>JANZLX010000213.1:11359662-11371267 GCA_025531955.1 Erythroxylum orinocense | reverse complement strand
TATCTTATGATGTTAATGAAATATGAATTGTGTATGGATGATGTTAAGTTGAAATTAGGTATGTTTGAAGTCATTAATTTGAGATGATGAATCTTGAGCATGAATTGCTATTGTTATATATATAAGTGAGTTATGGAAAACAAAAATAGGATTTATGGTGAATGATAAGATGTTATTGAATATGAGGACTCATATGAATTGAGGTTGAGTGTTGGATGAATTCCAATTGGTAGTTGAATGGTTATGCTCATGATATTCCAAGTTTGTATAGTGCAAAAATTCCAAGTTTTTCATAAGGGTAAATTGTATTTTCTGACTTTCAGGGGAAAACTGGATTAATTTAGGTTGAATTTGATCAAGTTGTCTCATGAAAGTTGTAGCTTGTCTTTTGATCTTTCCAACCATATAAAGTATATGATTTTTGGATATCGGGGTTGAAAGTTATTATCATTACAAGTTAGGATGTTGTAGAGGATATGTATCCCGAACAATTAGAGTATATGAAGCGTTATCAGACTAGAAAGAGTTGAATTTGGAAAGATTATAAGTAAAAGGGATGATAGGATGGGTTTAGGATCCTTTGGAGAAGTTTTGGAGAGTGGAAATTTAGTTTCACCCGAAGGTTACACGGCCTGTTCATGTAAAATCACATAGGCCGTGTGTTTTCCAGCGCAGAGGCTCACTGCTCCACTAGAAGGTCACACGGGTAGCCCGTGTTAGGTTACACGGCACGTGTATTTTGACCCACAAAACGACAGAATTTCATTTTTGAGTCTTCACAAAATTTGTATATCTAGAAGTCTTCTTTCCAACCGTCTAAAAATGAAATCAATTTAACACTTTTAGTAAGAGTTATGGCAATTGCGCCAAGGTATGTTCAATAGGAGTAAGGTCATGAACATATTGGATTCGTTTGGCCATAACTTCTTCGTTCGACTTCCGATTGAGACAATTCTTGAAGCTATAGATTCCTAAGAAATTTTTATACCTCTGTATGAAAATTGGAATCTTTTGGTGTTGAATTGAAAATTTTTTATTGATAGAAATAAGGGGTCAGTTGGGAGAGCATGACTAAGCCATAAACATACTTTGAGTTTTTAAGCATATCTTGAGCTATAGAGCTCCGAATGAGGTGATTCTTGTTTCTAATTAACCTAGAGAATAAGAGCTACCATTTTGAAGAAGTCATATATGATTGTAGTGATTTCATTATGTGGGCTCGCCTTTGTGGCTTAAGATGTTATGAGAATGAGGACGGAATCGATGGGGGCTAATGGGGGTACTTTGAAGTAACCCTAACAAGAAAACCCACTCATGCTTTATGGGGGTTAAATGAATTTACCCTACAGGGCAATTTGCACACGTTTCATGATTCCAAAGAGTGTTGGAAATCCAAAAATAAGGATTGATGAAGAAGATCACGTTTTATGATTTCGCAAGAGGTTGCGCTCCAGAATCAAGAAGGAATATATGTGGTATCAAAGCAAGAAGATAAATCGGTGATGGTTAAGGAGATTACAAGGAAACCCGCTTATGTTTTTTATTTCCGGATCAATAGTTGGGCTTCAGAAACGAGGCCAAATAAGCTTTCTCCTAGTTGTCAGTTTGTGGCATATGAGCTGCAAAAGGTGGACTCATTTTGTTCATTGTGTAAACTTCGGTTTCACTATTTCGTTCCACGAAACTCTTGAGCCATTTATTTTTGCATTGCATCTTTGAATTATCAAGTATGGTGCATAATTGAGTGTTATGCCTTGATGGTTAAATGTACATGCTATGTTTATGTGATGATATTTTAACTATGAGTATTGAGCTAGAATTGTGAATTTGGTTAAGAATTTAAGAACTATCCGTTTTATGAACTCAATATGAATTTTTATGAAATTGAGCATTTTTTATGATTTTACTTATTCTTTATTATAAACTTGTTACCCACGATCTTTCAAGCTCACCCCCATTCCTCCCCGTCTCCAGTTGTTGAGCCAGAGACCGAGTGAGCGAGAGAGTCAAGGCATCACTTTGAATTCTGCATGTTTTGTGTTTTAAGCAAATTCTTCTAAAGCAAGGCTTTAGACGCATGTTGAGAATTTTTGGATTTTGTATCTTTTGTATTTTGGATTTTGATATCGATGATGTAATGTGGTTTGAAATGCCATTAACGCTTTATAAAACTTTCCTTTTTAAGGTTAACAGAATATGAATTATTATATGGATGAGGTTGATTGAAATTAGGTATACTTGAGGAAGATATCGATTCGAGATGATAGAATTTGAATAGGAATTGTTGTTATATATATTAGTGAGATGTGTTATAGAAAAGAAAGATAAGACCTTACGAAGGATGAGAATTGGTTGTAAGTAATGAAGCTCATGACCTTCCATGTTGTACATTGCATTTTCAAGTTTTCATAGGAGAAAAATGTATTTCCTAAATTCAAGGGAAAAACTGAATTAATCTAGGATGAATTAGACACATTTGTCTTTTGGAAAGTTGTAGCTTATCTTCTTAGCTTTCCAACAATATAAAGTAGGAAAATTTGGGATATCGAAGTTAAGGGATATGACCATTACAAGTTAGTAATGTCATAGAGGATGTATTATACAGGACAACTTCGGTCGCGCTGGCGACAAAGAAAGGTGCGATCGCACCCAGCCTAGGGTGCGATCATGACAAGCAAAGGTGTGACCGCACCCTGGGAGTAGCCTCGGGTGTGATCGCAACATGGAAAGGTGCGATCACACCTTGTTTCTTCCACAACTTCACCAACGTTTCGCCACCCGAAGGGTTTTCCAGCTTTGAACGTTTTTTATTCTTTTGGCCATAACTTTGTCATCCGACCTCTAAATGACTTGATTTTTGAACCAACAGATTCCTAACACATTTCTCTACCTTTTCATATAATTTTTTAGCCTTTTGTGTTTATTTGAATAAGATTGATTAAATCAAAGTGAGGGAAATTGGTTGGAAGCGTATGAATTGGATATGTACTGAACATACTTTGGTATTTTGAAGATATCTTCATCTGTATAGCTCCTAATGAGATGATTCTTATTTCAAAATAAACTAGAGATATAGAGTTACAATTGTTCTGAAGAATTCAGTTTGTGATTTTTAGTGACTAACTGGTATGAGCACGCCACTCTTGTGGGACGCGTGTTCAGATGTCACCTAGGACGTTGGGCATGTGTCTTGTGAGAGCGGGGTGCCCAACATTATTTGGTATCAAAATAAGAATTGGACTCCAAAAATACGAGGTAATAAAGATCACGTTTTACGACTCCGAATGTTGGGCTTAGGAAGCGGGGTCCAACATTGTTTGTTATCAAAACGCCTAAGTTTAGTGTCTTACATGGGCATTTTTGGAAATATGTATCAAGTTATATGCATTTTTGACATATCTTAGCATGCATTAGCGACTGATCCTTAGTTTGATTCGCATGTGTATGAGTCACACGCATGACTAATTGTTAAGAGTTTGAGCTGATAGAATTAGTGAGAAAAATGATACTCTTTCATGATATGAGAAAATGAAAGTTGCGGATAAATAGAAATGAGAAATAGTATATGAGTAGATATGACAGATAATGATTCAACGTATTTGTATTAGGGGATGCATTATTGAATATGACGTCAATATGGCACTATGGTGATATATCCCCGAATGTAATATAGATGTGAATGTATTGTCATGGATTGTTGAGGATTATAGGGATATAAGTATAAATGATGAGATTAAAGTGTACAAGTAGAATGTAATGAAAACAGAAATTATTATGATCTTAAGAAGATCGACTAGGAATCGAGGCGATTGTTTGATGAATGCGACAAAAGTTACGACCCACCGTAAGAAGATATTAAGGAAATTGAGACCAGAATTCAATAATGATTATGCATCAATAATTCTAAATTGATTGAGGTATACATATGGGAGAAAAAATGATAATAGGAAAATGAGACAGAAATGAGGAAAGAGTAAAGGGGAAATGAAATAGACATAAATGACTTTTCATGAGATCAATAATATATAGTAAGAAGAAAGTTACAAATGCATTTGAGATAGGATTTTATGTATGAATGAGATTAAGAAAAGGATGAAGAATTAAATGAGAAGAGTTAATGCAGTCAATATGGTAATTGAAACATTAAGATATGATGTAACATTAGAAGAGGTAAATCCTAGAAAATTAGAGTAGAATTAATGTTAAAATGTGTGCTAATGCAAGGAAGAAAGTATAGGGCACGATAGTGGCCTGACAAAAATAGGTTTCTGTCACGATCATGACAGGGATACCCCAATCGTGGGCGAGGATAAAGAGAGAAATATTGTCTAGGACTAATGGAGATCAAAGTATCATTTGTGTAAGATATAAATTGGTGAATTTTCGGAGACAAATCTGTGGACAAAATGGGATGACTTTGATGATGCACACCTAAGCATATACGACAGCAATTATGTTTACTACTTCATTTAGTTTTGGCAATTAAAACATTATGACCTTGTAAGAACAATAGAAATTGATCTTCTTGAGGTATTAAGAATGATCAACAAAAGAACAAATAAAAAATGAATATGTAATGATTCAAAAGTGAGTATTAGAGTCTTATTCTTGACAGAGACACAAGCATAAAATGTAAAATATGCTACTGAGAGTGTATGCATTATGTTTGATGTAAAGTATCCAACTATGTGAGTGGATTTTTGAATTTGAGGTGACACTATCGCTAATGTGAGGAGAACTTAGGTCCATGTTATATTCTGTGTAAAAATGTCTGGGAGATACAAATTATATCTCATGAATGTGTTACCAACACAGGAAGTTATGATTGCAAATAAATTGAAGTATATGGAGAAACTAGTATAAACGGATAGACATTAGATAAGTCCAATGTGAAATCAGAGGAAATCGAATGAATTGAGAAAATCATTCAAGAGAAGAAGTCAATTGGGAAACCTAAAATAACTTAAGATAATACTACCTCATTGGGGAATTAGATACTTAAAGAATTACGAGAAACAAATCATGGGCACAAGGAGATTTGGGTTATCTGATGGAGTTAACAATACCCCTGCCTTGTTGATCAGTCAGATAAGAATTTCAAGGACGAAATTCTTTAAGAGGGGGAGAAATGTTAGCCCATGAAAAGTTTTTCTTGATGAATAAGCATGATTTCAAATAATTTTTGAGGTTTTGATATATTAAAATTTTAAAGTTGATTATTATGTTAATGTTAGTAGGATTTTATTATATGGTTTAGTTGAATTAAAAGTGGTAAGAATGTTCAAGGGCATTTTGGTAGTTCACTTAAGCATAAAAGACATAAGGCATAAATGGAAGGGCAAAATGGACTTTGCACACTCATTAAGGGTAGAATTGGAAGACAAAAATGTGTTCTTGCATTTAAGAGAAGGAAAAACCTAAATTGAGGGAGAAGAATGAAAAATAGATGAGAGAAAGAAGAGAGTGTCGTGGAGAAAAGAGAAAAGAAGAGAAAATAAGCTAGGTTTCAATTTTTCTTAGCCTTCAAAAGAGATTTTGAGGTTATTCAAGAAGAGAAAAAGATAGAGGAAGAGAGGAGCTTTCATTAGAGCCAAGAAACTCTTTATTTGGAGAATAATCAAGGTAAGCCTTTTTTGAATCTTTTGGATTTTTGGAAAAATTTTAGTTCATGAAGCGTAGGAAATGCATGGGTTTAAGCTCTCTAGGATCAATTTTATGCATATGTTTCTTTGGGTCCTCAAATTGGAATCCATATTGAATTGGGAATTTTATTAGTGTAAAGGAATCAAGAGAGGCAAGAGGAGTAAGAGCAGAGGCATTTTTTAGCAAGTCTTTAAGCAAGGAATTCAAGGTGGGTTTCATGTTTATAATTGAGTAATGAGCCATTAATATTTTTCCAAATCAAGAAAATAAAATGATTTCAATTGCTTCATAAATTTTTCATAAACATTTATTGCATTAAATGATTTGAGAAATTGCTATATGTTTAGTATATGAACTTCTGTTGATGAATTTGTGAAATGGAAATGCATTGAAACATTTTATGTTATACCTTGAAAAATGTCATGGTATTTTGAGTTAAATGAAAAGAGGAAAAAGCATGAAAGTATAAGCATTTCATGAAACGAATTGAGCATGAATGTATGCTTTTGTATGGGCAAGAGAGGAACCGTTTCGTTCGTCATGTGCATGTTGAAAAGAGCCTTCTCCTGGTTTCCCGCTTGTGACATATGAGCTCCAAAAAGTGGACTCATTTTGTTCATGGTGTAAACTTCGGTTTTGCCATTTCTTTCCATGGAACTCTTGAGCCATTTGTTTGTGCATTGCATCTTTGAATTGTCAAGTATGGTGTATAATTGAGTGTTATGCCTTAATGGTTAGATGAACATGCTATGTTTATGTGATGATATTTTATCTATGAGTTTTGAGCTAGAATTGTGAATTTGGTTGAGAATTTAAGAACTATGCGTTTTATGAACTCAATATGAATTTTTATGACATTGAGCATTTTCAATGAATTTTTCTTATTCTCTATTATAAACTTGTCACCCACGAGCTTTCAAGCTCACCCCCATTTCTCCCGTTTCTAAGTGATAAGCCAGAGACCGAGTGAGCGAAAGAGTCAAGGCATCACTCCGAATTCTGCATGTTTTGTGTTTTAAGCAAATTCTTCTAAAGCAAGGCCTTAGACATATGTCGAGAATTTTTGGGTTTTGTATCTTTTGTATTTTGGATTTTGATACCGATGATGTAATGTGGTTTTAAATGCCATTAAAGCTTTGTAAAACTTTCCTTTTTGAGGTTAATGGAATATGAATTTGTATATGGATGAGGTTGAGTTGAAATTAGGTATACTTAAGGAAGTTATCAACTCAAGATGATAGATTTTGAATAGGAATTGTTGTTATATATATTAGTGAGGTGTTATGGAAAAGAAAGATAGGACCTTGTGAAGGATGAGAATTGGTTGTAAGTAATGAAGCTCATGACCTTCCATGTTGTACATTGCATTTCAAGTTTTCATAGGGGAAAAATATGTGTTCTTACTTCAAGGGAAAAATTGGATTAATCTAGGCTCAATTAGACAAAGTTATCCTCTGGAAAGTTGTAACTTATCTTCTTAGCTTTCCAATGGTTTAAAGTATGAAATTTTTTGATATCGAAGTTGAGAGATATTACCATTACAAGATAGCAATGTCGCGGAGGATGTATTATATAGGACAACTTTGGTCGAGCTTGTGACAAAGAAAGTGCGATCGCACCCAGCCTCGGGTGTGATCGCGATAAGCAAAGGTTCGACTGCACCCTAGGAGTAGGCTCAGATGCGATCACGACATGGAAAGGTGAGATCGCACCTTGTTTCTTCCAGAACTTCACCAATGTTTTACCACCCGATGGGTTTTCCAGCTCTGAACATGTTTGATTATTTTGGCCATAACTTTGCCATCCAACCTCCAAATGACTTGATTTTGAACCAAAAGGTTCCTAACACATTTACCTATCTATTATAAAATTATGTAGCCTTTGGTGTTGATTTGGAAAAGATTGATTGAATCAAAGTGAGGGAAATCGGTTGGAAGCCTATGAATTGGACATGTACTGAGCATACTTCGGAATTTTGATGATATCTTCATTTGTAGAGCTCCTAATGAGATGATTCTTGTTTCAAAATAAAATAGAGACATAGAGTAACAATTTTTATAAAGAAGTCAATTTGTGGTTTTTGGTGACTGACTGGTGTGAGCACGCCATTCTTGTGGGACGCGTGTTCAGATGTCACCTAAGACGTTGTGCATGTGTTTTGCGAGGGAAAGATGCCCAACATTGTTTGGTATTAGAGCAAGAGTTGGACTCCAGAAATACAGGGTAATGAAGATCACATTTTATGACTATGAATGTTGGGCTTCGAAAGTGGGGTCCAACATACTACCACTAAAGTTGTAAGAATATTAAACTAACACATCTTACTTTTGTAGATGATATTATTTTATTTTGCATGGCATGCCAATAATTCATAAATACCTTTTCTAAGTAGTTAAAAATTTTAAGGAAGTTTTAGGGCTTAAAAGCAACCCTAATAAATGCAGTTTCTACTTTTCAACTAGTGCTAGAAGTGAAGTAGCAATAAAAGACATTAAGATGGGCATGAAGCAAGGGTCTCTGCCATTCAATTACTTAGGAGATTTAATTTCACAGAAGAGGATCAATGCTGCAGATTGTAAGCCATTGTTAGACAATGTCCATAGAAGGATCATTCACTCTTGTAACAAATTCCTAAATTATGGGGGAAGACTACAACTGGTTTAATCTATATTGAATTACCTTAGAAATTACTTGATAAGTCACATTGCACTCCTTAAGAACATTCTGGAGGGAATTGAAAAGAAGTTGAGGGACTTGATATGGAATGAATCAAACCTTAGCAATAGGAAATCCAAATTAAGTTAGGATTTGATATACTAACTTAAGCTTCAAGGAGGGTTGGGGGTAAGCTTAGCTAGATTAATAAATAAGATCAACCTACCCAAGAAGCTCTGGTGGATATGCAAAAAAAAAGAAGAACTCTGGGTAAGGTGCGTACATTATGTATATTTAAAAGAAAATAGTATTTGGAACTTAGGAATTAAACAGAACATGTCTTGGAACCTTAGATAGATATTGAACATAAGAAAGTGGATACGAGACCTGACTGTTAGCATAGTTGGGAATAGGAAGTCTACTTCTTTTGTTTTGACAATTGGCACCCTATATGTCTTTTGTACCAGGAAGAAGAGTTAAAACATTTCAAATCTATGATTCACCTGTATACTAAAGTTGACAAATTTATTAAAGACAATAAATAGGAATGATCTTTTCACAACAACAAAAGAGTGGAAGCTATTATGAGGAATATGCCAAATTACCTTGGAGAAAGGATGATGAGGTGCTGTAGGTTGTAGATAGATTAAAGAAATTTAGCTTCAAAGGATGCAGAATTTACTTGTAGGAAGATCTGAACAGAAGGATGAATTGGAACAGACTTGTACAAGATGTTGACATACTCCGTGCATATGCATTTATTCTCAGTATGGGGATATCTGGAAAACTTGCAACAAAAGATAGGATTAAGATCCATATTGAGTCTTATGATTACGAATTCTGCAATTCCCAAATGAAAACATGGAACATAGATTGCTAAATTGCAAGTACACAGTGGAAATATGGAGGAAAATATAAAAAATTCTTGATGTAAACCTGCCTACATAAAACTAGAAAGAATTGATAGAGAGGGAAACAACCTGAAGAGGGGTGGGTGAAGCAGACTAGAAAGCATTGCAGATTAGCATAGTAGCAGTGGTGTATTACATATGACAGGAGAGAAATAAAAGGGTATTTAGATGAGTAACCAGATAATTAGATCACCTATTTTAGAAGATTTTTCTACGTTACAGGCTCACTCTAATAGTAACAGGGATTGCAGTGAAGCTCTCCCCAAACATGAGAAGAAGATGGCAATTTGATTAAAACGGGAAAATCAATTTGTAGTTAACATGATAAATGTTTAGATATCACAAGTTTAGTATGTAAAGCATTGAGTGTTCCTCTTTTGCTAGAGCACTCTTGAAACTTGTTATAGTTGTATTTTACCATAAGACAATATAATAAATTAAATTTCAAAAAAAGGATACATCACAATGCATATATCTAATTGCATTGGCATATGTATAGAATTTTAATGATAAAGAGTTTTAAAGAAAATAGAGTTATAGTAGTTACTTATTTACACTTAACTAAGATTTAAAAAAAAGGAAAGAAACATACAAATAGGACAATACAATTATCAATCTAATAAGGAGTACACAATTGTCCCCTTTAATTTATTCTTATATAAAATTGTCAATAATATGCCACTCTTGACACTTGTTTATTTTCTTCTTCAATATTAAGACATTGTTTAATGCTAAAAATATGTTTCTTATTTCTTGGGACATAACACCAAATCTTTCTAGTTCAGGTATATTGAGAAAAAGTTTAAAATATCTTATATCAATCTTATAAATTTTAACTCCCAAATTTTAACCTGTATTACTACATTCTTTGTCTCAAGTGTAAAGAACAACCACTTCTAAGTAATATTAATTAATCCCATATCATTTCTAACTCAAAAAATGCCATACACATGTATAGAGAAAGGATTAAATTGCTCTTTTTAAACCACTTATGTATGCACAACAATTTTTTTCAATCATTCTGAAATCAATTGAAATAATGGCTCAATGAAATCAATAACACCATTATTTTGATGATTGTTTCAAACCATATATTAAATGTTTTAGGGGACACACTTAACGTTTTCAATATTTGGATACAAAACTCACTGGTTGATTCATATAGATATTCTTATCTCTATTAATAAAATTTTTCTTGATATTTTAGAACAATTCTAAATTCATATGTTTGATGATAGCCAAAGTAGCTGAAATAAGGCAAATCTCACTATAAGGAAGCATGTCTATACTTTATAGCCTCTCTTTGGATATAACTGTTGGCCCCTGAATTTTTTTTATTTGATTAAGCATGATTAGATTAATTTTGGTGTATTGCTAGATTAATATATGTTGGAGTTAATTAGAATGTTAATGTTGATCAGATTTTGTGACATAGGTGAATTGAATTAAAGTCAAGGTGATAAGTTGCATAAGGGGTATTGTGGGAAGATCACCTAAGTTGTAAAGTCTTAAGGCTTTGAAGTAAGGGCCAAATGGACTTTGTGCAATCATTAAGGGTTTAAAAGGGAAGAAAATGGGGTGTCTTTCAATTAGAAGAAGCAAAAAACGAAAATAGAGAGAGAAGAGGGAGAGAGTGTCGTATGAGGAGAAAAGAGGGGAAAAAAAGAAGAGCAAGTTAGGTTTTGATTTTTCTTAGCTTTCAAGAGTGATTTTTGAAGTTGTTCAAGAAGGAAAAAGAAAGAGGAAGATTAGAGCTTCCATTAGAGCCAAGAAGCTCGTTGTTTGGTGGAGATTCAAGGTAAGTTGATTTTAATCTTTTGGAGTTTTGAAAGATTTTTGGTTCAAAGAGCTTAGGAAATGTATGGGTATAAGTATTCTAGGATCAATTTCATGCATTTGGTTCTTTGTTTTTTCCAATTTGAATTCTATTGATTTGGAATTTTTTTCAATGTTGAAGAAAATCAAGAGAGGCAATAGGAGCAAAGGGAGAGACATCCTTGAGCAAGTTTTCAAGCAAGGAAACTAAGATGGGTTACATTTTTATACTTGAGTTAATAAGCCATAAATGTAACACCCTACTTCCGAGTGACCTGAACCCAATATCGTTGGTGATATCCGAGTCCGTGCCCCGCGAGGGTGGCGTACTACATCAGTCGGTCGGTTAAAACTTAGTACACATTTTTTTTGAACCATTCATTTCACGTTAAAAGGAAATAGTTTCAGTCATTGCATAATCACGCGGAATAAGCAGTAAACAGTAGAAAATCTTTGCACAGTTATAATTATTACTATCATTTAGCAATATTTTATAGTAACCAAACAGTTCACATACTAATCAGTTTACAAAGATTGCGGAATACAACATTAAGAAATACTAATGCAGACGCGAACTGATC
>JANZLX010000213.1:11342442-11359562 GCA_025531955.1 Erythroxylum orinocense | reverse complement strand
GTTTGGACATTCTTTGATTTTCTTGAACATTTTGTTTTATATGGAATATTTTAACTAGAATGTAGGCAAAGTATTTTGGTTAAGAATGTGTCATTTCCTAATACATTCTTATTTCTAACCTCAACTATTTATTTGTCTTTTGTTAGATGGATGAACATATTTCTTTAGTTGAGAGTTCTAATCCAATACCGGAGGTAGAAGTGGAAACTTCTATTTTGACACCATGTGAGGATAAAAGTTCAATTAGAACTCAAGTTAGTCAACATAAAGTAAAGTTTGGAATCACTTTAAGAATATTATATAGACCAATGGAATTGAAAAAGCATAGTGCAATTATTATCAAAAGTTGCATTCAAGTGGTTCGAAAGGTGGAACATCTCATTTAAAGAGACATACGTAATCATGTACTAGAAGGAAGATGATTTTAAGAGGTCAAACATTTTTTACTCCTAACCTTATGAAAGGAAGGAATGAAATAACAGTAACAACTTTGGATAACCATAGATCAAGAATTTTGATGGCTAATATGGTTATTGGAGATGAACAACCATTTTAAGGTTCCAAGTCGAAATACATTGAGGAGTGATATTTTCAAAATTTATGAGGACAAGAAGAGATAAACATTAAGAGCATTGTCAAGTGTTCAGGGATGAATTGCCATAACAACAAATTTGTGGACAACCGATAACCAAAAAAAGGGTTACATGATAGTGACAACACATTATCTGCTTTGTCAAGTGTTCAAGGATGAATTGCCATAACAACAGACATGTGGACAACCAATAACAAAAAAAAGGGTTACATGATAGTGACGACACATTATACTGATAATGATTGGAAGTTATGCAATAGACTTTTGAAGTAATTTATATTCTTTAATATTGTTATCATTTACTTTTTTCATTTTTTTTATGAATTTATGATTCATATTGGTATGCTTTTTCATGATAGGTTCATTTATATGTCGGCACCGCAAACAAGTGAAAAATTGGCAAACATGTTGAAAGATTGTTTGATGAATTTGAACATTGATAATAAAGTATCCTCCATCACAGTCAATAATTGTAGCACAAATGATGCTATGATTGAGAAATTGAAGGGTAAGATGCGGGTTCGGAGCTTATTGGTAGAAGGTAAGTTATTTCATATGCGTTATTTTACGCATATTCTTAACTTGATTGTGAAGTTTAGGTTGGAGACAATAAAGGAAGCAATAAAGTGTATTCGGAATAGTGTTTTATATTGGAGTGAAACTCCTAAAAGAGTTGAAACTTTTGATGATAGTATACAAATTTTATGCATTCCAAATTCAAAGAAGTTGGTTTTGGATTGTCCTACCATATAGAACTCAACCTTTAAGATGTTGGAGTCGGTAATCCTATATGCTCAGCTGTTTATTAGACTAGCTGAAAGGGATTCTTAGAATGCCTACGTACCATTAGAGGATCAGGGGGACTTGGCTAGAGAACTTTGTATGAAGTTGAAATTATTCAATAATTAGACTGAATTATTCTCAGGAACAAAATATCCAACTTCGCACTGCATCTTTATACCTATGTCTAACATAAAACATGTTTTATCATTGTGGATGTTTGACTCCAATGCACTGATTCGGACTATGGCGGAGCAGATGGCGGAGAAATTTAATTCTTATTGGTCTAAGTTTGGAGATATTGTTGTATTATTATATGTGTTAGACTCGAGATACAAGATCGACGAGGTTGAATATATTTATAATGCATTGTATACTGGTGAAGCTCAAGAGTGTCTACATACCATGAAACAATTATGGTATCAATTGTTTAATGATTATGAAGTCAAAATGCAACAAACTCATGATGGGAATCTTAGTAGTGCTGCAGGCAGTTTAACTTCGACTTTAGTTTCAAGTTCAACCTTTTCTTCTGAACCGTTATTGACAAATTCTCTTTCAAATTTTTTGAAAGAGAAAAGGGTTATGATTTGTTACAATACAATGGAGTTAGATAAATATTTTTCTGCACATTGTGTTCCTGAAAATGAAGGTGAGTCGTTCGATATATTGTCATGGTGGAAGATATTTGCACATAATTATCCGATCTTGCAAGTCATTGCACAGGACTTGTTATCTATTCCATCATCCACCGTTGCTTCAAAGGTTGCATTTAGTACTAGTGGTCGAGTCATTACTCCTTATCGTGGTCGACATTATTATCGCATTATGGAAGCCCTTATGTGTGCTCAAAGTTGGTTAAACAATGAAGATATTGATGGTAAATTCTTTTCTTTTTAATATATTTATTTTATCTATCTTTATTTTATGTTACCTAATATTATATTTTTTATTTTCCTACAGCCATAGGTATTAATGCAGAGAGGACTAGTGAAATTATTTAACCAATTGAAGGTTATTTTGATCAAATATATGAAGATGAAGATATTTTTAAATTTCTTTTTATATAATATTACATAACTAAATATTCTTTTTATTTTAATATTATATTACTAAATATAATGTTTGTATATACAGATGATTGGTTCCAAACTGTTGACGATCTTACCAACTAGTACAATTAGTCAATTAGATAATGCTCTCTCAATCTTCACTCTCTAGTCTATCCAGCATGATATTATCTTAATTTTGTAAATTGTATCATTTCTTGTAAAATTATTTAACTAATCGTTCGTGTACAGGAAAATTTTCTATAGTTAATGAATTTGGTTTGATCAATTTTCTCTTATAATAATTAATAAATTATTTAAGTAAATTTAAAATTCGTAATTAATTGAATTGAAATTCTTAACTATAAATATTAACTTAATGAATTTTCACACAAATTTCTAATCAATTGAATTAAAATTCCTAATTAATCATCCCAATAAATACATCTCAAAATTTTAATTTTAAAATGTATTTTCTCATTAATGATATGCAAATGTATGTAGTGCCCTTCAATTTAAATCTGACTTAATGACTTTTAGCACAAATTGTGTTAATATTAGTTCATTATACCTAAAATATTAATTAAAACATTATGAAGTTAGTGATGTTACACTTTCAAATAATGACATAGTTTTATTCAAATGAAATATTAAGTGGTTTCAACAAAAAGATATAAATATTTTGTAATTTAATATTCAATAAATTAATAACTTTATGATATCATAATTATATGTTGTTATAATTTAGAGTTATGACATAATATACATATTAAAAAGAAAAAGGTGAAACATTTTATAAATTTTATGAAATATGGTATGCTTATAACACTTTAAGAATGAGAAGATTTAATGTTAAACTTATATCAAGGTTTCGAGTAAGAAATTACTCTTAATAAACATTTTAATTAGTGTGACTTAGGAATGAATATTCTAATATTAGAATTTAGACAGATGAAAAAAATCATGAATATAAATTTATATTAATTAGAATATAATGATTTTAGAAAAAAAGTAAAAGAACTATTTTTGAAAGTAATAAAAATAATAATTTAAAAGTATTTATAAAATGTATTATAGTTTTAATAAAATAATAGCTATTTTCAACATAATATACTATACATATTTGTTTTTTATAACTCAATTACTTATTTATTGTTTTGGAATTGATACATTAGGATTAATAAAGTGATTAATTCATTTTAAGATTAATATAAATACATATATGCATAACGTATATATTGTCTAAATATGAAAAACCAAATAAAAAGTTTAAATGCGTTAAGATTAATCATCATATTAATTAATTTCTTTTAATATGTGTAATAAAAATATAAAATTTTACACTGATTATTTAATAATATATATAATATGAAAAGACAATAATATTTATACAACTATACAAGTTAAAAAATCAACAATAACTAAAAGTACAACAATTGTAACAATTAAGAGTTTTTGTAAATAATTTATAAAAACATTAAAAGTTTGAAAATATTATGTTATAAACTGAATAAGCGTATTTTTTTAAAATCATATTAAAAATAAATATAATAATTTATTATACATGCAAAAATAATATTTGAAATAAATTCATTGTACTTATATAATAAATTTTTTATATTTACATTATAATTAATTGTTATAATAAAATTACAAAATTAAAATTAAATTCACTTGTTTGTAGAGAATAATTATGAAAATATTATCATTGCTACATATTTTTCATAAATATATATTGGTTTGTATTTTATATCTTTTATTTATATAGCTATTTTTGTATAATTTTTAGGTAATTTCATCTTACACTTTACTATAAATGGTTATACTATAATTTATAATTTATGAATTTTAAAAAATACAACTATAACTTTTTCAAATTCCCTTAAAATAAATATATAAAAATTTTAAAATATATTAAACTACTGGGCTGATTGAGGCCCAATGGGCTGCCTGTGGCTCGGGCGTGCCTCTCATGTCAGTTGACCTTAGCCCGCCCACTGGCCACAAGCCAGATCATTCTGGCCCGCCTAAAATTTTTTTATCGGTCCCATTGACAAGCTTACTGATTATCTAACATTATATCGTACGTTTGGTCAAGTACACATCATAGGGGGATGGTATAGTCATGTTCTCTCTCTTTGACCTTCGTCCCTAACACCTTCCCCCTCTAATGGCCAACTACGTTAATCTCCTAAATAACCACTAAAAACTGCCTCCCAACTACCCGATCAACATGACATCTTGAACATTTGAAAAAATCATGCAAGCCAACCCTATCCCCAATCTATTTATAATAGCATTAAACTTGATTCCCCTTTGAATGAAGCCTTAGACAAGAAGGAGCCTAGCAAGATTTAGGATTTTAGTGAGACAAAAACAACTTGGTATTTGGTTATGGGTGACTCAGGTAGTCTAAGAAAGCTCAGGCATGTGGAATCTAACCACGAAGAACCTATATAGGCTCTAATGGAAATAACACATGGGTGCTAGGAAGTGGAGTTTCTTAGTTTTGGGGTTTTTTTTTTCTAGATAGAAGACTAGTGTTCCTAGTGGTGAGTAGATAGGCAAATGCAATATGGAAAAACCAGGGGCTGGTGAGTCTAATGGTGAATAAATATGAGTTATTTATATTTATATTCAACTTAGAGGAAAATGCACAAAGGGTTGCACAAGTTGGTCTTTGGCATATACAGGACTACCTAATTTTGCTGAAAAAATGGCATCCAAGAGTGACAATGGATAAGAATAAGCTTGACATAGTTCCTCTATGGGTGAACTTCCATAAGGTTCCCCTTGAGTATTGGTCAACTAAAGGAATAGTTTACATTGCTAGTAAGGTAAGGAAGCCTATAGAAATGGATGAAAAATACTACACTAATGAGGAGGATAGGCTTCACTAGGGTATGTCTAGATGTTGATATCATAAGAAAATTACCTAAAGAGCTGAAAATTATGAAACTACATGATATTGGGAAATTTGTAAAGGATACCATAAGATCTCATACATGTGGAAGCCCAAAATAAAATAGGCAAAACATGTATGGATAAGGAAAGAAGCTAAAAAAGCAACAAGGGATGGTGAAATTGAAGGGATCAAGTTGGCAGAGATAGAAATAGAAAATCCAGCAGAATAAAGGGCAACCTAAGATGGGAGTAGGGATGAGTTATCTGATAAGGAGGTTTCTATAGCATAAAAATTGGAAGATGGAAGTGGAAACAAAGAAGAGTTACTTGGGACGGAGATCCTTATTGCAGATAGTTAGACTGAGGAGGGGGACTTGAAAATCAACTTGTATGTAGCAGGTAACCAATCATGGAGAATGGGGAAACTTCAGGATCAGAGTCTATTGTATTTGGCTTATCTCTTGGTAGAGGCAGGAAATCAAAAAGAAGAAGATTGGGTAAAAAATTTCATTAATAACTTTGTTATTTGGAATGTTAAAGGCCTTAATAGTATTAATAAGCAACTTGTAGTTAAGGAGTTTATAAGGAGCAATAATGCAGATCTTTTCGTTTGTTTAAAACCAAAATAAAACAGGAACAACTACAAAAATGCCTATGTTTTTTTTTTGGCAATGAGTGGAAGGTGATATCTAACCACACGTTATGCTTATAGGAGAGTGTTGGTTGGCTATGATTCATCAAAGCTAGAACTGATTAGTTTGTACTATACTGCTCAGGTGATACACTGTGAATTGAGGATCTTAGAGAATGACAAAAGGCTGGCTATTTTGATAGCATATGCTACAAATCATTTTTTCCAAAGGAAACCATTATAGGAGGATTTGGAAAAGTTGTAATATGACAATATCTAATAACTAAAGGAGGGATTGAAGCTGCGAGTGGAAGGTAAAAAAGGTTATAAATTTACAATGAAACTAAAATATGTTAAAGACTAATTGAAAGCCCTCAACAAAAACAATGCAGTACCAAGATCTAAGGAGAAGTGGGAGGCATCGAACGCTTTACAATAGTGTCAAAGAAGAATAATGCAAGAACTAAAGAACCAAAATTTACGGGTAAAGGTGGCCGAGTTGATCAAAAGATATAACAGTATATTGGAAAACTATGAAGCATAATGAGACAAAAATTTAGAATATTATAGCTGAAAGAAGGAGAGAGGTGTACCAATCATTACCTAAATTCAATCAAAGCTAGGAGGAACAAGAATAATATCTAGTTTTTGGAAGATGGAAATGGAACAAAATTTCAGGGTTAAGGGAACATTAAGAGACTTATGTTTGATTACTTCGTAAATTAGTTTGTTAATAAGGAAAGTGTTAAAGCCATTCCTGAAATAACTCTGAGAGGTATAAAATAGATAACTGAGTTAGAGAAGAGAAAACTAATTAAGGAAGTAGAGGATGTGGAAATTCATTTTTCTCAATGCATCCCAACAAGGCACCAGGGCCTAATGGATTCAATAGGAGGTTCTTCCAAAAGAACTGGGATATGTTAAGGGAAGAGGTGACAGGTGCAGGGAAAGATTTTTTCCAGAAGGGAAAAATATTGAAGGAATGGAACAAGAATTGTATAAGCCTTATTCCTAAGCACATCAATGTGAGCAAGGTTGAAGAATTTAGACCCATTACATGCTGCAACATCCTATACAAGATCATTAACAAAGTACTAACAAATAGATTAAAGAATAGCATAAAGATTATCATTAGCCCAACCTAGAGTGTATTTGTTAGAGAGAGGCTAATTGGGAGTATCTTCCTATATCAAGAACTTTTGAAAGGGGACAACCCTAAGGCAAAAAGGTGAAATTGTAAAATCAAAATTGATCTAGCCAAAGCCTATGACTCAATTTATTGGAACTTCCTCAAGAACACACTTAAAGCTACTAGATATCCTTTGAAGTTTGTGAGGTGGATTGAGGAATCTATAACAGCATATACAATTGTAATTTTGGTGAATGACGAGCCAACTAAGTTGATCAAAAATAGAAGAGGACTTAGGAAAAAGGATCTCATATCCCTTTACCTATTTCTTTTCGGCATAGAGGTGTTATAAACCTTAATAGAGGACAACATCAGAAACTCCTCAGAGTTTCACTACGTTGGCCCCCGAAAATTTTTTCTTGATGAATAAGCATGATTTAAAATAAATTTTGAGGTTTTGATAGATTAAATTTTTAGAGTTGATTATTATGTTAATGTTAGAAGGATTTTATTATATGGTTTAGTTGAATTAAAAGTGGTAAGAATGTTCAAGGGCATTTTGGTAGTTCACTTAAGCATAAAAGATATAATGCATAAATGGAAGGGCAAAATAGACTTTGCACACTCATTAAGGGTGGAATTGGAAGATGAAAATGTGGTCTTCCATTTAAGAGAAGGAAAAACGTGAATTGAGGGAGAAGAATGAAAAACAAAAGAGAGAAAGAAGAGAGTGTCGTGGAGAAGACAGAAAAGAAGAGAAAATAAGTTAGGTTTTAATTTCTTTTAGCCTTCAAGAGAGATTTTGATGTTGTTCAAGAAGAGAAAGGTAGTGGAAAAGAAGAGCTTTCATTAGAGCCAAGAAACTCTTTATTTGGAGAAGAATCAAGGTAAGCCCATTTTTAATCTTTGGATTTTTGGAAGGATTTTGGTTCATGAAGCTTAGGAAATGCATGGGTTTAAGCTTTCTAGAATCAATTTTATGCATATGTTTCTTTGGGTCCTTAAATTGGAATCCTTATTAAATTGATAATTTTGTTAATGTTAAAGGAATCAAGAGAGCTAAGAGGAGAAAGTGGAGAGGCATTTTTTAGTAAGTCTTTAAGCAAGGAATTCACGTTGGATTTCATGTTTATAATTAAGTAATGAGCCATTAATATTTTTGCAAATTAAGAAATTAAAATGATTTCAATTGCTTCATAAATGTTGCATTTATTTCATTGAATGATTTGAGAAATTGCTATATAATTAGTATATGAATTTCTAGTGATGAATTTGCGAAATGGAAATGCATTGAAACCTTTTATGTTATGCTTTGGAAAATGTCATGGCATTTTAAATTAAATGAAAAAAGGAAAAAGCATGAAAGTATGAGCATTTGTTGAAATGAATTGAGTATGAATATGTGCTTTTGTATAGGCAAGAGAGAAATCATTTCGTTCGTCACGTGCACGTTGACAAGAGCCTTCTTCTAACTGCCTGCTTGTGGCATATGAGCTTCGAAAGGTGGATTCATTTTGTTCATGGTGTAAACATCGGTTTTGCCATTTCGTTCCATGGAACTCTTAATCCATTTGTTTGTTTGTTGCATCTTTGAATTGCCAAGTATGGTGCATAATTGAGTGTTATGCCTTGATGGCTAAATGTACATGCTATATTTATGTGATGACATTTTAACTATGAGTTTTGAGCTAGAATTATGAATTTGGGTGAGAATTTAAGAACTATCTGTTTTATGAACTCAATATGAATTTTTATGAAATTGAGCATTTTCAACGATTTTTCTTATTCTCCATTGTAAACTTGTCTCTCGGTGATGAGCTAGAGACCGAGTGAGTAAGAGAGTCAAGGCATCACTCTGAATTCTGCATGTTTTGTGTTTTAAGCAAATTCTTGTAAAGCAAGGCTTTAGATGCATGTCGAGAATTTTTTGATTTTGTATCTTTTGTATTTTGGATTTTGATACCGATGATGTAATGTGGTTTGAAATGCCATTAAAGCTTTATAAAACTTTCCTTTTTGAGGTTAATGGAATATGAATTTGTATATAGATGAGGTTGAGTTAAAATTAGATATACTTGAAGAAGTTATCGATTTGAGATGATAGATTTTGAATACGAATTGTTGTTATATATTTAGTGACATGTGTTATGGAAAAGAAAGATAGGACTTGTGAAGAATGAGAATTGGTTGTAAGTAATGAAGCTCATGACCTTCCATGTTGTACATCGCATTTTCGAGTTTTCATAGGTGAAAAATCTATGTTATGAATTCAGGGGAAAAATAGATTAATCTAGGTTGAATTAGACAAAGTTATCTTCTGAAAAGTTGTAGCTTATCTTCTTTGCTTTCCAACGGTATAAAGCATGAAGTTTTTGGATATCAGAGTTGAGAAATATGGCCATTACAAGTTAGTAATGTCATAGAGGATGTATTATACAGGACAGCTTTGGTCGCGCTCGAAAAAAGAAAGGTGTGATCGCACCTAGCCTTAGGTGCAATCATGACAAGCAAAGGTGCGATCACACCCTGGGAGTAGCCTCGGGTATGATCTTGATATGGAAAGGTGCGATCGCACCTTGTTTCTTCCACAACTTCACCAAAGTTTTGCTACCCATAGGGTTTTCGAGCTCAAAACATTTTTTATTCTTTTAGCCATAACTTTGTCATTCAGCGTCCAAATGACTTGATTTTTGAAGCAAAAAATTCATAACACATTTCTCTATCTTTTTATATAATTTGGTAGCCTTTTGTGTTGATTTGAAAGGATTTATTGAATCAAAGTGAGGGAAATCGGTTGGAAGCATATGAATTGGACATGTACTTAACATACTTCGGTATTTTGATGATATCTTCATCTGTAGAGCTCCTAATGAGATGATTATTATTTCAAAATAAACTAGAGGTATAGAGCTACAATTGTTCTGAAGAAGTTATTTTGTGTTTTTTGGTGACTTACTGGTGTGAGCATATCATTCTTGTGGGATGTGAGTTCAAATGTCACCTAGGATGTTGAGCATGTGTCTTGTGAGGGCGGGGTACCCACCATTGTTTCGTATCAGAGCAAGAATTGGATTCCAAAAATATATGGTAATGAAGATCATGTTTTATGACTCCAAATGTTGGGTTTCAGAAGCAGGGTCTAATATTGTTTGGTATCAAAGAGCCTAAGTTTAGTATCTTACATGGGCATTTTTGGAAATATGTATCAAGTTATATGCATTTTTGACATGTCTTAGCATACATCATCGACTAATATGAGTCACACATATGAGTAATTGTTAAGAGTTTAAGCTGATAGAATTATTGAGAAAAATGATACTCTTTCATGATATGAGAAAATGAAAGTTGTGAATAAATATAAATGAGAAATAGTATATGGGTAGAAATGACAAATAATGATTCAACGTATTTGTATTGGGGGATGCATTATTGAATATGATGTTAATATGGCACTGTGGTGATATATCCCCGAATGTAATATAGATGTGATTGTATTGTCATGATTGTTGAGGAATATAGGGACATAAGTATAAATGATGAGATTAAAGTGTATAAGTAGAATGTAATGAAAACAAAAATTATTATGATCTTAAGAAGATCAACTAAGAATCGAGGTGGTTGTTTGATAAATGTGACAAGAGTTACGATCCACCGTAAAAAGATATTAGGGAAATTGAGACCAAAATTTCATAATGATTATGCATCAATAATTCTGAATTGATTGAGGATATACATATGGGAGAAAAAATGACAATAGGAAAATGAGACGGAAATGAGAAAGAGTAAAGGGAAAATGAAATAGGCATAAATGAATTTTCATGAGATGAATAATATATAGTAAGGAGAAAGTTAGAAATGCATTTGAGATAGGATTTTATGTATGAATAAGATTAAGAAAATGACGAAGAATTAAATGAGAAGAGTTCATGCACTCAATATGGTAGTTAAATCATTAAGATATGATGTAACATTAGAAGAGGTAAATCCTAGAAAATTTGAGTAGAATTGATGTTAAAATGTGTTCTAATACAAGGAAGAAAGTACAAGGCACGATAGTGGCGTGACAAAAATAGGTTTCTGTCACGATCATGACAAGGATACCCCAATTGTGGGCGAGGATAAAGAGAGAAATATTGTCTAGGACTAATAGAGATCAAAGTACCATTTGTGTAAGATATAAATTGGTGAATTGTTGGAGACAAATCTGTGTACAAAATGGGATGACTTTGATGATGCACACCTAAGCATTTGCGACAGTAATTATGTTTACTACTTCATTGAGTTTTGGTAATTAGAACATTATGACCTTGTAAGAAAAATAGAAAGGTCTTCTTGAGGTGTTAAGAATGATCAACGAAAGAACAAATTAGAAATGAATATGTAATGATTCAAAAGTGAGTATTGAAGTCCTATTCCTTACAAAGACACAAGCATAAAATGTAGAATATGCTACTGAGAGTGTATGCATTGTGTTTGATGTAAATTATCCAATTATGTGAGTGAATTTTTGAATTCGAGGTGACACTATCGCTAATGTAAGGAGAACTTAGGTCCTCATTATGTTCTGTGTAAATATGTCTAGGAGATACAAATTATATCTAATGAATGTGTTACTAACACAGGTAGTTATGATTGCAAATAAATTGAAGTATATGGAGAAACTAGCATGAATGAATAGACAGTAGATAAGTCCAATATGAAGTAAGAGGAAATCAAATGAATTGAGAAAATCATTCGAGAGAAGAAGTCAATTGGGAAACCTAAAATAACATGAGACAATACTACCTCATTAGGGAATTAGATACTTAAAGAATTATGAGAAACAAATCATGGGCACAAAGAGTTTTGGGTTATGTCTATTAGAGTTAACAATACCCCTGCCTTGTTGATCAGTCAGATAAGGATTTCGAGGACGAAATTCTTTTAAGAGGGGGAGAAATGTTGGCCTACGAAAAATTTTTCTTGATGAATAAGCATGGTTTAAAATAAATTTTGAGGTTTTGATATATTAAAATTTTAGAGTTGATTATTATGTTAATGTTAGTAGGATTTTATTATATGGTTTAGTTGAATTAAAAGTGGTAAGAATGCTCAAGGGCATTTTGGTAGTTCATTTAAGTATAAAAGATATAAGGCATAAATGGAAGGGCAAAATGGACTTTGCACACTCATTAAGTGTAGAATTGGAAGATGAAAATGTGGTATTGCATTTAAGAGAAGGAAAAACGTGAATTGAGGGAGAAGAATGAAAAATAGAAGAGAGAAAGAAGAGAGTGTCGTGGAGAAGAGAGAAAATAAGAGAAAATAAGCTAGGTTTCAATTTTTCTTAGCTTTTAAGAGAGATTTTGAGGTTGTTCAAGAAGAGAAAAAGGTAGAGAAAGAGAAGAGCTTTCATTAGAGCTAAGAAACTTTTTATTTGGAGAAGAATCAAGGCAAGTCCATTTTTAATCTTTTGGATTTTTGGAAGGATTTTAGTTCATAAAGCTCAGGAAATGCATGGGTTTAAGCTTTCTAGGATCAATTTTATGCATATGCTTCTTTGGGTCCTTAAATTGGAATCCTTATTAAATTGAGAATTTTGTTAGTGTTAAGGGAATCAAAAGAGGTATGAGGAGCAAGAGGAGAGGCATTTTTGAGTAAGTCTTTAAGCAAGGAATTCAAGGTGGGTTTCATGTTTATAATTGAGTAATGGACCATTAATATTTTTCCAAATCAAGAAAATAAAATGATTTTAATTGCTTCATAGATTTTGCATTTATTTCATTGAATGATTTGAGAAATTGTTATATGTTTAGTATATGAATTTCTGGTGATGAATTTGTGAAATGGAAATGCATTGAAACATTTTATGTTATACCTTGAAAAATGTCATGGCATTTTAAATTAAATGAAAAGAGGAAAAAGAATGAAAGTATGAGCATTTGATGAAATGAATTGAATATGAATATGTGCTTTTGTATGGGCAAGACAGGAACCATTTCATTCTTCACGTGCACGTTAACAAGAGCCTTCTCCTAGCTGCCCGCTTGTGGCATATGAGTTTCGAAAGGTGGACTCATTTTGTTCATGATGTAAACTTCAGTTTCACCATTTCGTTCTATGGAACTCTCGAGCCATTTGTTTGTGCATTGCATCGTTGAATTGTCAAGTATGGTGCATAATTGAGTGTTATGCCTTGATGGTTAAATGTACATGCTATGTTTATGTGATGATATTTTAACTATGAGTTTTGAGCTAGAATTGTGAATTTGGTTGAGAATTTAAGAACCATCTGTTTTATGAACTCAATATGAATTTTTATGAAATTGAGCATTTTCAATGATTTTGCTTGTTCTCTGTTATAAACTTGTTACCCACGAGCTTTCAAGCTCACCCCCATTTCTCTCCTTCTCCAGGTGATGAGCCAGAGACCAAGTGAGCGAGAGAGTCAAGGCATCACTCCGAATTCTGCATGTTTTTTGTTTTAAGCAAATTTTTGCAAAGAAAGGCTTTAGATGCATGATGAGAATTTTTGGATTTTGTATATTTGTATTTTGGATTTTGATACCGATGATGTAATGTGATTTGAAATGTCATTAAAGCTTTATAAAACTTTCCTTTATGAAGTTAATGGAATATGAATTTGTATATAGATGAGGTTGAGTTGAAACTAGGTATACTTGAGGAAGTTATCGATTCGAGATGATAGATTTTGAATACAAATTGTTGTTATATATATTAGTAAGATGTTTTATGGAAAAGAAAGATAGGACCTTATGAAGGATCAGAATCGGTTGTAAGTAATGAAGCTAATGACCTTCCATGTTGTACATTGCATTTTCAAGTTTTCATAGGAGAAAAATGTATGTTCTAAATTCAAAGGAAAATAGGGATTAATCTAGGGTGAATTAGACAAAGTTGTCTTCTAGAAAGTTGTAGGTTATCCTCTTAGCTTTCTAACGGTATAAAATATGAAATTTTTGGATATTTGAGTTGGGAGATATGACCATTATAAGTTAGTAATGTCGTAGAGGATGTGTTATACAGGAGAACATCGGTCGTGCTCCCGACAAAGAAAGGTGCGATTGCACCCAGCCTCAGGTGCGATCGCGACAAGCAAAGGTGCAACCGCACCCTGGGAGTAGCCTCTGGTGTGATTGCGACATGGAAAGGTGCGATCACACCTTGTTTCTTCCACAATTTCACCAACATTTCGCCACCTGAAGGGTTTTCCAACTCTGAACGTTTTTTATTCTTTTGGCCATAACTTTGTCATTCGACCTCCAAATGACTTGATTTTTGAACCAACAGATTCCTAACACATTTCTCTATATTTTCATATAATTTAGTTGCATTTTATGCTAATTTTAAGAAGATTGATTAAATCAAAGTGAGGGAAATCGGTTGTAAGCTTATGAATTGGATAAGTGTTGAACATACTTCGGTATTTTGATGATATCTTCATATGTAGAGATCCTAATGAGATGATTCTTGTTTTGAATTAAACTAGAGATATAGTGCTACAATTGTTCCGAAGAAGTCAGTTTGTGATTTCTGGTGATTGATTGGTGTGAGCATGCTACTCTTGTGGGGCGCATGTTCAGATGTCACCTAGGACGTTGGGCATATGTCTTGCGAGGGCGGGGTGCCCAACATTGTGTCGTATTAGAGCAAGAATTGGACTCCAAAAATACGGAGCAATGAAGATCAAGTTTTATGACTCCGAATGTTGGGCTTCGGAAGCAGGGTCCAACACTGTTTGGTATCAAAACGCCTAAGTGTAGTATCTTACATGGGCATTTTTGGAAACATGTATCAAGTTATATGCATTTTTTATATGTCTTATCATGCATCAGCGATTGATCCTTAGTCTGATTCGCATGTGTATGAGTCACACGCATGAGTAATTGTTAAGAGTTTGAGCTGATATAATCATTGAGAAAAATGATACTCTTTCATGATATGAGAAAATGAAAGTTGTGGATAAATAGAAATGAGAAATAACATATGGGTAGATATGACAGATAATGATGCAACGTATTTATATTGGGGGATGCATTATTGAATATGACATCAATATGGCACTGTGGTGATATATCCCCGAATGTAATATAGATGTGAATGTATTGTCATGGATTGTTGAGGGATATAGGGATATAAGTATAAATGATAAGATTAAAGTCTACAAGTAGAATGTAATGAAAACAGAAATTATTATGATCTTAAGAATATGAACTAGGAATTGAGGTGGTTGTTTGATGAATGTGACAAGAGTTACGATCCACCATAAGAAGATATTAGGGAAATTGGGACCAAAATTTCATAATGATTATGCATCAATAATTCTGAATTGATTGAGGATATACATAAGGGATAAAAAAATGAAAATAGGAAAATGAGACAGAAATGAGGAAAGAGTGAAGGGGAAATGTAATAGACATAAATGACTTTTCATGAGATGAATAATATATAGTAAGGAGAAAGTTAGAAATGCATCTGAGATATGATTTTATGTATGAATGAGATTAAGAAAAGGATAAAGAATTAAATGAGAAGAGTTAATGCACTCAATATGGTAGTTTAACCATTAAGACATGATGTAACATTAGAAGAGGCAAATCCTAGAAAATTGGAGTAGAATTGATGTTAAAATGTGTGCTAATGCAAGGAAGAAAGTACAGGGCACGATAATGGCCTGACAAAAATAGGTTTCTGTCACGATCATGATAGGGATACCATAATCGTGGGTGAGGATAAAAAGAGAAATATTGTCTAGGACTAATGGAGATCAAAGTATTATTTGTGTAAGATATAAATTGGTGAATTGTTGGAGACAAATCTGTGGACAAAACGGGATGACTTTGATGTTGCACACCTAAGCATATATGACATTAATTATGTTTACTACTTCATTGAGTTTTGGCAATTAGAACATTATGACCTTGTAAGAACAATAGAAATTGGTCTTTTTGAGGTATTAAAAATTATCAATGAAAGAAGAAATCAGAAATGAATATGTAATGATTCAAAAGTAAGTATTGGAGTCCTATTCCTAACAGAGACACAAGCATAAAATGTAGAATATGCTACGGGGAGTGTATGCATTATGTTTGATGTAAAGTATCCAACTATGTGAGTAGATTTTTGAATTTGAGGTAACATTGTAACATCCCACCCCCGACGGGAAGGGTAAAATAGTAACTTGGCTAGGGGGTGAGAGTGATTGGGACTAATTAGGATTGTACATGTATACTGGTACTGGTGAACAGTCAATTTTGCACATGAAAAGTAATTGTACATGCATTCATGATTATTTCCCAGTATTGGGTCTAAATGGAATTTTATTGTGAATAATGTGGAAATTGTGTTTGAAAAATTTATTGGATTGAGTTTTTGTGTGTTTTATATTTTAAGGGAATTTTACGAATTTTTCTGGAATTTCCCGAAGAAAATTTTCGGACCGAAAAAATTGCCAAGTGGCGAACCGGTCGATTTTCAGAACCGAAATTTGCTGATTTCATGGGCTTGGGCCATTGGGTTTAATAATTTGGAATTGTATGTGGGACCATTGAAAATGTTTTAAGGTTGTAATTTTTTATTTGGATTAATTGATTAAAATTCATTAATTGAAGTTTGACTTTTCTTCTGTGACTTGGCCAAGTGTCCTATTGACACCTAGCCTTCATTTAATGCTTACTTATCTCCCCTCTCGGTTTTGCTATGTTAGAAGAAGGAAAGTTCATTTATTCTTGCTTTTTCACTCACTCATCCGAACACTCACTTCATTTTTTGCCTCTCCATCGAATTCCCATTCTTTCTCATCAAAGTGTTACCTTCCTCCAACTTTGAGAAAGTTCCTTGCCTTGCAAACTTAAGTCATCTATCCATGAGAACCTTGTATGGTGTTAGAAGAGAGTGGAGAAGTTGTTAAGTGAGAGTATTAAAGAAAGTATTGAAGAGAAAAGCTTGATTGGTAAGTTGTTGTTTTAAGCTTTAATGATGCTTTTTAAGTTTTAATGATGCATTTAATGAAGGAATTGGTGGGTAGATGCATTA
>JANZLX010000213.1:11273492-11286281 GCA_025531955.1 Erythroxylum orinocense | reverse complement strand
AATGACGAATTTGCATCATTATCAAGTGGAATTATTTTACACTGTGATTGATATGCAACTTCAAGAGCTCAACAATCACTTCAATGAGGTAAATACCAAGTTGCTTATTTGTGTGGCATGCTTGAATCCAAACGACTCTTTTTATGCTTTTGATAAGCAAAAATTGATTCAGCTTGCTAAATTTTATCCTCCTGATTTCTCTAAAGTAGAGTTTATTACTCTTGGTGATTAGCTTGATAATTATATTGTTGATGTGCAATCTGATGATCGATTTTTTATATTAAATGGGATTAGTGATTTTGCCAAGAAGCTGGTTGAAACAAAAAAGGATGTTGTGTACCCTTTGGTGTTTTTACTTGTGAGATTAGCTTTATTTTTACCTATTGCTACTGCATCGATAGAAAGAGCATTTTTTGCAATGAAGATAGTGAAAAATCGCTTGTGCAATTGAATGAGAGATTCTTGGATGAATAACTGTTTGATCACAAATATTGAGAAAGATATTTTCAATAGTATTGACAATAAGAAAATTTTACAGCGATATCAAAATATGAGGACTCGTAGGGAACGATTGTAATAGGTTATATATAAGAAGCTCAAGACAATGATGTAATTTTTTGTTTGTCAAATATTTTTATTTTTCAGTAATATAAGAGTATTTCAAATATTTTGCCCTCACTCAAAATAATTTCTAGATCCATCCCTGTGGATATAGGTATAATAATACCCGAACCGAACTTTATCTATTATCATCCCTTGGAGACATTAAAGATTATGGATAGAATTTAAAATGAGGTTAGAGTTAAAGACCTTGATGCTTTTGTATGTTTTGTGAAAATTAGAGAAGTTTTTTATTGGAAAGATTTGAACTTGAAACTTGATGCGACAATATATGATTTTGGGACTAAGAAATCGGAATGACCGTGAGAGTAAAAAAACTTGGGGAAAAAAAGGAAAATTGATTGAAAGGTTGTTAAATGATGATGTGATTCAGTTTTTGTAGTCAGATGTTAATAAATTTGCAATCTTTAGGTCAAGAAAGTTGTTCCAATGTATGTAGAGGAAGAAATTTAATTTTATTAGGTAATTTTGTTTAAAAGCTAATTATTGACGGTTTTAATTACCAAGTTAAATGGAGGCTGTATTAGAACCAATCTATCCATCTGTTTCTCTCACTTACGTCACCAACTTCTTTTTTTAATTTAAAGACGGGACTAGCCGGTAGCTGCCAATGCTACGGAATCACAACCGTGAGGAGACCAAGGAGTTTAGATCTTCTGTTCAGTTTTACTCTATCTTATTCTGTCTTATGAAATCTCAGTCATTTATTTTGCGGATCACACGCAAGTTTTATGCGAGACTTACATAAATAAATGACTGAGATTTATTAGATACAATAAGACACTATAATATTAGACAAAAGTTCTGGAATCAAGACCGAGACCCTCACTTTCAACTGGATGCCCTAGCTGATTTATTGTGCGACCCTAATATTAGATATGTTAAACTTAAAACACTCTTTTTCTGAAAAACCAAAACCCTCGTGCAGCTGTGCTCATGATGAAATGACCGATGTTTTGTTATAGGAAATACATAATTCCATACGCCGAAGCTCTACAAACTAACAGAAAAAGAAACATGTCTACCACACCATTGTCTGTCCGTCACTGTACAGGAAGCAAACAGAGAAGAAAAGGATAATATTTTGATCCAATGAAGTAAATGGACGTCTTAGGTGCTCTTCTGAGCATCCGCCCCAACGCCAGACGGCCCACCACCTCCGTATATGACATGTCTTGGTGATGAATATCCCATAAGTCGATGGAGTGGCGAACCTCCAGTCTGCCGCTGTTGAGGAGAACCTTTCCTTGAAGCGGTTCCAGCAGCATGTTTATGCTTGTTTTGAGGCACATTTTTTTGAGTTGGAATGTCGTTGAATGATGAATGTTCCTTGTCTCTGGTGGTGGTGGAGTTGCTTTTGTAGACAGTGAGTCCATCATCGGAACATGACATGAGTTCTGCGAGCTGATTGTCACTTTCACCCAATATCCTCCTCCTCCTCCTCCTCCTAACAGTAGTCGTAGCACTATTAGCGTCATCAACCTCACTTGGTGGAGGAGCTTCGGTGCTTGCCATGTAAGGAACTAGCTGAGATCCGTTAACAAGAGTAAACTTAAGTGTCTTAGAACAAGTACAACATATCACCCTATGGCACCTTCTTTTAATGAGGAGAAAATCTGAAGGTAGATGGAGCAGACTTTGGCAATGAAGACAAGTTATAAAAGGAGCCCCGCCTGCCATAGGCCTTATGTACCTCTTAGCAGAGTAATGCTTCTCCCTCAAGTACTTCTTCACCTCGTGATCTCCATGGTTCTGATTCCCAGAATTGACTCTGTGGCTATAATATGCAAGTTTGGGGTTCATGTGTCGTAAGTGACTCGAGGAAGAAGAGCGATACAAGTTAGTGTTAGGGTGGAGACTACATGACCCTCTGTTACTACGCAAGCCAGAGGGAGGCACTTGGGCTGATCGCTGCCACTCAGTAGGACAGCAACACAACGAATGATCAATTTGGCGCCTAATATTTATGGCCTCTGCTGAGAAAGGTATTCTCCAACGTTTGTTCTGGAGAGGCCAATTGTTTAACTCTCTCACTCTAGGAGCATAACCGTAGCAATTATAAAAAATTTCCTCTGCTGGACACTCACCAACATTATAATCTTGCGCAGTTCTAATAGACAACCCTCTGTTTGTTTTTTCATTTGAGAAAGCAACTCTGGTAAGCTGATCCTGCAATTCGTGAACAATTCTTAACAACGTCAACTTCTCCTGTTCAGTGCATGCAAGCCTGTCATATGAACTGGAATGGACCTCATTATCCAATCGGTTGGATGGACCACCAGCTTCATAGTCAGCAGCCATATTCCCTTGACACAAAGGCAGTTTTGATTGACCATCACCTTCTTGTAATCTTCTCCAATCTGCAACTGGACGGCGAAGTCTTACTGGATCCCTGTCATTTTGTGTCTTTTCAGATAGATATGATGGATAATTTCTCATCATAATTTGCCTTTGCAAAGTATCACTTGCAATTTTCTTTTCCCTTCTAAGTGTCTCATCAGAAGTAGCATGACGGGCAGGTCTATGCGTTCTTCTGTATGAATGTTTATGTTGACTGGACAATTGATCGTCAGTTCCTTCACATGAAGAGATGCCATCATCATAATAAGCACGTGAACTTTTGGTGGTTGGGGATTTAGACAAATCTACAAGGGTACCGCTAAGTTCAGAGCTAGGATTCACAAAATCTGTTGCTTCAAAGGTATCTGGGGACCTTACACCTCCAAAAACATGGTGAGTACTTTCCTCGGGGTGCTTCAGCTGTCTATTAGGCGAATCAAAAAGGATCTCTGATGGAATACTTGCTCCTGCTGTCCTATTACTTACATTTGTATCAGCTAACTTCTCACGGTGAGGTTTTCGAAAATGAGAATCAGAATTGTCATCTGACTCTACTAAGGCTTTTTCTCCTGCAGATGGCAAGCATTCTTCATTGAATTCTGCTGAATTGTCACTACCAAACAGGACAATCTCTTCACCCCCATGATAAGCAGGTTCTTTTGATAAGTAAACTTCACTGGCAATACTAGGTTCTTCAGAGCTGCAACCCAAAGGCTTGTTTTGCTGATTCCGGTTAGTCGGGCTTCCCTTTGAGAGATTCACAACCCCAGGAATGAGATTATCACATATCTGACGTTTACTTTTGTCACCCTCGTTATGGTCTTCATTTGACAAGTTTGAACTTCCAAGTTCCCGGTCACTTGAATAAGCAGCTTCATCTTGAACACTTCTGTTGTTTTGCTCTTCATCTGTCAAATTTAAGCTGCTGAGCTGCTCAGTGTCCCAACTATCCGATTTCATTTGCTTGTTTGAATTAGTATGGTCCAGTGAGCATTCCTCTGAGTAATGAAGAACAGCTTCATGACTAGAGCTGGTAGACTCCTTGTCTTTATAGGCACAACCAAAATTATCATTCTGAGGGGCATCCTTACCAGTTTCGTGAAACTCCAACGCCCTTTTGGCCTTGTTTCTCACACCTTTGGCTATATGAAAGCGAAAAACTAATTATGAACTTCAGAAAAGTAGAATCAAAGGGGAAGTGGACTTCAACTAAGCAAGTGCGGACAGCAAAGGAAATAAAGCCCTGGGGAATTAATGAAGCGTAATTTGCAAAAATATAAGAATTTAAAAGTCCATATGTATGACGACCGACCATTTACTCGATTTCAAATGTCAAGAAAACTAATCAATCCAAATAAAGGTAGTGAGAAACAATATTCAAGTGGCAGCAGTTTACAGGAGATTAAGATCATAAGAATTGACAAAGCATATTAGGAAGTTCACTTCTTAACTGGAAATAGCTAGCTTAAGGTGAGCAAACTGTATAATGTCGTCCTGCATCCCCTATGTTTAAATAATTTAGAGGGATAAAAATAGAGAATTTTAGACATGCGCACCTTGGAGACGCTTTCCACAGCCACCACATTCATAAACAGGAATGTCCGGCAATTCAAGAAGAATCAGCCTACAATTGGGGCATTTAACGAGTCGAATCTTGGCAGTCCCTGCAGTAATCATGATCCTCCTCCTTTATATATAGGTCTGGTCTGAAGGTTGTTGGCCTTCGATCTAACTTGCTTTCTGATAATGATATTAAGTAAATAAACGTGAAGTAGATTCAACCATCACCGTACACAGAGCTAGCTATAATCGAAGCGAAGAGACTATACACCACCTTCTATCATGAGCAAAAACAGAATGAATGCTGCAAAGAGCTAGTAACTAAATTCAGCGATCACCATGTGCTTTTGAAGCCTTTCTTAGAAACATAGAACATTGTAAATAAGATTGTTCTAATAAAATGTGAATTTTCCAGCTCATAGTCAATGTAACTGACATTACTCTCTTGTTCTAACTAAGAAGAAAAGCAAACAACTTTGTGTAGTATAAGCCAATTCAAACTACAAAGGAACGAAAATATAAGAAGCAGGTATATCATTAACATCCTCTTTTAGTTGGAGAAAACTGCAGAACTAGTCATTAAATTTTGAAATTGAAGGGAAAACACATATTTCGGAACTGTACAGAAGCTGCTGAAATTAAATTACAAGCCCGATGGTAGATAAAAGAAATCTGGAATAGAAATAAGAAAAAGCGTCATTTAGGCTATTAACAAAGAGAGAATTAAAAGACAAGCATGTAACTTCTAATACGATAGAATGTTTAAAAGAAAAACAATTAGAATCAAACCTTTGATATGTTGCAGTCAGATGACTTCCTTCTCCTTAACCTTGTTGTGGCTGTCGTGGATCAGATCACCATTCTATTACACACCGCCCAAGAGGCCCACAATCTGATATCTCTCGTCTTAACAAGCCATACAGACTAGTGATTCAAAACTAGTTTTTATGATTAAGAGACAGAAAAGAAAAGGAAAGAAGGCAAGTTTCAATCAACAGATGAATGTTCAAGAAATGGCAAAATGAAACATCTGCTCTTCTTCTAAATTGTGGGGGAAGAAAATGTTTGTATTGGCGTGTGAGAGAGACGAGAGGGAGTAGAAAGCACTTAAAGCTCAACCTCCTCCTACTTCACACGTCATATGTGGACACAATTTTTTTTCTTCGACTCCGCGTCACGTCTTCATTTTAATTTCATTTCAGTGTTATTATTAAAAAAGGCACAGAAACATTTGATTTGAGTACTATGTAAGAATTTCAGACAGACTTAATTACACCCCATGAGCAAAAGAAAAGTTTAAAGTCATGAACTTCTGACTTTTCAATAATGACTTTTGAATGAGGTTGTCAATCCTTCCAGCTGTAATATGCCACGTGTAACTTCTTCCAACATCCCCCGTTAGACCGTTCAATCCGTCCAGAAATTCCACCTTTCACTGTCAACTCGGTTTGGATTCTCTCCCTAGACTTCAATGTTTTTTTCCCCCTTTTATTATGTATAGAAAATTTTCTTTTTAATTTTATCTCTTAACTTAAATTTATTTTCTATCTGTCTTTTAATTATTCAATTCTTCAATTTCATTAATTACTCCTTGCATAATTTTATTTTAAATTGTGTTTAACTTGAGTTCTAATAATATGGCATAAAATTTTTATCAAAAATATTAATAAAAATAGCATAAAGTGACTAACAAAATTTTAAAATTAATTCTAATTATTTAAAGACTAAACTAGAATCTGTGTTTTATTAAATTTTATTGTCAATTTTTTAAGTCTTTGATCTTAAAATTTAGATGAGAAATTTTAAGATTCTTCTCTTGGAATTTTGGAAGTCTTGGCTTCCATTATTGACTAGAATTTAAGGAGGCCTTTTGTGACTCTGATTCTTAGCTCGCTTTTCATCCATAATCTCCTAAAACTAAATCCCATAAAATGCACAATTCATAACATATAAGAATATTTTGTAAGTCATTACCATGACCATGACCATCACCCAAATTAAGAAAAGTAAATAAACAGTGCCGCATAATTTGATACCACAAGTATCCTTTTACTGTCTTTTTTGCGTTCCCTTTGGTATGCTATTATATTCAGCTAGGTGATTAAAGAGTGAAGACAATCTTCCAGATTTTAAGAATTGACTTTCTAGATTTAAGAACCTGTCCGAGGACCACTTTTAACCATAAAATGTAACGACCACTTCATCATCGCAATGGAGGAAGGAAAACACGCGCAGCAATATCTTGTCGTCCAGTCTTTGTTTATTACTTTAATAATAAAATTTTAAACAAAGGCTGAATTGTCATCCTTTTGGAGACTTCCCCCTTGGACCAGGGCATGGAAACAGGAAACCCCACACCGTAGAAAAGTGAGACCAAACAATAACACAATTAAGATGGCCTTATCAAGTGGTGCCAGCCTTGCCGCCAAAGAAATAATTCACTACTTAGCACCCATGCGTCAAGGTTTTGATCATAGATTTGTTTGTCTTTGAATCTTGGTCCTTACACCCCCAAGATGACTTATATTGCAATTGATTGTTATGATTTTAGTTACAGCATGGCAGATCCCAGCTAAAGTTGGACAAATATCAACAAGGCTGGTTAGCATTGTAGTTCCTTACAGTACACCAATCTACCTCATGAATTGCATCATCAAGCTCATTAAAGGTCTAAAGAGTATACCGAGTTTTCAACCATACACAAAAAAAAAGGGGGGGAAACAGAGACCAGCACATTAATACCCGACTAATTAATCAACGAAAAACTTTTGAGGATTTTATGAAGCCATTACCGTTTGCTGCTTGTATCCCACAAATGCTTGGTACAGTTCTTTATACCCACTCCTGTAATGATCCAGAGAAAAACAAAGCTGCCTTATTGCCTCACGTTTTTCTTCAGCCCCGTTAGAAATCTCAACTTTCTGCCTATTCACCTCACCCTCTAACTCCTCTACTCTCAACCTTAATTCATCTACCTGTTTCTGCCAATGTTGAGATACACCAACAAGATCCTCATTCTTTATTCGCAACTGCTCGGCCATTTCTGCCCTCTGATTGTCCCTGGAATCCAAATCTGCAATGAGTGTGCTTACCTTAGCATTCATCTCATCTTTAGCTGCCATCAGCATATCATAATTGAACTTTAGATTGTCCAAGTTCTTATTTAAAATCTCCACTTGCCCTTCTCTTTCAAGGAGTTCTATCTTCAGTTGGCTCACCTCCCGCTGCAAATCAATCTCCCGAGATTCATGCAACCCCTTCATTTCCGTTTTCTCATCTTCACATTTCCGTAATTCTTCCTCCAGAGTTTTACTTGTTTGTCCCAATTTCCCGAGCCTCTCCTCCAACAATTTTTCCTTGTCTAACAAAACACTTATATCATTCTCCAGTCGCAACTTCTGGTCAGAGAAATTTTCCTGCGTCTCACACAGTGAAAAATTTAATAACCTCAACTCATGGTCACGATCAGCAATGTCTCTTTCATACTGTAATATAATATCCTTAAATTCCATAACCTTGTTACTCTCCGACTCAAGCTTGGCCTGCAAAGTAGTTAAAGCCTCTTGTGCCATCTCAATCTGACCCTTTAACGCAGATGTATCCTCAACTACTTGTTTCTGCAGCACCAATACTTTACTTTTCTCCACTTCAAGCTCAACTTCCCTCATTTCGATTTCTTTATGTGCTGATTTTAGCTGAGCTTGCAAAGTTTCAACAAGTTCCTTAAGATATGCACTTTCCTGAAGCTCGCTCTTCAGCCTTGTAACTTCGTTTTCTGAAAGCTGGAGCTTTTGCATCAAAACTCTCACTTCTTCCTTATTCTTGGCAATTTTCCCAAGCAATAAATGACCAGTTCCTTCTTGCTTAGTGTCCAACATGCTCTCCCCATTGTCTTCTGCATCCAATTCGAGTTTCTGTCCCAAAAACGGAAATTCAGTACCCAACCCGACAATCTTCTGGTGGAGTTTCTTTTGATCGGAGTTCACTGGGAGGCTAAAATAGATATCACCAGAGGAGTTGATTGCTTGTATCTCGAAGTCTGACACTGGTGAAGATGAACTGGAACGTCCCCTCAATGAGACATCGGAACTATGATCATCAGACTTGTTTAAATCAAAATTTCCAACACGATCAGGCGTCAATGGTGGGGAGACAGGGCTACAGCCAGATTCAGGATTCAAAGCAACCTGCAAATCGAAAACCATAAGATTGTGAACGCCCAGGATGGATCAATCTATGCAATAGAATTTTGCAAATTCGACTAACTAAAGCTGTTGCCGAGTTTCAGATGGCTTACCGTAGATGACATTTCTTGATCGAGAAATTCGAAGCCCTCCTTCAACAATTTGCTCAATACCTGAAAGCAACAAATTCAAGAGTTCACGTTTCACTAAAGCACACACTCAATTTCACATTGCAGATTTACAACGAAAAGCTTAAAATCCTTGGATTAATTTAACAAAACTAGAAAGATCAGTTTACAATCATCATCATGATCTAAATATAGGCAATCTAATTATCAAAATGCTTACAGTCTCGAGCCATATCATTCGTTTGGATTACGATGTTTGCAGCTCCGTTTCAGTTACCTCTTTGTTAATTTTCCTAGGAATTGGAGAATGATAATAACAAATATCCATATTCATTAATCGGATCCACAGGATTAGTAATAATACCCAGCATTAACATAATGATAACGATTACTCTCAGGGTGCAGGCATTTATGATGCTGAACAATTGATAAAAACAGATCAATTAATTGCATGCGCATACAAGATTTAAACAAGAGATGAAGCTTGAGACATTCAGATACAGAAAAAAGAAGAGTATCAATAACAACTTAGGATCAATTTGGACGGAAACAGAGCAAAGAATAGAAAAATAGTCTACTGACCTGTGTGTGTGTCGAGAAGATTCAAAGGAAAATTGGAAACTGGTAGTAAAGCGTTGGCAGGATATCAAGATAATGGAAGAGAGAAGAAGACAGTGAATTGGTGTGGTTTGTGCTGTTAGGTAAAAGGATAGTATGCATAACAATTAACACTAGAAGACAAAAACAAGAAAATTTGGTATGTCCAGATGGAGGGAATGCGACACATACAAAATTTCAAAAGACTGCCGAATTTGCCGCCTTCCATTTTCACTTTTTTCAAAATTTAAACTCATCCAACGTTTACGTTCTACTTGGCCCAATAACATGTGTTAATCTGTGCTTTCTCCATCTCATTTATATATTAAGATATAATGTCTTGACTATATATAGGTTGACTTGGATCTGATTTAGTTTCTCCCTGGGCTTCTTCAAAACCTTCAAACAGTTGGTATGAACTTGAAAAGTGCTTCTAACACTTAAGTGCTTGTGAAACAAACTTCTATTGCTTTTTCAATGCAAGGCCAAGTATCGCAGTTTGGTTGGAGAGTAATGAAGATAAATATTTGGATTCGGAGACGTCATTATCTTTTAACATAAGATGTATACTTGAAGCAATAAATAAATTGCAAGTGATAATGTATCAATGTGAAATTCAAACTTATATGGTTGAATTAGAGAGACATGATATCATAAATAAGTTTGAGAGAGAAGACGCGTTCAAATTTAACTAGAATTTTACAATTATTTAAGAATTAATTTCTTAATATAAATATGTTATATTTGAATTTTAGTTAAAATTTAAATAAAATAATTAATTTAACAAATAATAAAAATATTAGTAATTTTAAATTTTAAAATATGTTACTTGAATGTGACATACATGAAAACGTAGAGTTTATTAACTATTTTTTAAATGTATACGTAACATTAACTGGTGACAATTTAACCTTATTTAATTTTTATTTAACTAAGGTCTATTTTAAGTATTTTAAAAATATTAAAATTATAATTAAATCTTCTAAAATATTAAATATTAAATTTTATTCACGAGTTTAGAGAAAACAATGAGTCGGCTCCACCTTAATCCTAACCTGGCCTGACCTCTACTGTTGGGGCACAACACAATGCTGATCAGGCCGAGACATCCTAGCTCGAGTCCAAACTTTTTTTAAAATTGAAAATGAAAAAATGACGTTATGTTTAGCAAAAACAACACCATTTTATTTATTAAGAGTAAGGTTTCTGCGAGTTGAGTTTAGACGATCAAAGCCCAGCTCAAGGTCAGATTTTTCCAAAAAACTGAGCTGAAGACCCGATCCAAGTTCAAATTAATGTGACCTAACGCGTTAACTTCAAGCCATTAAAAAATGAAATGAGATGCAATGGCGAAGTCAACGTTATCGTGGTTTTGCGGAGGCTGATAGGCATGTATGTGTGTGAAATCATACGATGTGAAATAATGTGAGTAGCGGTCACGTTTAGCTGTCATCCACTCCCAAGTCCTAAGCACGCAACTTCCTAACCATTCGGCCTTTTCTCCAAAGTTGTATCCTTGTAATAACGCAATTCTGGGACAAGAATTGAAAATTCATATAGTCAATTACTTCACATTTTTTACAAGAACCACTGCATTTTATTTCTTAAAATCTTTAAATAAACAGGAGATTGCCATAAAAGTTTACGTGTTCTGTCTATTCTGTCGTCTCCTCCACTCGTTTATGTGGCAATCGAGCCAATTAGCTGTCACAATTTGGTTTTGTGTCCTGTGATTTGACTGTTGAGTACTAAAAAGAGGCTATCGGGTATTGTTTCGATTCTTTGGGAACACTTAAAAAACAGGGACCAATAGATAGTGGCAGATTCTGAGGCCCTTGTATCCTCTGCCCTAAAAATTATATATCAATCTTGTGCTATTTGATCTTAAGACAGGGTTGACATATAATTTTTAAGACAGAAGATCATGTCCCGATTCTAAAAGGGTAAATATAATCCGATGTTCCGACTTCCAACAAAATTAAGCAAGTTCACATTGTTTAAAATAATATTACTGTCATTTTTAAATAACATTATTTTACATTTTTATAAAATAACATATTTTAGAGTCAGTGGTCGAGACATTCATATCATTTAAACTAATTATTTAAATTCAAACTTATTTGCCATAATGTAATGGAAAAGTTTATGTTAACGATTCGTTTACTTATTATACAATTTATTATTATATAAAATCTAAAAATTATTAAGAATTTTTATATTTAATTAAAAATAAAAACATTTTAAACAAATATAGGAATTTTAATTAAAGAAACGAAAGGCTTTTTTTTTTGTCATCTGTTGAAAAGTGTCATTTGTTATTTGGTTGAACTTTTGGAGGGTCTAAAAGTATTTTTTTACCGTAAAAGTTGTTTTAAGAAAAAAGTAAGTGTTTGGCTGTAATATTGAAAAGTATTTTTGAAATAGAAATAGCTTTTAAAAAAGTCCAAATACAGCTTTTTCAAAAATTTTAGCTTTTTCGGGAAGCTAATTTTCGTCACTTACGACGAAGCTCCGTCACTTACGTAAAGAAAATCCCCAAATAACATATGTTATGTTTCTTCTCTTCATCAGTCACCACTAGCCGGCTTCTGTTTTGTTTCTTCTGCTAAACGCCATAATCATTGGCACCAAAGGCATCATCGTCACCGGAGCAAGAAGCACGGAGACAACGAGAGTGCTGTTCTTCGAGAAGCCACTCCTCCCCCGCCGTTATTCCTTTTGTTAATAGCAAGAGAGCGGATGACGATGATGTGGAGGAAGGGGAGATTCTCGACGAGGAAGGTTTTAAATCGGTGGAATTAAGCGATCAAAAAGTTGACTAAAAAAATCTGGTTTGTTCTGTCAACTACTTTTTTCTATTCGCCGTTTATCTCAAGTTATAGTATATCACTTTTTCTTTGAGGAATCTTGGGAAATCGATTACGTTTGGACTAAGTTTTCATGGTTTTTACCTTTTAAACGTTCCTTTCACTGAAGGTTGTTGTGGTTTAATCATGAGGAATGAGTAATTCAAGTCTTACGCTCGCTCTTAGTTTCTGTAGTGGATATCTCCTTGAGATTTTTTGAACATTTGATGTATCTCTTTCTTTTTCTTATTCTTTTAGAACTTGTTACAGTATGTCACACTGTACAAGAACATAAATAAAATGGAAAAGCAAAGAAGTATGGCTCTAGATGATTCAATTGAAGAAGTGTTGGCCTGTTGTTATTTGTAAGAGCGAGTTACATGTCCCTTTGCTCCCTCACTTTTTTATTTGAATTTTTGTTTTGTCTCTCAATGCTCTTTCTCCACTGTTTTGTTTTTATAACTTATCTTGTAATCTTTGTAAGTTTTGGCTTCTAAGTTTCATGAGCTGTAT
>JANZLX010000213.1:11255883-11270273 GCA_025531955.1 Erythroxylum orinocense | reverse complement strand
GCTTAGTTATTCCTTTCCTATTCCAAGTTTATATTTTCAAACCAAACAATGGAATAGAAATTCTTTATCTATTCCATACCTTAAACCAAACAAAGTATTACACATTCTATTCTATTCCTCATCTTTTCTATTCCACAGAATACCTATTCTATTCTTTGTCTACTCCATTCCGTGAACCAAACAGACCGTAAGACAATGGGTTATATGGGTTTTGAGTCCTATCTTTGTACATAACTCACTTCATGTTTATGTCTCTTTCTAATATGGGATTATTTTACTTGTGAATTTCGAACATCTCTCTCTCCTAAGTGGATCCATCCATATCATACTAGCTCCCCCTCAACCCATAGCCCATGTGAAGCCATTTGAGTCACTTCATGAATCACCCATTTATCTGACCCAAATCCATAAATTTCTATTCATCATACTTCGCCAACCTAGTTATGATGCCAATGAAGGGTTTTGGGGAAAATTAAACATGGATCTAAGTGAGCTCATATACAACCAGAATATTATATCTCAACCTAAAATCTTAAGGCAATGGGTTATGAGTCTTATTTTGTATATAACTTAATTCATCCTTATGTCTCTTTCGAAAATGAGATTACTCAACTTGTGAATTTCCAACATCCTCCCTTCACAAGTGGATCCATCCATATCCGACTAGCTCCCCCTCAAGCTATAGCTCATACGAAGCCTTTTGAGTCACTCTATGAATCACCCATTCATTTGACACAAATCTATGAATCTCTATTCATCATACTTCACAAACCTAGTCCTAATACCAATGAAGGGTTTTGAATGGGCTTGGGGAAAATTAGACTTGGATCTAAGTGAGCCCATATAAAACCAAGACATCATATCTCAGTCAAAAACCTTAAGGCAATATGTTATGAGTCCTATCTTTATATAAACTCATTTCAAGCTTATATCCTTTTGATTTGGGATTACTCCACTTGTGAATTTCTAACACCGTTGAACTAGATTGTCATTTTAACTTTAAACAATTTTCTGCGACCAACAGGAGAACCAACTTAAGTATATCCTTCGACCAAAACTTTGAAACTATTGCTACTGATTTCACTTTTGTGTGTTTCACTCTTGTTAAAATTTGTTAGTCTCTTTAGTATGGACCTACATAAACCAAAGCCATTGGTTTTGCCATGTAAGTTTTGGCTTTTTGAGAAGGTGAAGATTGTTTCTAAATCCTAAGAGAGATTTTCAAGTAAAAAATCTATAGCTCTTGTAGGGATAAGGAAAACTAAATTAGGACTTTTACAGGGGTTCCTGGCTAAAGACTTAAACTTAAAGAGAGGTTTTTTTAGGGGCTTAGAGCGTTGGTAAACGAGAAAAGGCAAGCATTTTTACAAAGAGGAGAGAAACTTTAGATTCAATTAAGAATTTTAGTTTAATTAAAGTTTCACAATAATTTAGGAATTTGTTTAATGATTCAAATAAATTACATTAAGAATTTTATATTTCCAATGATTGAAGAAGATAATCTTGAAATTATTAATATTTTAAATAGTTTAATTAAGATTATAAAGAAGTTCCTTGAAACATATGAGTTGCCATCCCCTTTTTTGATTGTCTAGATTTGGTTTCTGTCTTGTAATTCCCTGCATGCTCCTTATAAATTGTGCCCTAATTATTAGTGCTCATCTTGTTTTTACTTGTCTTTGCTTAAGGTTCACTGGGTTTTCAAGATTTGTTTTTATTACTCTAGTCCTTGATTATATGGATAGCCTTCAAATCAACTTAAAGACCAGCTTACATCCCCGATTGGTACTTCTTTATAACATATTAGGGTTATGGATTTTTGTGTTTTCCATTATTTCTTATGTCAATGATGATAACTGCTTCTTTCCGTTAACTAAGACACCAACTAATTTTTAATCTCCAGCTGTAATTGTAATTTAACTTTCCGATAATCAATCGTTCAATACATCCCTGTTAAAATTTTTAGGTTCTTATTTTTTGCAAAAAAACCCTTGTTGATTTCTTTCTTTCCATAACTTATATACTATATTGTTTATTAACAATTTAAGTATTATGAAGTCACTAGTGTTTATGAGTTTCTACATTATTGTCTGAAACCACTCTATTACTTCCTTCATAGTTAAGGGAACAATTTGCAAGTCGAATCTTGCTAGCATACTTTTCCAAATTATGGAAGAATAGTCACATGTGAACAATATATGATCCCTAGCTTTTGGATAGGATCGACATAGAATACATAGGTTAGAACCTTTCCAAGGCATCCTATCTAATGTAAGGAGCCTATTTTTGATGGTCATCTATAATATGATTGAGTGCCTAGGGACATTATTCTTGAAATAAACCAACTTACCCCACTTAACTTTATTAGTGCTTGGAGAGAAAAGGGCTGAACAAGAGGCGTTTGTGAAACTTTCTGAAGGCCCCCTAAACCAAAACTACCTTGTTAGTTTTAGATTAATTCGGGAGATAGTTACGAAAATTAGGCATGAAACCTACCAATCCTCTTAAAGGATAGAACCATTAATTATTCATTATCACTACTTTGACCTTTGCTATCAAAAGAAAGGGGTAATTTTGAGCATTGAAGGAAGGTTGGAGATATAGTGGTCCCAAAATTTTCCAGTTATCAAACCAAAAGTCGATTTGTTCCCCTTCCCTGTTATGGACTTCATTGCTTTTCCCATTATCTCTCGTAGAGTCAAGATAAGTTTAGTACGTACTAGTTAAGGAGTATGAAATAGTTTCATAGTCTAAAAATTAGAGCCTCTAATATATTGTTCATTCATCTATTTCACCTACAAGGATTCTTTATCGTTAAAGAATCTTTGCCACTAACATCTTTTATATGGCTCTAACTAATGTTATGCTTAATCCTCATTATGCTATGGGCAAGCAAGCCTCTTTCCACTCTACTTTAGGTATCTATCTATTGCTTATTGAGCCACTCTGTAGGTAGTTCCTGAATATTTTTTCGATGTCCTCGATGATCTTGATTGTTATAGCCATATGGGAACTCCAATATGTATGTATGCTCCCAAGAACAAAGTTTATTAATTACACCCTTCTTATATAGGATAAGATTTTGGATATCTAACTACAAGTCCTATTCAAAATAACATCAAAGAGTGGTTAATTTAAAAGAAGTGATAGGTATGGCATGATATTTAAAAGGAGTTTTAGCCAGTTAGAGTGCTAATGCTTATACCAAAACTTGTTCCAGTGAGGCAATGGTTGCTGATATGAATATATAGCTTTTAATTTTGTTAATGTGAAAGCTTGATATCTCTGTAAATTGTTTTAAATAGTCTAAAAGAAGTTACATAGAGAATTTGTTAGCCCCATACAATAATAATAAGTCATCTATAAATGGTAGAATAAATAACTTGGATTTCTTGCATTTGTGATGATATTTGAATGGATTCCATTGGATATTAATGGTTATCATTCTAGTAAGGGCTTTTATGGCTAGAGAAAATAAATAGGGGGATAAAAGGTCTCCATATCTAATCCCTTTCCTTCCTTAAAATAGCTTTGTAGCCTTACCTTTTACCAGAACATTATAAGAGTTTGTTATAATGGATTAATCCACCTAATTGACGAATTTTAATGGAAACCCAAAAGCTTATAAAGAGTGAATGATGGAGTTCCAATCTAGAGTATCAAATGATTTGAAAAAGTCAATCTTCATTGAGCAACTTTTAATAAACTTTGTGGAATGGTAATCCTTAAAGATCTGCTAAGCTAGTAACATATTGATAAGTAAAAATCATAGTACATTTTACACCCTTATTTTATATTGTTTTAAATTATTTACATAGCACATTTGGGTAAATTATTGCATTTTCTTATTAATTATTCAAGTTATTTAATTTTATATTTTATTTCTAAAAAAGGATAAATTGTACTAAATATTTTTCTTGGAGGCTTGGTGGACCCAAAATGAAGTTCAAACAAGAAAATCCAGTAAAAAGAACCAGCCCGCCATGCAAAACGACACATTCTAAAAGGCTAAAGATGAAAAAAAAATGCAAGAGCCAATGGAAAAAATGATAGCAATAAAAAGAAGCTACTAGGAGGAACAAAATAGTAACACATCAAGAGCAAAACACAGAGTGCAAAGAAGCAAGAGCAAAAAACAAGCAGCCCATCACCCAAAAGAGAATAAAATGCAATGTCCAAGAGGAGAAAATTGCAAAATCCAAAACGATATAGCTAAGGAAGAAACATAACCCAGCAGATGAGAAGCAAAATAAAATGTAGCATAGAAGAAGAATCTAGAATAAGCAAAACTATTGAAGCGGTAGAGAAGAAAACAATGCAACAATTGGAAAACAGAAATAAAACGCACATTAGAAGACAAATCCAAGAAGCTGGAAAATGCAACAAACACAGAAGAAACAAAGAGGAGTAAACACACAATAAATCAGAAATCTCTCTTCCAACGTCTTCATCCATATGAAAATCTATTTTGAAATGGATGAGATAAGTTTTATCTCATCAAAATGACACAAATAAGTAGAAAATCAACTCCGCATTCATTTGAAATTTTAAAAACATGCATTGTTTGAAGTGTCTCGTGAGGCTATAAAAAGGCAGTAGTGTAAGGAGAAAAGAAGAGAGTTCTCTGAGTGATTCTATCTTCCAAGCCAAGTTGAAGCTGGAAAATTATTGTGAGGGGTGATTGGGGTGAAAGGGAATCAAATCTCACCTGTTTTGAGCTGGTTCAAGGTTGGTGGAGGGACCTTTTTAGACCTTCAGGGCCAGTATAGGTTTTGAAATTGAAACACGATAATGAGTTTTTTTGAACCCTAATTCTCCTTATTTATGATTTTTTGTGTTTTAATTAATTAATTGCTGAATTATAGTTCAATTATGTTGTTTTGATTATTTGGGATATTATTTTAATTAAATTGATTACTGAGTGGATTTAACATTTATGTAATTGTTGGAGTTTTGATGTCAAATTTTGATTGTTGATTGTGTTTCTTTATGCTTGATGTTTTGATCTAAGAGTAAAAAGGAGCAAGTAGAAACTAGTCGGTTGGTTTTCTACAATTATTTTGTTAAATGTCTTGGATTATCTCGGATATATCAAAATAGCATGACTAAACTAAAATTCAAAACTTGCTTGTTCATTTGTAAATATTATGATTTATACTTATTTCTTCGATTAGTTTTGAACATCAGACACCCCTCTTTTTATTTACGTATTAACTTAATGTGATAGTTAAGATTAAGTTTATCAAAGTCTAACTCATCCATTTTGTGATCTTCAACTAACCAGTTAGTTTATTTTCAAACACTTTATTTCATTCATCTTTCATTTACTTTGAAGACACATATCTTTAGTACAACTCAATAAGATAAAATGAAAAATAGAGATATAATAGGACAACCTTTTATTGATTTATAATTTATTAATAAAAATAACATAAAGGACTTGGTTAGTTTAACTTGAAGTGCTATATAATAATCAATCTAGAACTCTCAACTTGAAGCTTTTAATAAGAAAATTTCCATAAAGCTCTCAACTTAATCTTACAAATGATTGAATGTATCTAATATTCTTAATTAGTTACAAAGGATACGTTTACATAGGTTTACAAAAACTTAGGAATAAAATAAGCTAAACTATCTACTTTCTCTAATAACTCATTAAGCTAATGGAGAGCTAATACTTCTTCTACTAAGTCACCAAATTAGTAGAGTTATGCCTTTTTGACCATTAACTCCACTTACTATATAAAAACTATGAATATCAAAGATACTCATTTCATTATCACGTCATCTCATCACTTTTTTCACTACAAAAAGTGTTATCACTTTGTAAGATAGTGCTCCATTTTCTTTGCATCCACTATTTCATATTCTTTTCATGTTTTATCACATCATCACTCTTAAAGACAAGTGTCTTAATGAGCTTTTGGTTAATCATTTTGACCCATGTGTCATTTCTAAATCATATGTGTAGCCTTACAATTGGTGACATATGTAGGCTTAAAATGAGTGACATGTGGGGCCTAAAGTAAGTGACACATAGACCAATAGAATAGTAACATATGGACCACCAGAAGGATAACATATGTACCAATATAATGGTGACACATAGACCATTGGAATGGTAACATATGGATTAGTTTGACCTTCTTGAATTTTCTAGAGAAAATGGATAAAAAGGCAATAGAAGTGAGAGTAGAGGTTGGCCATAAGGTTAGAAGAGAGAAAAAAATGAAAATGAGAAGAGAAGGAAAGAACAAAGGGAAGAGAAGAGGAGAAGGAAAGAAGTTATCAAGGTAAGTTGAAATTATGGTTTCAATTTTATCTTTCTCTTTTGATCTGTCTTTTATATCCTTAGAATACGAATTTGAAGAAACTCAAAGAATGAAAGTTGTAGATATAGGTCTTAGATTGACCTCTGTGAAAGTGGCTTGACAAAATAGTGACCAGAGCTCGAGTTATGCTTGTTTCCGTAATAATGCCTGTGATATACCTCTGTGTAGGAATCTTGTATTATTTCCTGATTTTTTAGAACCTTAAAGTATGAATTAGTGAAAGTATAACACATGAAAATTGATTATTGATTTCTTATTAATGTTTCTATAAAACAGTTTGGTTAGGAGATGTCTTAATAATGATTTATTGAAGGTTGAGGATTGGTTGCCAGTCTGTTTCTTACCAGAAATAGGATAGAATTTGGATGGAGATTATATTTTAAAGGGAGATGCTGCTTGTGTAATTCTTAGATATATTAATAATAATGGAAGTCTAGTTTCATGAGGCAGAAGAATCATGGCATTTGGATATTTGCAGAGAGAGTTATGATTAGAAGAAGACAACTTGTTCCTAAAGGAACATTAGGAAGAAAATGATGTAAACATTGCACATAAGGTTAGGTTAGCTTGATGGTTGAGGAGACATTGAGATGAATTAGTAAGTGAATTATTGACCAATTGACATATGTTTGAATAACATTTATGATGATTAATTAGGATGAATTTGGTTGTGGTGTTGGTGTTGAATGTGTGTTGGGAATCTAATTAATGGATAGGTTATGTTCTATTTTGATTTGATGCTTGAAAGACCATAATTTGTTAACTACGAAATGAATGATTTGAATTGGAATTAGAGGTGAATTAATTAGGAATTGAAACATCTTTAAGGTATAATTGATGAACTATCTTGAAGGTGTCAAAATTTGAAAGAAAAATGGAAGGAAAGTGGAGGTGAACTTTCGGTTCACCCATCCCACGATCGTGGGAATTGTATTGATTCTGTTCCACGATCATGAAAATGCTTGCAGAGAGGAAAAATTATGCTTTGTGTTCTTGTTGAATCATATAAGGATAAGGCAATATACATAGGCATATTTGGACTTGATTGAGGCTTAAAATGAACTTAGTTTAATGAAGAATCAATTGGTTAAGTGTTTGATGAGTTTAGGTTATTAATTGATGTTATAATTTAAGGAATGGAATGTTTGATATCGATGCATATGAATTTGGAAAGTATAAGTTATTAATGGTATAAGGATGTTCCCTTGAATGCAAATGTGATTCAAAGGATATGAACAATGTGAATTATTTATAAATGAATGAGAATTGAGAAATTGTGTGAATATAAAGCATTAGATAAGGATTAGCGATTGTATGATTGATGAATTGAGAGTGATCAAACTTACCTAAGATATAAACCTAATTTAAAATAAGTTATGTACAAGTTATAATGAATGAGTGGTCAAGACTTGTGAATAAGGATACATACCCGAGATAGTTAATTGAGCATGCATTGAACATAATACATATACATTTGTAAGATTGAGCACTTATTTGATTAAATAAGTTAGTAATGTGTAACTATGTGTATTGTATGATATAAAAGCACAAATTGACTGACAACATCTAGATATTGCCAGATCATCAAGGCAATAGCTAATCTGGAGTAAAATGTGAGTAACCTAGATGTGTGATCTCAATTAGATATATACTTGTTAGGCCCCGATTCCTTTTTTTATTAAATAGGTTTGTTTAAATTATTTTTAGGTGTAGTTTGTTAATTTTTTTAATTTTTCTTTTAGTTAGAATTAATTTAGGGTTTTATTTGCTTAAGTTAATGTTATTAAATGAAGGGATTTAGTTAAATTAGAAATTTGCTAAATTGTTAGAATTAAAAGAATAAGATAAAGTGAGGGCATTTTGGGAAGTTTGCTTAGGATTGTAACCTTAAAGGCTTATAAGGAGGGGCTTATTAGTCTTTTAGGGTGAAATTAAATGAGGAATGAAGGTGGAAAGTCATGGTTGTCATGGATGAAGTGGAAAAGCAATGAAAATTGTAAGGAAAATAAGAAGAGCATAGGAAACGATGTAGTTTTGTTATAGGTTTTAAGTAAAGAAGCAAAGTTGCCTTAAGTCTCTTAAGTGATCACGAAAATACAAAGACAAAGAGAGGAGGAGACTTACGAAGCTTTCAAGGAGAAAAGAGAGGAGAAACTTTCGACCAAGAGAAGAAGAAGAAGAAGAAGAGGTAGGTTTAGGTTCTTTATGCTTTAGAAAGGAGGAAGAAGGTGCAAAGGAAGGGTTTAAGATCCATTGGAGGCAAAGGAAGCAAATTCGTGGAAGGTGAATAGGTAAGAAAATTTTCGAAAATTAGGGTTTTGTAGATGAGTTTTGATGCAAATAGCTTAGGAAGGACATGGCTTAGGTGATATAGGTTTAATTTCATGCTTTCCTTTCCTTAACTTTTCCACTATTTGAGAATTCATGTTAGGTTGAATTGTTATATTTTGATGAAGGTCAAGAGAGGCAATTGGAGTTAGAGGAAAGACCAAGTGACCAAGAACAAAGCTAAAGGAATTAAGGTGGGTGAATTCTTAATAATGGAGTTAATAGGCATGTTCAAATTTTAGAATAAATGCCATTAAATGCTTTCCTATGATTTATAAATTTTGTCTTAATTACTCTTTGTGCTAATTTAAACTTGTATGAGATGTCTTTTGTATGTAAAGACATTGTGGAAATGTTTGGAAAATGGTTTGTTAAGTGAAAAAGATTAGAAGATGAGATTTTGAAAAACAATGCCATTGTGAGCAATTATGTGTAATTTATGTGAATTGCATGATTTATGTGGGTTTGTGGTGGTCCCTTAAGAGTCAAGTGCACTTGACTAATTCATAGGCTTCTCCCACCTGCCCGTTAGTGGCCTTGGAGCTCCTCACGGACTCCCATAAGTTTCACGGCTACATATGACCGCTTCGTGGAAATGTGTAGTACGTTCCGTTTGGATCCACCCAAACCAATCTCTATGTGATATGCTTTGTTTATGTTGTTTTTGTATGTTTATGTTATTTGTGGAAATGTTTTTGATAAATTGAATTTGAAGAGGCAAAGATGATTTTGGTGTAAACTCCTTTGAAATCAATTGTTAAAGACTATTGTTTTGCATGCTTGTTCTTAATTATTATGCTTTTACCCACTGAACCGTCGAGCTCACCCCTTTTTTCCCTCCACAGGTGACGAGCAAGAGTAAAGGCTTCAGATCAAGGCATTACTCCTGTTTCACATTTTGAGTATTAAAGCTTTAGATGCATTTTAGCACAAAATTTAGATGTTTATGTAATTGTACTTTGTAATGTAACTTTTGGATATTTTTCTTGTATTAGGTCTAAAATTCCCTATAAAGCTGTGTATTAACTATGTTTTCATATAATGGAAAGAAAATTTTGAATTTGAAATGTATCTTGTCTATGTTTCACAAAAATGTAGCATTGTATGTTTAAAAGTGACAAAAAGCGAAATTGAAAGTTGCTGCCATTTTGAGTTGATGTTTGTGATATTTGGCTTGGTTTCGTAGTTGGATGAGTGAACATAGTGAAGATTGAAGTGGTTTTGTGTAGGTATGAAGTTTGGATGAGAAAAATATAAAATTGGCTAGTTGAACTTTCAAAGGAGGTGCTGTCAAAATTTGTGCAAAAGTGGACAGCAACTTCGCTTAGGTTTTAGACCTTCTTAGAGCTTGAATTGAATTGGGAGGTCTACTTGAAGTTTGTAGCATATGTTTATATCTTTCCATATAGGTATAGTATGCCTTCTTTGGAGTTAGGAGCAAAAACTTATGGGGGTTAGAACTAGTTCAGTTACTGTTCATTTGGTAATTTTGGACAGAACATTTGGAAGGCTTTTTCACCTCTTCAGAGCCTGTTTTGGTTTTTTCATCCTTCATATAAAATGTAGATTATCTCCTTATCTTTCCATATAGGTATAGTATGCAATGTTTGGAGTTAGGAATCAAAATTTATGATGTTTGGAACAATTTAGGTACTGTTCCATTGGTCATTTTAGGCAGCAGTTTTGAACACGTTTTTACCCCTTTTAACGATTGAATTGATTTTTGCCTTCTTCATGAAAGTTGTAGATCATCTTTTTAACTTTTCATAGAGGTATAGTATGCAATTTTTGGAGTTAGGAATAAAAGTTACAAATTTTGGAGCAATGCAGGTACTGTTCACGGGTACTGTTCCATTGGTGATTCTAGGCAGCCACTTTGCATAAGTTTTTACCCCTTTTAATGATTGAAATGATTTTTGCTTCCTTCATGAAAGTTGTAAAGCATCGTTTTATCTTTCCATAGAGGTAAACTATGACATTTTTTTGCTTTTGCATCAAAAGATATGATTTTTCAAACTTTTGGTCTTGTTTAGGTGTTTAGGAAAATTGTCCAATTGGGCAGAAACTTTGCAGCAACTTTGGACTCCCTTAATGGCCAAAATAGGTTTTACATCCTTCTTGAAAGTTGTAGAGTTTTCCTTCAGCTTTCTTTAGCACCAAGTTTGAATGATTTGAAGTTCTAGGTAAAAAGTTATAAATTTTTTAATTTCTATGTTTTAAACCACTAAAATTCACTCTTTCGCTTATAACTCTTTCGTTTGAGCTCCGTTTGACTTGATTTTCAAAGCGTCGTTTTCTACACAAATTTTCTACCCCTTTTATGCAAATTTACAATTTTTAGGTTTGAGTTGAGAATTATGGTTATAATCAAAGAGAGTCACTTTATGGAGAGATATTGCATCTATAGCGATCCGAGTGACAAAATTTTCGAGTCAAATTAATATGGAGTCATGAAATTTCATTTTAGTTTAGGAATCAGATTTTAATTGTGGGTCCTAAGTAGATCATTTTCATCGAGGAAGATTAGGGTAAATTTGTCAAAATCTGTTCGGGAGTAGGTGAACGAAGTTCGGTTTGAGTTTCTCCTGTGGTGAGGACTCCCTCCCTCGTGGATTGCGCGTCAGGGTGTCACGTAAGATGTCGGACACGTGTCTCACCAGGGTGGGGTTCCAACACTTACGGTATCAGAGCATTTCGGTTTAGGTCCGGGTTGAATGAGACATTTAAGGTTTTTGTGACTTCTTTGAGTAAATAATTTTCATTGTTTTGCATTGTTTTAAATTGTTTTACATGACTAAATGTAAATTTTGCAAGATTTACATCGGTCTAAACACTTCAAAAATTGTTGTGCATGAACTAAAATTTTTCACTGATTTTTTTTAGGAGTAAATATGCCATCTCAGAGTAGAATTCAAGGAGCTCAGTCTCGCTCTCGCTCTCGACAGGGAAGCACTGATGAGTCCCATGTCCCACAAGATGCGGGGACACACTCTGTTTCTGACTCTGAGGCACCTAGTGTGCAGCCAGAGAAGCCACCGCCTCCTCCTCCTCCTACAATGCCTGCGATGGACCCGCAGTTCTTCCAAGCCTTTGCTTAGGCTTTCACCTTTGCCATGGGCCAAGGGTCTCAGGCTCCAGTGCCAGCTCCAGTGGTCAGGGGCAGACAGTATGAAAAACTGTGGAAATTCAGAGCGGTGGAGTTTTATGGTACCACCAATCTAGAGGAAGCTGAATCTTGGTTGAAGAGGACAGAGAGAGTACTTGTTCAAATGAAGTGCTCAGATAAGGAGAAGCTGGAGTATGCCGTGAGTTTATTGCAGGGGGATGCTCTTCACTTGTGGGAGTCAGTGCCATAGAGTCAGACTGTGCCACTAGTGCTTTCATGGAGAGAATTTGGGGAGTTGTTTAGGAAGAAATATCTCTCCCGGATCTATATGCAGGAGAAGGCCAGGGAGTTCTTGAATTTGACTCAGAGGGAGATGTCTGTAAGCGAGTATGAGCCGAGATTCACCCAGTTATCTCGTTATGCAGCTTATATTGTGGCCAGTGAGGAAGACAAGTGCCACAAGTTTGAGGGAGGCCTCCACTTGGACATCAAAGAGAAGGTTCTCATTCACAACTTATGTGATTATCAGCAGCTAGTGGATGCTGCACTCTAGGCTGAGAAGCTGGAGAACATTAGGCAGGAGGTGAGTAGGAAGAGGAAGAGTAGAGAGCAGTCATCCAGGAGAGGGGCAGTGTGCAGACAGCTGACAGGGGTGAGAAGAGCGCCCGTACTCAAAGTCAGGGTGGCAGTAGTGCCCCTCAGCAGAGCAGGCAGTTCAGGGCAGGGTCAGTACAGGCTTCCTCAGCGGGAGGCAATAGCAGAACAGAAAGAAGTAGGAATCAGAACCCCCAATGTGAGCATTATGGGAACCTACATCGGGGTGAGTGTTACAAGTTATTGGTTGCTTGCTTTAAGTGTGGAGAGAAGGGACACAGAATTAAAGATTTTCCTTAGATGGTCAGAGGGGAAGGATCTCAGACACAGGTACCGAGGAGAGCAGAAACAGTGGGAACCAGACCAGCTGCTGGGGTGGGCAGTTCTAGGTCAGTTAGGAAGCCTATTCCTCCGGGGAGACCGGGAGGGCAAGAACAGGCTAGGGTGTTTACGATGACTCGGGAGGAGGCTGCTGCTGCACCGGAAGTTGTTAGTGGTATGGCTAAGCTTTTTCATTTTGATATGTATGTTCTTTTTTATTCTAGTTCCACGCATTCCTATATCTCTACAAGTATGATCTTACCTGGTATGCAGTCAGTTCTTTTGGATGATTTTCTGCTTGTTAGCACTCTGTTAGGGAGGAATGTCATTGTTAGTCAAATTTTTAGAGATTGTGAACTTGTTTTCGAGGGATCTAGTTTGGTAGTAGATCTGTTACCTCTAGATCTGAAGGGGTTAGATGTTATTGTTGGGATAAATGTGATGGAGAAATATCGAGCGAAGCTTGATTGTGGTAGAAAATAAGTGGAGTTTGATCTGGGTGAGGGTCAGAAAGTAATTTTCATAGGGGACAGAAAGCTGACCCCGCCAAGACTTGTTTCAGCTTTGTTAGCTGATAAAATGATGGGAAGAGACTGTGAAGCCTTCTTAGTGTGTGTCATGGATACCAGTGTGAAGGAGAATAAGGTGGAGGATATTCCCATTGTGAGGGAATTTCTTGATGTGTTTCCTGAAGAGTTACCCGGTTTGCCACCGGAGAGGGAGATCGAGTTTGCTATTGACTTGGCTCCCAGGATAGCTCCTATTTCTATTCCACCTTACAGGATGGCTCCAGCTGAGCTGAAGGAGCTGAAAGAACAGTTGGAGGATTTGTTAGAGAAGGGGTTTATTAGGCCGAGCACCTCACCTTGGGGAGCGCCGGTCTTGTTTGTTAGAAAGAAGGATGGAACCTGGAGGATGTGCATAGACTACAGGAGGCTCAATAAGGTGATAGTGAAAAAGAAGTATCCTTTGCCTGGGATAGATGACTTGTTTGATCAGCTGCAGGGAGCAACGGTTTTCTCTAAGATTGATCTTAGGTCTGGTTGCCATCAGCTCAGGATTAAGGAGTCTGATGTAAGCAAGACAGCTTTCCGAACATGGTATGGGCATTATGCATTTTTGGTTATGCTTTTTGGACTGACCAATGCTCCAGCTACTTTCATGGATCTGATGAACAGAGTTTTAAAGGAGTTTTTGGATCAGTTTGTTATCGTGTTCATCGATGACATTCTGGTATATTCAAAGAGTGTAGGAGAGCATGAAGAACACTTAAGGATTGTATTGCAGCAGTTGAGAGAGAGAGAGCTTTATGCCAAATTCACTAAATATGAATTTTGGCTACATGAAGTGGTCTTCCTTGGTCACATTGTTTCTGAGAATGGGGTGTATGTAGATCCAAAGAAAGTTGAAGCTGTAGTGAATTGGCATGCTCCGACGTCAGTGACTGTGGTGAGGAGCTTTTTGGGTTTAGCAGGCTACTACAGGAGATTTGTGGAGGGATTCTCTATGATTGCCACTCATTTGACCAAGTTATTGAGGAAAAATAAAAAGTTTGTCTGGAGTGATGAGTGTCAGCAGAGCTTTGAGGAGCTCAAGCACAGATTGACTAGTGCTCCAGTGTTAGCTTTGCCTACAGGAGAGGGAAGTTATACTGTGTATAGTGACGCTTCCAGAAAGGGGTTAGGATGTGTACTTATGCAGGAAAATAA
>JANZLX010000213.1:11230357-11245983 GCA_025531955.1 Erythroxylum orinocense | reverse complement strand
ATTATTGCGATGCCATGTGGATTTTAGTAGAACTGTTCTGGTGGTGCACCTTTATTGTGGGATACTCATCGGAGCGATCTTCGGGTTTCCCGATGTGTACCTTACAATGAGGGGGCGCTACAGCATAGTCGTTGAGGTAAATTTTTTCGTTGATTCTTTACCTCTATGTCCTTGATCCTTCATATTATAGAGTTGATTTGCTCCTTACCATGATTTTATTTCAGGAATTCATAAGCAAAATGGCTTTTCACAAATAAAATAAGCAATTTTTTGTATTAAATGTTTCTTTGACTAATAATGAGAATTTTTTCCTACCTTATATTTGACTTTCTCTAATTTATTCCATGTTTCACCATTCTTCTTATCCTCTTTATTGGTTTGAATTGGTGGTGGAATTTAGAGATCCACCAAGGTATATGTAGTCATAAGTATGCTAAGGAGATCCTTCACATTTTAGCTTTAAAACTCAACTTACGCCTAACCCTATATTAAGGATGTCTTTCATCAAGCCGCGTTGCTTTGAATGTTGCAAAGCTTTCCTTGCTAACAAATAATTGCTATTGGGGAGGAAATGACTTGTAAGCTCCTTTTTCATTTTCTCCTGAGTTTCAATTAGATGTCTCTCCATATTGATGTCATTAGAGATTCTTTTCCTCCATCATATATTTGCATCATCTATAATATATATTATTATGATTTATACCTTTTTTCAAAAGATACCTTTACAACTACAAAGTAATTCTACGTATCTCGTAATAAATTTTCAATCTCTTTGACAATTTGCTTACCATAAAAAATTTACAGCTCTTATACCTTCATTAAAATGCTCGTTGATTAGACACATGATTCGTGCCTAACTATAGTATGTTTAAACATTAATAAGTCATAACTCATCTCCTCACGAACTTTTAATTGTTCCTTAAGTATTGTCTTTGTTTCTTAAAGCATAAATACTAAAGATTTGAATTGTTCTAATGAAGGAATTGTTCGCTCATCAATGTTATGAATACCATATCGATACCGATACCAAGTTTAGTTATGATACGATACTGTACTAGTATTGTCAATATTGGGTATCATTTTGAGTTTTTTTAAACTATAAAATAGTCTTTGAATTGTTTTAATTACAAAATAGTCCCTCAATATATTGTGCTATACAATTTATAATTTAATATCAACCTTATCTCCAAAAATTGTAATAATAGAAATTTAAAATAACAATAATTTATTTCTATTAATATTATTTTTCATATATAAACAATAACCACAATTAATATAGAAAAAGATCATTTCATTATAATACAATTATTAAACTAAGGATAATGAAAAGTATTTAAAATGTTACAATTTTATTATATAATAAATAATAATTACATTAAAACATCAAATAAAAAGAATAATAATACATCAAATAAAAAGAATAATAAAGTTTTATGACTCTATACATATTACAATAAGAGTTCGTGCCTAGGTACACAACCAATTAGAAGTAAAACTTGAAACAAAAACATTTATAGTCATATTTATATTATAGTTATAGAATTTAATATATACATCAAATACAAGGTAAATTAAGAGAAGAGAAGAAATAAAAAAACTCAAAACTTCATTCAATCAAATATCCACTCAAATCGCATTGACTTGAATTCTCATTTAGTACAAAATCCTTATCATTAAAAGGAGCCTTATCATCACTTTCATTCAAAATCATTACGTCAAATAATATATTAATAATTTTTCCATCTGAGATTATCTTCAAAGTCACTTTCGTTTATCAATCTCGATTCCTCAGAAACTCAATATGCTAAAAGATCGATATAGTCAAAGAAAATTGGATCTATAAAACTACTTGTTCTATTAAGAGTCTAATAAATAAATAAAATAAAATTATTAAGAAATTAAAAAAATATATTCAACTTAATTATGATAATAACATACATTTCTCAGAGCTTTAAATTGTCTCAAACAAAGATCAAGTTGTTCAATATTTTGTGTTCCGATCTATTTCTTTTCTTGGTATAGATGAATTTAAATGTGCTCCAAAATCTTTCACACCTTATTGTACTCACACATTAACTCAATACTCTAATTGTATACCTTTGTAATTTTGGAACATCGCTTCCAAATTGGCCTTACTTAGTAACTATAAGACAATAAAAGTAGCATTATGAAAAAGATGAAGTAACGATTTATTTGCAGCAAATAAAAACATTGAAAAATATTTATTTTGATAAATTTGTCTCTTTGATGAATAGCAATAGGCATCCCAAAATTACCAAAAGCATCCTTGTAAACCTCTATTGGTGAACTTAAGTAATCTTGCATCATTTCATAGACAACAATTACTATAATAATTAATATCATTCTCCTATTAACTTTAGTTTTCTTTGTAAAACTTGGTCTAAAATAGACATTAAGATTAAAAAATGCGTCAGCTATAAGCAATGGAGAGTGAAGTTACCTTTCTCATCTCTCATTGATGACTGCAAGATAAGGTGTATATAAAAAGGCCTATTTTTTAGTTTGAGTTTGATTGCTTTCTTTTCCTTCTTGATAACATCATAAAATAACCTATTGTTGCCTTCTCATCATTATCAGTTAGATGAAGTACTCTCACCAAAGGCTCATAAACTCATGTGACAAATTCACATTGGAATCAAAATTTATGATCTTCAAGTATAATTATAGAAACCTCCAATATAACATTAGACCTAATATGCTAATATATAATTCACTTATCACTTGTAAACATTTTCCTTAACTCACTCTTCACCAAAACAAAACATTAAAGTGATAAGCAATTATTTGCAAATCTTATAATAGTAGGACGACATAAATTCCTATTATTGGTGAAATACTTTCTCATTAAATTCAGGACCTATGCACGATTATAAATGAGCTTGATCATATTGTTGCTTTCTTCACAATCTCATCAATGATATAAAATTATCTAACATTTCCTATATTTTCTAATATCAGGTTAGTGCAATATGTAACACAAGGACTCAAGGAGTCCAATAAAAAGAATTATACCTACTTTACAAACTTCTTCAGGTTATTTGGTAAACAAAATTATTATCAGTAATGAATTGAACAATATTTTCTAGCTTAAATTCATTCACAACTTTATCAAATATCTTTAACACATTATAAACACTTCTATCAAGCTCAAATGCATTAATAGACTTTAATAACATTATCCCTTTTGAAAAATAAACTAGAAAATTAATAATAGGCTGTTGTCTTTTATTTTTCCAACCATCACTCCTAATTGAACACCCATAAGTAACCCAAGTCATTCTTCTTTCATCCAAATGACTATTTATTTATGAAACAGAGTATCAACATTTCTAATAAGGCTAGATGTATAAATAAACTTCAATAACATTATTCCTTTTGCATAATAAACTAAAATTTTGATAATAGGCTTTTATCTTCTAGTTTTGCAACCATCACATATGATTAAACACCCATAAGTAGCTCAAGTAATTCTTATTTCATCCAACTAATTGTTTATTTCATCAACAAAGTTGTTTAGAAGTTTATATCTATAGTCATCAATTGGAGGAGCTTTATATCTTGGACCTTAAGAAGTAATAACATCCACCATTGGTTGGTAATAATAAGACTGTGCAATATTGAATGATATACCTGAATGGTACCACCATTTAGCCATTGCTATGCTCACATTATGAGCCACTTCTTTAAATTGTGAGGCATTATAGATTGAAGGCTGAGCTTTATGAGTTATTCATAGTGCAAAAAATTAGAAACCTGTCTTATTCTTTTTCTCACATTAAGTGCAACATTCCATTCTTATTGGGTAGGAATACCACCTTCAATATCCCCACTTTCATCTTGACCACCACAAAAGGAACTTTGGATACCAATTTTGTAGTTTAATCATTGCCTCATATCTTTCTCATGCTAATACTCTTTAAGCAAAGTTTTCATTTTTTATTTCACATCATAACTCACTTTCTTACAAGGCTCCACATCACCTTGGATCCTAGCTAAATGTTTCTTTAATATGATAATTCCCTCATCTTCTAAATGCTTATTATAATATAAACAAATGGTATGGTTCTTTATTCTATGAACTAATCTAGCATGAGCCTAAGTTGAATCATCGAATCTTATTGAAGTGACTAAATTATTAGGAGTATTTGAACTTATCTCCATTTATCTATAAAATAAATGAAGAAATATGCCAAAAGTAAGTTAATAACTTCATATCAAAATAAAGTTATCAAATACTATCATAAAATGTGTATTATTCAACTAAAGACAAACACAAAAACACTATTAGATTCAAAAAAAATAAACATAACTTGAACTCTAAAAACATACATACATCTTATATTCAAAGTCAATTGTCTAAGAATACGTACTACTAACCAACTACTAATGACATGAAAATTTTGAAATAACTTAGGTAAAATAACAAGAAGAAATAAAGTAGCAACAACTTCTCAACAATCATATGATATAGATATGCAAGTGAATTTCATGAACTTATATAAATGAATTCTTAATAAAATTCAAGAATTAAGCACATTATATCAAAAAATTTAAAAAATTTTAGTATAACTACCATACATATCATTAAAAATTTATCTATAGATACATTAATAACATACATCATTTATTGTATCTTACATTTCTTTGGCAAGAAACAATTTCACATTACAAAATTATCTTCATTATAAAAATTAAAAACATTATTATACTCTTATAATTATAATCTCTATATATTATGAAAGCAAATCATTATTATAATTTATTCCATAATGATCTCATATAATGAAATCTAAATTATTATGAATTATAGAATAACAAAATCATCTTAAAATATTAATTAATTATTTATTTTAGAATGATACATAAATCTCAAATTTTAACAATATTCCATAATCACAAAATCATTACAAATTTAAACTATAACTTAAAGCCTATTTTTATTGCCATAATCATAAATTCATTCCAAATCCAAATCTAAACTATATTTTAAATCTTATTTTTGTTGCTTTAAACATAATTAAGACACTATTGATTAGTAATTATTAAACACAAGTACACAATATAATTTATAAATTAACTAAATTCAATCCGATCATGAGAGTCAAAGCAACAATTGTCTCAACACAATCTAGAATTTGACTACAAACCATAATTGCCATAATACAATCCACAATTTGATTATATCAAACAAATTAAATCTAATTAAGTAATTGTCTAAAATCTAAAATCTAAAATGGATTATACACACACAAACCACAAGCACAAGTACACAACCCAAGCAACTGACATTATTTGAGTCTAACGCAATTCAGAATTCACAAGACAAATTTAAACAATCTAAAACTAATAAGCTAAAGCCTAAAAGGCAATAAAGCATCAATTGTTGGAGTCTTAGAGAGGAGCAGATCACAGCATAATCAACTGTTGGACTTATAATCTTTAAAGGCGAAGAAGAGGAAGGTAGGTGTTGTGGTGGTGTGACAATAAGGTATGGCGATGGTGCGATGTTGTGGCATCAGGCGTGGTTATAAATTTTTTCATTTTGTAATTTAGTCTAATTTTTTTCATAATTTACGAATCCACCAATAAATAACTGGTGTTGATAATTTTAACCGATACTACTTAGTATTGCAACTTGTTATGGTACATAATAGTTTCATACCATTTTCCAGTCGATACGGTAGGAAACCAAAAGCATTGATGCTCATTCATTGGGGCTAAAGACCAATGATTGCCTTTAATGTACCCTCTCCATAAGATTGCTCCCACCAACCATTGTAAATGAATAATGAAAGAGCTCCTCACTAAGTTTTGGTACTAGTTTTTATTGAAAATTTTAAAGCACAATAAAGTTAAATAAAATTATCTAAGTCCTCATGCAATAGTTAAACCTACGTCAAAACCTAACTCAGGCTACCTTCGAGATTGTCAACTAACCAGTCATTTTTTTAAATGTCTTACACCACTTGTGTTAAGTATTTCACCCACTCTTAACACACAAGAATTTAACACAACTTAATCAAATGAAGGGGACAATAAACATACGACAAAACTAACATTTTATTGATCTATTCACAAAGAAACAATACAAAGGACTTGAGTTACTTCCAACTTGAAGCACTTTATAATAATCACTCAAAAACTTCCAACTCAAAACTCTTAATAAGAACTTTTACACATAACTTTCTCTTACAGATGATTGAATGCAAACAATGCTTTAAATAAATTAAAAAGGACGATGTCATATAGGCTTACAAGAACTTAGAGACCAAATAAGCTAAACTACTTATTTTTTCTACTAATCCACCAAGTTAGTAGGAGTTAATACTTTTTCCACTAACTCTACCAAATTAGTGACGAGTTATATATTTTTGATCACTAGCTCCATTTAGCATATGAAAAATATGGACTTGGAAGATGACCACTCCATTACCATGTCATCTCGCTACTTTCCTGCTACTTGAATAAATGCTCTTACTTATTATTTCATGTTCTTTCCATGTGGCACTGCACCATCATCTTTAAAGACAAGTGCCTTGACGAGCCTTTAGTTAGTCATTTTTAGTCAACTTTGTGCACGATCTATTTAAACACATTCATGGTGCAATCACATTACTCCATGAACTAAGTTAGAAACAATATTAGTCACTGTTAAGTACTTTCTTGCACCCTTTGACTTAACATGACTTAGTTACATAGATCATCTTTGATATCGCATCCGAATCTCGCCCATCGTCGAAGATTTTCATCAATGCACACTAACATTCACCTACTTTTTAGTTTTCTTATATATTGTCCATTTATCTTTCCATCTCGTGGGTTTTTATCTTGTTCTCTTGTCAACATGTCATTTTCATGTCAACTTTAGTGTTAATTAACGATCAAAGGCCATCAACAATGGCAAAAAATTTTCACTTAGACCTATAAATCTAATATATTCTAATTAGACCTTTTATAAAATTTTGAAAGAAGATTTGTACCTTTTTAGCTATTGATAGAATGAAGTTACCGACAGAGAAAAATTCAACTAGCAAATTGTTATGGTCTAATTGTCCCACATCGGTCAAATAAGGGGCTGATGTGAAGTTTATAGACTTATAGACTCTCCCACCTTTTAAGCTAGTTTTTTAGGGTGGGCTCTCTCATAAGACTTATAATAAATAGTATCATAGCCAACATCACTCTTCTGAGTCCTTGTGCCATAGGTGGTGATGTCGGTATTGTAGTATTTGCCCGAAGCTAGAAAAGGTCTAATGCACAGCCAACCCACGGTTGCTTGACTAAGGAGCGTGGTAGAATGTTATGATCTAATTGTCCCACGTCGGTTAAATAAGAGGCTGATGTAGGGATTATAGACTTATGGACTCTCTTATTTTTTAAGCTAACTTTTGGGGTTGGGCTCTCTCGTAAGACTTGTCTACAAATTGAGCTAATAATAATGGATTAGAAGTAGAAGGAGGCTTGGCCGGCTAAATTCCTTTGATTTATTGTACATTCGATATAAATTGAAGCGACATATTTTCCAACTATCATATTAGTTCAGAGTTTGCATTTCAAAAGAATGAACATAACGGTGGAATCCCAGAATTTTCCCTTTAGAAAATAACAACTACAGAACAGCCACATGGATATAAATTTACGCAACTCTACGTGTATATATTTATGTATTCAGTGTTTCACCCACATTCTTCTTGTCCTGACCTATAAATAGTTAGAATTTCTTGTCACGGATATGACGAGTATGAATATATAAAACAAAATATGGTCAGAGCTTTCTCACTTCCTTATTTACGAGAAGTCGGTAAGCATATATAGTGGCACTCTTATTAGATTCAGGCAAAAGTAGAGCCGATTGGGTGACGATATCTGTAGAGGAGGGTGATTAGCAAGCATACTAATAATAATAATAGCATGTTAGGCTCGGAGGCTGAGGCAGAGGCAGAGGTAGGCAAAGCCGAGCCTGCACCAATCAAAGTAGTACAAAAGCAACAACACCACTTCGTGCTGGTTCACGGACTAGGCGGAGGAGGATGGTGCTGGTACAAAGTTCGATGCTTAATGGAGAATTCAGGCTACAAAGTTTCGTGTATTGACCTCAAGAGTTCTGGCATAGATCCAACTCGAGCCGATTCAGTCCTTACTTTTGATGACTATAACAAGCCTCTCATTGACTTCATATCATCCTTATCAGATCATCACCAGGTTACATCTAATCAAACATGATTAACAGAAACTAGGCGATGCAATTGTACATATACATGTATAGTATATAAAAAATTGTGTTTGTTGGCCAGGTGATACTGGTTGGACATAGTGCTGGAGGGCTAAGCATAACGCAAGCCATTCACAAATTCCGTGGAAAGATTCGTCTTGCTGTTTATTTAGCTGCCACCATGCTCAAGCTGGGTTTCTGGACTAATCAAGATGTCCAAGATGTAATGTCTTCTTGTCCGTTTTCTACATTCATTAACTTTTTTTTTTGTTGCACATCTCTGTCTCCTCTAACATATGCATACGTCCATTTTCTTCTATCTTCAAACACTTTGTTAAAACCTCAGCAGATGCATTAACTGACCATTGGTTTTAGTCCAAGTTCTTGTTCTTATGATGTGTATTTTGGTAAAGTCGAGACTGGGAGCAAGTCAAAATTAAAAATAAGGTTCATGAGTAACAAAATTAGCTTGCTTTGCGTAGATGTTAATTGGATGAAATGTATGGGTGTATTTAGAAAACATAGGCCAACTGTCTACACGAAAAGATATGTTATGGGTTGTTACTGGCTATTTACCACCATAGGCATAGGCCACTGGCAGTGCCAACTCTTAACACTGCAATGAAAAAGAAAAAACAGTAAGTCAACTCCACCATTATTTCCGTCCCTGTGGAAACTGGAAACAAAAGCTAGTGGGTTGAACGCCAACCCAATTCTAGACGACATGATAGGATGGATTGGAGAATCTTCAGAATGGAGATAGTGGTGCGGTGGTAGCTCACCAGCACTCAGCATTAGTCGGACTTGCTGAATGTTCTTCATACTTGTTTCATTGCACCAATAGGACCAATTTTCTCTTCTTCTTTTTTTTTAATTATTGCCCTTTTACTGTTTGTGGTTTGTGTGGTGGTCCTCAAGTATGACACAGAAAGAGCATGACAAACAGGGAGTACCCGATTTATCTTCATTTGGCGACGTGCTTGAACTAGGTTTTGGGTTGGGAGATAAGCAACCTCCAACCAGTGCCATTGTCAAAAAGGAATTCCAACGCAAAATTATCTATCAGTTGAGTCCTCCAGAGGTACGTAGCGTGTGTATATGTACTTGCCGCATAATCATTGATTACCAGCATCATAGATAACCTTAGCCACCCTGGCTGCTATGCAAGAGCAAGAGGGCTCATTTACTGTTCGTGCTTAGTTGCTTTCTATTTCAATATACCCAGAAAACACGAGCAAACATTTTGTCAAACGCTTCTTATTTGGCGACTCCACGTTAAGGCATAGACAAACTTTGTTTCGGCCAGGATACCACCTTAGCTGCCATGTTATTGCGGCCGGGACCCCTCATGGCGTTGCAGTCCGCGCAATTCACGGCGGAGAATGATGCTATAGAAGAGGTGCGACGTGTATACATTAAGACAACGCGCGACAATGTTGTCAAACCTCAGCAACAAGACGCAATGATACAGAGGTGGCCGCCGTCTGCGGTTTACGTTTTGGACAGCGACCATAGTCCTTTTTTCTCTTCCCCTTTTCTGCTGTTTGGCTTGCTTGTCAAGGCAGCCGCTACCATTGATTGAATCACCTACATGTAACTAACATATGACAGGGGAACCTTTGTTTATCCCTCTTCTTTCTTTTCTCGTGTTTTTTTTATGTCAACTACAACTAGTTTTCTTGCCATGCAAATTGACCAAAATATGTAAAGGAGAACTAGGCAAACAAAACGATTATATTTAGGATGTTAATTATAAACGATGGTTCTATGCTCAATAAGAAACGACTCGATACACTTTTTTCTACCTAATTCGAGGCTAGTAACTCCATTATGATAACTGGAAGCAAAGGGGATTTGGGGTTTAAAAAAGGGATGTGAATGAATATACTTGGTTCAATGAACTTCTACTAGACCAAAATAAGAAAAAAAAATCGCAACTAAACAATCAAACAAACTCTCCTACCTGGAACCAATCCTTACCTCAATATTTCCTTCCCCCCCAAAAACGCATTACATGACAGGCCTCTGCTGAACTCAGAAAATGTCCAAGACGAATATATCAGGAAATCTCACAGCACATAAAAACTGCCAGAAGCAGCTTGTGCAGGACAGAAGAATCTCATATAATGTCATGTAACCAGGTTAAAGAAGAAAAAATCCATCTCAAAAGCAAAGAACGTCAATTGCATCGTTTTATTGCAACCATTGGAGCCTCTTCAGCTTTTTAATTATGAAACTTACTCAGCAGGATATAGATTGAAGGTGTGCCAACATGAAGCCTCGGGCATCAAAAGGAAATCCAAGGAGCAAAAGTGAAATAAAAAGGACCGAAGGGACATTTTCAAAAAATTTTGGGAAAAGGTCCACCATTAGCCTTCTTTTTCAAGCTTTTCAAGTTCCTCACGCTGTTTTCTTTCTGCTTCCTGAAGTTCTCTCTCAGCGTCTTCTTCCTCCTCAATTTGGTCAAGATGATCAAATTCCTTACTAGCTGCCATTGCTTTTACCACAGGATCTCTTAGTTCAGATATTAGTCCACCACCAATTTTGTACTCTTCTTCATCCCCAATAAGAAAAATTCGCTGGTCAGGTCCAGATGCCATTGGAACATCAACTGACAATAGCTTTATATCATACTGCCAAGGAGGAAAATATCAGACACAAAAACGAGGACTTCACTATTCAAGTACCTTGAACCCTTAATTTTTTATGTGACGGATTACATGTAAACCATCTTCATTTACATGGGTATACTTCCCAATTCCCATTCTTTTCTACTTAGTAAGCCTGAGTTTGTATTATTTGAACTTGAGAATACCAATCAAATCTTGCTACAACTTCACTACTCACAAACAGCACAAAAACCACAAAAATGAACATAACAAGCCAACAAAACAGGACTTCCACCAATCAGAGAAAAGAAACTTTCAACAAATTTTGTTTAAAAAACAAAAAAAGAAATCGTGGTCAAGGAAGGATTTACAAGGTCAGAGGTTGCGCCTGTCCATAAATCATCAAATTATAATTTTATGATTCTACATTCTCTCTCTGTCTCTATCTAGCTTTCTCCCTGGCCTCAAACATTCAGTCAAAGCAATACATCTTGGTAACTATATCTAGACAACTTATTAATTAGATACAATAATCAGACAAATTTACTCGCTCTGATCTAAATAATTTGAAGAAATCGAAAGACCTAGCAATTAGTATTGTGGTTACAAGTAGGATCAATTAACAATCTGTAACTGGATTGACTCGACAACCTAGATGCAGATGATCTAGATGTCAATTTAGAATAGAGCATGAGAACTAAACTTGAAACCTTTGTGAGGTTTTTTTCCATGACTTACTAGCACCACAAGCTAGATCTGCAATTAACCCAACTCATAATCCATCCACTACGATATAGGTTCCACCTTATTTAACTTGACAGTGCCACTTGCCTAGTCAGAATGTTACCACAATTTGCTAGCATCATCACAGAGATGATCAGTTGAACTTAGTTATTTAATCCTCTTCTGTTTTTCTTTCACACGAGTTGCATATGAAAAACAGAAGGTTGTCCTTTTTACAGAATGTTTTATATTACCTTCAAAGAGAATCTGGAAGAGTAAAATACTCTTTAAGTTACAAGCTACATCTCTTCCCAGCAGCTTATTTCATTAAACTTTAATACAACTCAGCTCAAACATTTCATGACGCTGAAGCCCAACAAGGAAAACCGAGAAACAGGAGTTATTTCAATTTGAAAAGCTAGTCATCCCCAAGTACATAAAACGAAAAGAAGATGCAGTACAGAAGCAAACCTGGCCCCTTTTCTTCTTTACTTCAACACTGACCAGACCTTTTCTCTCAGAACCTCGTACGGGGAATATGAGAAAACATCGCTTGCTCCTATATCTTGGCTTGAAGTTCTTCAATGTAAGCCCACCTCCCGACATGACATATGCTCTTAATTCAGTTCCAGCAAGAGGAGCACCCATAATTTCAAGAATCCCAGCCGAGCTATTAAGCCTCCTCATGGCCATCCTATAAACTCTATCAGGATTGATTGTAAGCCTTGAGCGAAGGTATAAGCCCTATGGTGGAAAAGATAGTAAATTTCTAAACCAGTCACAAATCTAAGACAGCAACGATGCCAACAATAAGACTAAATTTGCTAGGACTTTAAACATGCACAGGTTAAGAGGATGTAAAATTTATGCATTACCTCGGCTTCAGATGACAGCGATACATTGCTGATTTAACAAACTAAACATGAATCAAGTAGATCATTTGACCACCCAGATCGAGGAAAAAGCTACACTACATCGCTTTTCTTGTAGATAAGATTCTTGTAGAATGCATTTAACTGCAAAAGAGAGAAAGCGAAAGCGAAAAGTAACTTACAGAGAAGGCGACAATGGCGGAGGAAAGAGCAAGGAAACCGTACTTGGCCAAGCCTTCAGAGAGGCCAATAAACGTACTTGCAATACCATACATCATCCTCCAAAGTAAACCACATAAAAGCACGCCTCCGGCTCCAAACACAAACACATAATTTCTCCTAAAAAATGCATCAATCTGCAGGCCTATAGCTTCACGATACCTGGAGAAAGCAGAGGCAAGAGCACTAGTCTGCTTGTCGAAGAAGCTTTTCGAGGAAAAGTGCTTGATCCCATAATAAGCGTGTTTGTTGAGAAATGAAGAGGATAAACTAGAATACCCAATTGGTTTAGAAGAAGAAGGAGGAGGAGGCAGCAGAAAACGACTAGAGTTTGAACGCGTGGTGGGTGTCACAGTATGTGGGAAAGATCGGGTGGGAAATTTGGAAGGAGAAGGGGGTTTAGTAACGTGGGTGCTGTAGTAGCAAAATCTGAGCCTAAACAAAGCTGTCTGGAGACTAGTTTGTGATGGTTTTGACATTTGGTTCAAATCAAATCACAGACTTCGCACAATTACCTGAACCGATACCCAATTCTTATATCCTTTCTAACAAAATGAAGATAGATAAAGAGAATGTGTTGTCAAGAAGAAGACTAACTTAGGATCTTAGTGAATTGCAACGAGTTCATGGATAGCAGGGCTTTCTGGACTGAGAAACCAGAGCTCCTTGCGGGAGGCTTTTTGCCTTGTTACTCACCGTCCTCCGTCAGCGGTGTGCAGGTCAATGTTTAGCTCATCGCGCGAATCACACTCCTCATAGTTATTACGTTTATACCTTTAAATACTTTTATTAAATATAAATTAAGTTTCGTTTCGTCCACTTCTATTCTGTTATTATTTTTTATTTCTATTTTATATTTTCTATTTTAAGTTTATATTTTTCTTTTAAAAAACAAAAACTTATTTAATTAATATTTGTATTAGAACTGAAAACAAAAGCTTATTTTATTATATTAAGTCATTTTAATCAATAAAATATGTCCATTATAGTTCTTGAAAATATAATAGTACTATTATTTACAAAAACAAATATGAATTAATTAGAAATAATATAATAACTACATATTTGTCTAACAATTTCATCTCACTTCCAAGATATACTTCGAAGTTGTGTTGGAGTGATATTATACTCCACTTGAAAATAAATATTATATAATATGATATATTAATAAAAAAGACATATTTTTACCTTAAATAGATTTTCCTAACATTCATTTATAGCATTAACTTCACCAGTAAGAGAGTTGTAGTTGATTCCTGTTTCTTTCAATAAGTTCTTGAAATTCTTCAATTTAGCTCTTAATCTATTATATTTATTCTTCAATTGAATATCAATATACTCCTTGTTGAATTTTGTTTGAAGTCCTACCTTAATATTCTTCCAACCAGATTTGAAAAAAGTAGTCGTCGTTCGATTTCTCTTCTTCACTTCATCAACTATGAAAGAGATTAAATATATTTGTATAATATCATTTCATACCCCATCTTTTTCATTTATTTCCACACAATCATTAGAATCGTTCATATTGTTCAAACCTTCTATCACTAAATGTAACCATGTATAAGTGACTTGAATCATGACAATTTCTACAAAGTATTAAACGGTAAACATGGTTCAAAATAAACATGAGACAAGCATATTAAATGTTAAATTGCACGGAAATGATTGAACAAAAATAAAGGTGTAAATTTGATTCTATAGCATAAAACTAAAGATGTAAATTTAAGCAAATTCATAATATATACATGATGGTCAAACCAAGCCCTGCCATTTGACCCCACTTCGATCTCATGATACATGTGTTTAAACAAAAGGAGATATATATATCTCATGATACATGTATTTCAACTGCATTGTAATGAATCCAACTGATGTAGGCATAATTGAATGATTATTGATTATTGTAATTATCTTCATCAATTATAAGGTGGTGAAGTTTACGCACGAGGAGGGATATCCAACTACAGCTTTCCAACTAAATTAGTCAACTGCATTGTAATGAATCCAACTACAGCTTTCCATTCACTTTTTCCATTTCAGGATTTGTCAAAGCATGAGGAGGGATATCATTACATCCCTTAGCTAGGTGATCAAGTTGCATATCTAAGACAAGTATCATATCATTATGCTATCCTTGAGTACTGTCCAGTGAGAAACACAAGAAGGGCCTCTCTCATGAAACAAACAACATTGATGAATTTAATGAATTAATTTTAATTATGCTACAGTAACATGTGCATGATATAGTAGCATAACATGCACTCTCTTGCATGATTTCGAAGAAGAGAAGGTGATGAATGTAACATCCCACCCCGACAGGAAGGGTAAATAGTAATTTTAGTAAAGGATGAGAGTGATTGGGATTAATTAGAAGTGGTCATGCATACTGGTATTGGTGAATAGTGAATTGGTGCACATGAAATAACTGTACATGCATTCATGATTATTTCCCGGTATTGGGCGTAAACGACATTTTATTGTGATTAATGTAGAAATTGTATTTGAAAAATTTATTGGACTGAGTTTTTGTATGTTTTATATTTTATGGGAATTATAGGAATTTTTCTGGAATTTTTCGGAGAAAATTCCCGGACCGAAAAAATCGCCAAGTGAAAAACCGGTCGATTTTCAGAACCGAAATTTGTTGATTTTATGGGCTTAGGCTATTGGGTTTAATATGTTGGAATTATATGTGGGACCATTGAAAATGTTTTAAGGTTGTAATTGTTTATTTGGATTAATTGATTAAACTTCATTAATTAAAGTTTGACTTTTCTTCTTTAAATTTGCCAAGTGTCTTACTAGTAAATGCTTGCTTACTAAGCATTCTCGATTCTTCTAAGATGAATGGAGGAAAACATGCTTTTGTTGCTTTGTTTCTTTAAGTCATCCGAAACCCTCTTCATTTGTTTCCTCTCCATCGATTTTTGTTCTCCTTCTTTCAAGTTTCCTTCCTCCCACCTTAAGTAT
>JANZLX010000213.1:11161811-11182436 GCA_025531955.1 Erythroxylum orinocense | reverse complement strand
GCTATGTTGCATTGTAGAAAATGAAATAATGCCCAAGCCCCCTTGGTTTTTAGGAGCAACAACTTCACTCCATTTTACCTTTGCTCCCTTGCATTGGTCATGCCGGCCAGACCATAAGAAAGCTTTTAGAATCTGCTCCATTCCCTTGATCACTTTTTTAGGGGTAATCATATGGGCTGCTCAATGAACATGCATGCTATTCAAAACTAAGACGATCAGATTGACGCGAGCCTCATAGGAGAGAAACCGATTCTGCCAAGTATTGATTCTGCTCTTTAGCTTCTCTAGCAAAGGCAGAAAATCAGAGAACCGAGGCTTGCTCGAGGTGATTGGGACTCTAAGATATCGAAATGGAGTATGCTGAAGGGTTAATCCAACCAAATTACAAAGGTCTTCTTTATTGCGCACATCGGAAGATAAATAAATGCCACTCTTCTGGATGTTTATGGTCATACCCAACCACCGGGAGAAAGTGATCATCAAGCTCATCATGATAGCCAGTACTTACGGTTCTGCTTGGCATAAAAGTAGTACATCATCAGCATAAATTAAATGAGAGAGGTTCAGATCCTTACAGTTATGATGGTACTAGAAAAGCCCATTGCTCTGCACCATTTTAGACAGTATATCGAGAGAGACCCTCCATAGCAAGAGTGAATAGGTAAGGGGATAGAGAATCCCCTTGCCGAATGCCTCTGTGAATCATAAAAGGCCTAGTTGGTAAGCCATTAATGAGAGCGCTCAAAGAAGGCGTTTGAATGCACTGAGAGATCCAATGACAAAATCTGGGTGGCAAACCGATACACCGCATGCAATCTGTCAGGTAATCCCAGCCAAGTGTGTCAAAAGCTTTATAAAGATCAATTTTCATAACACAACTGTTGATCTGCTTGCCTGAATGATACTCCCCCATTAGTTCCTGAAACAAAAGGATATTATCACCAATGCTCCTCGACGGTAGGAAGGCCCCTTGCACCTTACTTATTACCGCAGCCAATACTGCCTTCAGATGCTCAGCTAGTAGAGAGGCTATAACTTTATAGATAGTATTGCAGCAAGAAATCGGCCGATAGTCAGTAATCTTCTCAGGTCTCTCCTTTTTAGGAATTAAGCAGATGTAAGTATGGTTAATTTCGCGTAACATTTTACCCCGAGAAGAAGAACTCAAGGATTGCTTCAGTGAATAATTGGCCTGTGATAGACCACGTTTGCTGAAAGAACCCGGCTGAAACTCATCCGGTCCCAGAGCTTTTGAGCTATGCTCGTAATTTTCTTCTTTTGTTGGTAATTTAATATTCTCATTTAGGCCGATCCAGTGGGCCTTCAAAATTTAATACCCATCCCAACCTTTTCGCATAATCCAATTATTTGATATCCCAACACATCCAATAGTGTGAGGGCCATGGATTGGAAGTAGGGGTCAGCATTCGGGTAATTCGGGCCGAAATTTCACTGTTCGGGCTTAACCCGAATTATTCGAATTTTTTTCATCTTACCTGGCCCGAACCCGAACTTTTTCTTACCCGAGCTTACCCGACTCGAATTACTCGAAATTTTGTTCGACTTTATCTGAATTATCCGAAGTTGTTTTTTTGATAATTTTTTTTAAAAAACCCAAAATTTTGTATTTTTATAACCTAATTCGGGTAATTGGGCCGGTCTGAAGTTTTTTGAAATTACCCAACCCCGGCCTGAAAATAATTCGGATAATATTCGAATTACTCGAATTTGGAAATTTTTTTACCCGATTAATTCAAACCGAGCCGAGTAATCAGACTGACCCAAATAATGCTCACCCCAAATTGGAAGCCACTGGTACCATACATATACAAACAATCCAACTTTATAGGATGGGACCTAAGCATAACGCATTAACTTACGTTGAATCCAACAGAAAGCCACTGAAAGTTGTCTTTTTACAAAATTAAGCTGGCTGTAAAATATATTCTCCATTAAAATAATGTTGCAGGGTTATTGTGCACTCTCTTTCTCCTTCTCTCTTAGGTTTTTGTTTAGAGTCTAGATCTTCGGTCTAATTTTATAATATTTTATTTTATTTCATGAATCTTAGCTATTTATTCATATGAATTTCACGTGAGTTCCGTATAAATAAACATGAAATCTACATAAATATATGATTTAAATTTATAAAACAGAATAAGACACCATATAGACAGATCATCTTTTCTCCACTGTGTAAGGCAATACCAACCCTTACCGCTTCTCGGTGGTTTATTATAGAAGATCTTGGTGGCACAGTGAAGACTGGATAGGATAAATATTGAGATAAGAATGCAATATCTCTGACACAACTATAATGACAAAAAGGTACGGCGAGGTTCAACTCCATATCCTATAAACTATGTGTTTCTTTTTTCTTTTTAAGTTTGTTCTATTAGAACTGCCAGAAAGAGCGAAAAGGGTGGAGAGAAGTAGTAATTAGCTAGAAGATCAAGAGATGGAGGCAGAAGAAATTAAGCAGAGGGAACTTGATTCTCCATTGCCTGTTCTGCCTAGATTGGATCGTCTTGATGCTTTGGTATCAAACTTTTTATCATATATGCAAAGTGGACAGGGTTTTCACAATCTGAAACGTTTGTAAAGTAAGAATAATAACAAAGTCTGTAATTATTTATCTTTTAACTGAGCTCCACAAATTTGCAGGTTCAGTTAGTGGAAGAAAGGTATGGAATATCGGGCAGCAGCAAAGTCAAGGCAGTGCTGTAGGATCATTGCAAGGATTTGCCCTCTGCTATTGTGGAAGTTCGTCATAAGGGCACGTTGCTAGAGAGAGTGCAAAGGCTTGAGAATCGAGTTTTACATGTTCGCACTACACATATAAGTTATCACTTTTTACTGCGTCCTTTGATTAGATAGTGACAATATATCAATTCTTTGAAACTTGTGTCGTGTATATACGAATGTGTCTTGATATTTTCTTTTGTGATTGATACAGTTGAGCATAGAGATGGGAATTGGAAGCACTTGAAGATCAAGCTCTTCCACCAGTATTCGTGCAGCTGCACCCCAACACTCTGAGCAAGGGCTAGATGACAGAAGCAATGACGTCAACCCCCAAGAGGTGGGAGCGGAAACGAAATATTTATTGATAGATAATTATTTAAGCTTCTGGGTTGAATCATTTCTTGATAGCTACGGAATGGAAGCGATAGTATAGTAGCAAACCCATGAATCAATATGATATCATTTTGCAGGACAAAAGATGCTCAGAAGTGGAAACTTGTGCAAGAAATACGCAAGGAAATGGAGAAAGGCTATTCCCCAGAAAAAGGGCGTCCAGGAAAGTCGGCTACAAGAAATGGCTGCCGTGGTTTCAGCTGGGATGCTCACCGTGATTGATTCCAGTTGGCAAGTTAATGTTGGTGGTTAGGAGTTAGTCGAATTCTGGTATTGGTTATGTATCAATTCTCACTAAATATGGGACAACTAAGGCAATTCACTTCCTCATTCCATTCACAGCTCATTTTGGTATTTACCAATTAAAAAAAAAACATTACGACTACTAATTATTCCAAGAAGAAGAAAGCTGCAATTTATAATATACATAGATAAATATATATATATGGTACAGCTCTAAAAACCAAAAATATAACCATCGAGCACCTTTCTTGCATGTCTATATGGTTGAGAAAATTTATAATATATATTTATGGTACAGCTCTAAAAACCAAAAATACAACCACCTAGCACCTTTCTTGCATGACTATATATGGCTGTGGAGAAGTGCAAGTTACCCTTAGATTAATTTGTAAGGTGAGTACAACAAAAGCTATTAATGGTGTGGCCAGGGCAAGGCATGTGATTGAATGACGGTGGGTCTGGCCTTTTTATAACAGGTTAAATTAAAAGGGCATTGGCATTAACACTAAAGCATCTTTTCATGCGATATATTATTTGTTTTTTTTCTATTTAATTATAGTGAATAATACAACAAACGTGGATGGATCTGGAACAACCCGTCAAGCAATTGGTTGCGTGATTCCTTTTTCGATTTTGACTTGGAAATTCAGTAATCCTCTATACAGGTTTTGAAAATATTAATAATAAAGGGGAAGAGAAGAGGCGGAGAATTCAAGATCGAATGATGCCATTTTCATTTCCCATATAATATACGTAATCGTGGATGTAAATAAGTAAATAAAAAGGTTGGATTGGAAGCTGACAGCACTTGTATATATATGCATAATTGTGAAGGCGCACAGGGAGAGTGTTGATGTGCTGTTCCTAAAACGATGGAAGTAGGAGAAGAGAAGAAGAAGTTGAAGATACTTAGAGCGAGTGAGAGATTCTCAACAAACCCAATAGAGGCGGTGTTATCATTGGGAATATGGCTGGGTGCTATCCATTTCAACGTCGCCTTGCTTCTTTTCTCCTTCCTCTTTCTCCCCTTTTCCGGATTCCTCATGTTAGTTTCTTTTTCCTCAAATCATTTGCTTTTTTGCTTTCATGATTTACTAAATTTGGTTTTCTTTGTTTGCAGCGTAGTGGGTTTGCTTTTGCTCTTAATGTTTGTTCCAATCGACCATGCTAACAAATTGGGTCGCCACTTATGCGGGTAATTGCGGTATTATCATATCAGTCCAATTAAGTGCTTTTCGTCTGTTCTGTTATTGAATGAAGAGAAATAAAGATGAATGGGTTGAATATGGCTCTGCAGATTCGTATGTAGAAATGCTTGCAGTTACTTCCCATTGACTCTTTATGTAGAAGATATGCATGCGTTTCGTCCTGATCGTGCTTATGGTTTGTTTCCCTTTTCCTTAACTTTCATACTAAGTTTCTAGGAATTCATGATGTTTGTCTTAGTCAAAACAGTTCTCAATTCCTGGATTACTGATGCAAATTTTATTCTTCTAAATATGAACTCCTACTATTGTACTATGCTAAGAAATATGACATCGAGCTCTCTACAATTGCGTGCTGCCTATATTAGTTCTTTACTTCAAAAAATATTACTACATGGTCACTCCCTTTTTTTTAGCTTTTCACAAGTTTCTCTAAAATCTCTGCTTTTAGTGTTGATGTTGGAGCTTCCTGTAACGCTTTACTTTGTAGCAGCCACCATTACTTCCCGTTTAACGTCTTGAACTTAAGACCCTTGTACATTAGGGAGGGGCCAAGAGCTTTACTTTGTAGCTGTCCCCTTTGCTAACAACTTTGTATTTTGAGCAATTTATACTTCTTGCAGTCTTTGGTTATGAGCCACATTCTGTTTTCCCTCTTGGAGTGGTTGCCCTTTCTGACCATGTGGGTTTCATGCCTCTGCCGAAAATAAAGGTCCTTGCTAGCAGCGCTGTAAGATGCTTTTTCTTTGACTATTTTTATCATTTTTGTATTGAGAACTGCATCGATCTTTCAAATTTAAGGTGACAAATATACTTTTTAGGTTTTTTATACTCCATTCCTCCGTCATATATGGACATGGTGTGGTCTTACACCTGCTACGAGAAAAAATTTTACTTCACTCTTGGATGCTGGATACAGTTGCATCGTAGTGCCTGGTGGCGTGCAAGAGACATTTCTTATGGAGCATGGAGCTGAGGTATAGATCGTTAATTTCTTCTACACACCATTTTCTTCTCTTATCCTGATATTTTCTGTAGTTGTCAAATTTGTAAAATCATCATTTTCATTTATAGCAGGCAAAGAAATTCTTGCAATTGTTATTTTGTCTATTGGATCATTCGGAGTCGATTTATCGTTTCTTTTTATTTCTTTTCTTTTGTTTTATCTTTCATTTCCTCCTTTAATCTTGTTGAGTTGTGAGGGAGAATTAACACATACTCTCGTAATGCAAAATTTTGATACCTTGTAAGCATATTCAATCTTGCATCTTGTCTGTTTATCCTTGTGTTGTTCTCTTTTGCACTTCCAGATTGCCTACCTTAAGAATAGAAGGGGATTTATCCGAATAGCTATGGAGAAGGGTGCCCCTTTGGTTCCAGTTTTCTGCTTTGGCCAAGTATTGTATCTTTATCAACTCCTTATCTTTCACATGTTGCTTGAAACAATATGTTTTTTTCGTTTATAGGCTCTATATCAACCTTGTTTCTTTCAAATAAAATTTTCAGTATTCACAGTAGTATGATAAAAATATGTTTGGTGCAACTTGTTCGTATATTTTTTTGTATTTTGCCTACCATAATTGAATAAACAGTTGCTGTATTATGGGACAACTTTGGCATTTTGCTTCACCCGTAATAGCTGATTATTTTCGTTCTTTTTCCTCAGTCCCGTGTTTACAGGTGGTGGAAACCTGGTGGAAAGTTGTTTATGAATCTTGCTAGAGCTGTCAAGTTCACACCAATAATCTTCTGGGGAGTTTTAGGGTAAATAAATACGCATTTTTGGCAAACTGTAAATTTACATTTTTTTCACCTTGGTGTTTTCAGCATGTTACTTCTTCCTAAACTTTTCAACTGTTCTTTGCCAATTAAGTTGAGTCAAATATTAGCTGAATACAACTTTGCTCATCCGTTGTTTTTGCGAGGGAAATAGGAAAACAAATCAAGTTTGATTAGCATTGCAGAAAAGCATCGACAAACTTCTCAAAATACAAATACAGATTTTTTCGAGATATTAAGTTGAATTTTAGTTCTTCAAATAGATTCTGTCTATTTAAATGAAACTATAATGAAACAAACAGGTCGACAAGTCCATATATTTGCATATTCTTAGGATAAATGTTAATCAATTGCGAAAGGCCAAAAAAAGTGTATTATCTGTCCTATACTATTTCTATTATTTGAATCGATCTTCTTATTTTTGCAGGTTACCTTTGCCCTACCAGTATCCGATGCATGTAGTGGTGGGTAAACCTATTGAATTAAAGAAAAATCCACAGCCAACAACTGAAGAGGTATGCATTGCAACACTAAACTCTGTATAGTGACGACAGCCAAGAATGAATCAATCAACTTTAAGTAGATGCATAGAAAAGCTTTAGATTATTAGTGATGCCCGACGTGCGTTTCTGACCTGAATGTTATCTACATGCCCTCCCATAGTTTCTTCTTGTTGACTGCTTGTGCTGTAAATAATAGCTTGTAAACATACTGGCTGGGGAGTCTAAATCTATTGTCAACTTAAAAATAAGTCCATCAATTGGCCGAATCTCTTACACTTGGGTTGCTAATATGTTGATACATCCCAACATGAACTAATTAATAGAGTAATCATAGAGTGATAGTTCAATTATGTTTTGATTTTGCAAGGTGGCTGATGTACACAGTCAGTTTGTAGTAGCATTGAAAGATCTTTTTGAGCGACACAAAGCAGAAGTTGGATGTCCAGACCTTGAACTGAAAATTGTTTGATCAGAAGTTGTAATTTCTAATCATGCTTCTCTATTTTTATTTTTCAACCCATCTTGTTCATATGCCAACATTCAATTAGATATAAGAAAATTAGCAATGGATTAGCTGATGAATTTTCTGCACCCGCAACATCAAAATTACAGGTTACATGCTTCTTTTTTGTGCTTCTGGAAAGTATCCACCACGAATGACTTATTTTAGTGAAGCTCAATTCTCAAAATGAGCTGGATGAGTACCCAAAAATGGAATTGTCTAATCTCTATTTACAGTGAAAGGCGAAAGTATAAAATATGTGATTGGCTAACTAGTAGGACACATCAGACATGTTTAGCCAAGAAGCCACATATAAAAGGTACACCAAAGGGTTAGAGAAAATGTAGCCACCACATAAGTCCACATCATAATCACTGAGCATTCACTCTCACTAGTTTTGAACTGCTGCACCAGAACGCCTGCCAATGCAATCACAAAATAGGTATTATTGCCATCAAACACAACATACCATCCTAAAAAATAAATAAGTTGTAAACTTATTAAAATTATTATGATATATAACATAATTTCCTTTTAGTATCGGATAATTAATTCTAATAAAAGAACATGTTGGCGCACTAAAATTGAAATTCCTTTTTAGTTTCTGATTAAAATATCATTAATAATAAACAATTATAATAAGATCATATATTAAAAATTTTGAGAAAGTGACAAAATCATTTAAATTAATATACATATAAAGTCTTTTAAACGGCAAAAATACAAAAATTTTCTTAAAAGTTATTTATTAGGTTATAAAAAAGATATATGAATATGATAATTTCGACATGACTAAGAGAATTTTCAAAGTAATGATGATATTTAAAAATAAATAGTATCAGTAAATTACCCATGTTCAACGCGGGCGGAAGCGCATACTGAAGTAGAAGAACAAAGAGATACAATGAATCTGATCCGACCATTCCAAAATGATATGCTCCTTTCACCACTCCAATTCCTATCACTGGCAACAATACGTACCTCACCATGATAACCACTAATATTACTCTTAATTCTACTCCTGATCCTCCAAAACCTGACAAAATAACAAATTTTGGAATGAATAGCAGTACTAACGCTAGCAGAAGAAAATGCTAGTTTCATTCATTAATTACCACGGAGAAGGTTTGCTCCCACTATCAATGTCATGCAAGGAATTACTGCATCCCTGTATTTATAGATTTTTGACAATTTTCAAGGACACTCCGAGTTGCCATGTAAGTAGCAGAGTTCAATATTAGTTCAAGAGACGTAGGATTTGATTCTATACCCTATCAAAGATATGGAGCTGTCAAGGACATGAAGGGGAGCACTTTCACCAATCATCACCTTTCGGATTGGAGAGACTGTCCCAACAACAAATCCAAGTGTCTGATGCCAAAGAATAAATACTCAAATGTTTAACAATAATAATTAACAACTCCATCATATTTTTGCATTACTTAGCAAATTACTTCATAATGACCACGTACCGCTGCGATTGTAGATGGCGCGAATACCCTCTTCAGGTTGATATTCCCCATCAACTCCTTGACACGTTGAAAGGTTCTTCCAGTGAACGTTGCCTGTCAAGTTCATTACAGAAATCTCACTTTTGTTTGCCTTATACCTTAATTAATCAAAAAGCACAAAGAATAATCACCTGCTTGCCAGATGTAGCAATGGAGGTACCAGCAGGAGGGGCATCGTCAGGCAGTGCTTCTGTGAAATTGTTTTCATCACCTGGAAGGGCATCGTCAAGCAGTGCTTCTGTGTAATTGTTTTCATCATCAGGAAGGGCATCGTCAAGCAGTGCTTCTGTGTAATTTTTTTCATCATCAGGAAGGGCATTTGTATAACTGCCGTTCTTGTCAGCATACATCCGCATGATTGTGTAAACATAGGTCCATAGGCATATAGCTCCCACCTGTTTCACATGGTATCAACAACAAAGCCCCACATGGTAATTCATATATCTAAGCTCATTAATCATGTAGCTAAGTGCACCCAGGGAAATCCATTAGAGGAGTTGTTCTTACTAAAGTCTAGTTTGTGAAGAGTCCAAGTGGTGATATATATACATAAATCAAATATATACAGGAAATATCATACCGCCATGGAAAGAGCAACATAAGCCTTGCCGTAAGTAGTGCAAACAGTGGAATCTCCAAATGGACTATCTGATTCCTGGCAAAGAGCAGGAACAATAATGAGAGGCAAATTCCCCAAATTACCAGCGGAACAGCAACCAATGACAATGCTGTGGAGGCGGGGTGGAATTCTGGTTATTTTTATGAGAATCCAGGCTAGTGCAGAGCCAAGGATGAATGTGAGGGCTACATTCACCGGCATGAACCATCTACATACGCATATCAACGCCAGTTAACACATTGGTTACTAGTAATTATGAAATTGTTCAACAAGGATTGGATCGAAGGTGACAGAGTTGAAAGTGAAAATCTAGGGCCAAATCATGACTCACAGTTCAACCAAATTGTGGGAAGTGATGGTTTCCGCAAGTTGGCTAAACACGATCGCGGGGCTGAAGACGTAGAATACAAGCTGCATATGGCTTTCATAAATTAGTGACGTACTCGGTGCTGCTATTAAGAAGAGACTTAATACCGAATCTTTCCGTGCATAATTAAGCAGTTTTTTTTTTCCTCAGGTTTGATTGTCATTTCCACTTACAAGTTACAGTAAAACGTTTGAGAAATTAAGATCAGATTAAAAAGAACGCTGACTTTGTTAAGATGTTGCCTTGCATCAGTTCCCAAGAGACCTATGCGATCTATTGCGAGGAACAAGCCGAGTGCTGTAAGCAAGAGTACTTTCAGAACTGGAACCAATGCCACAAGGAAGAGATCCAAAAAGCTCATTGCCTGCATTCAAGCATTTTTGTCATTTCTTATGCATGTACCTGGAAATTAAGGAACCGAAGAGTGTATAATAAATTAAGATGCACATGTAAAGTGTTCAATGTGTTGGTCTGTGGTTGTGGAATGTGATGAGAATGCAGGAGCTTAGCATCGGAGCTTGAAGGACAATGATAGACGGAACTAAGGCAAGTCCTTGAAAGCATCGTCAGTGGAAGTAAATCAGTGTTAATTACTCTTTAAAAGTGGAATAAGAACGTAAACCTGTGACAGGGAAGCATTAAATGCCTCCGAGAGCGGTTGACAGCATATGAAGCCTCCAACTCAAGCACGTCAGGTTATCTGCTCTGCGCTCACTTATATATAGTTTCCATCAATATTTTGTGAGGGCCCATTCGTTTAAACTAACTCCATATTGAACTTCAGTGTCCTTCACCTGCCAGTCTCTCCCCAGGAACCCAACTACTACAGCTACAGGGTCTAAGCTCAATATATTCATTTATTTTTGTTTGTTGCATAATTATCAATGAACTACGTACCGAGCAGTCAGAGCTTTCATTCTTCATCTATTATTGCTTCTAGTTCTAGCTCTTATTAAGATACTGCATTCTAAGCTGTATGGTCAATGGCCTTTCTGTATCTGGTCACTTTTAAATTTCAGGCCATCAGTACCATTGTTGATGGATTTAATATTAACGTTTTGATTTTAATGATATTGAGGATTCAAAAACTAATCTTTTAATATATTAAACTTATCAATCAACCATCAAATATATTAAAATTCAGTAACAAATCTATAAAAAAATTTATAAAGATGATATTATATGCTCAAAGAGCCAAAAGTTTACAGACTACATCTACATCTCAGAGGGTATAGCTGGCACTATACACTAGACACCTACAAGTATAGCTATTATCATTATCATCATTATTATATTCCGATGTCTCACATTGAAGTAGGGTGTGGGGGAACCAAATATTACGCAACCTTATCTTTATAATATAGAGAAGTTATTTCCAATAAACCCACGTGCACATATGACATGATAACAAAGATATAAGTATAGCTATTATCTCCGCTATAAATCACTTCCCCATCTCATCTACTGCAGCTATGAGAATAACTATAGACTCCACTGGTAAATCTCGGCCCATGGCTGTGATTCTCGTATTCTACACTATTTTTGGGTAACATTGCATTGTTTCTCACAAAACAAATATCTATTCTTTTGACACCAAATGTTAATATACCACAAAACAAATGTTAATACACCTATAAAAAGTTATTAATTCTAAATATTGTCGTTAAATTTTTATCGAAATAAGAGTTACTTTGTGAATAGATATTAATATTGAGAGTTAATCTATAAAAATTAAAATATTAAAGACTTTTTTAATTTTTTAAATTAAGTAAATTTATGCCTTTAACTTTTTATTATTTATCAAAGTGAAAATTAATTTCATCATTTGCGGTGTTAAAAAAATAATATACTTAATTTAAATTAAATTAAGTAAATTATTATTTTATTCAATTTTATAATACTAGTCAGTATTATAAAAATAATAACAAACTTTAAATTTATCATAAAATTAATATGTAGTTAATTTTATAACTAATTTATTGATGTAGTCGATCATATAAACAGGACTTATTACCATGTAAACATCAGTGTAAGAAAAAGTTTTATGTCAATAAATTAATTATAAAAAATACATAATTCTAATTTTTACTTAGTAGATAAAAAATTAAAAAAATATGTAATTATAAATTTTTATAACATTACAGAAACTAGAAGAGAGCAGAACGAACAAAAATATCAATTTAGTGTTATTAAGATGATTTCAATAAATTTGAAGTTAAAGGGCACAGTAAAAAATGGTGATGACGAACTTGATATTGGAGGCGGTGAAGCTTGTGGAGAGAATAAATGTCATGGAAGTAGAGATGAACTCAATCATCAAGCCCTTTTGTACTCTTGATGATCCTAATCTATCTATAATGAAGCTTATGGAGAAGAGAAATGTCATGAAAGTAGAGATGAACTCAATCATCAAGCCCCTTTGTACTCTTGATGATCCTAGTCTATCTATAATGAAGCTTACGGAGAGGCAAAATGTCATGGAAGTAGAGATGAACTCAATCATCGAGCCCTCTTGTACTCTTGATGATCCTAGTCTATCTATAATTCTTCTCAACTTTGAGGTTCATGCCCACCTCTCTTTGTATCTAAAGCTTTTAATTCTTTTTAAAATTTCTAAAGCTAAGATTTTGGAACTAAATTGATTTCTATGAAAATACTAGATTGTGTATGTTGTGTCTAAAATGATTTTCTTTGCTTATTAGTTATTACCGTGCTAAATATTTGATGGGTTTTGAACTTCTGTGAAATGATAAGATTTTTTATTAACATATTAATGTTGGAAGTAATTTTAATGGTTTAACTGTAAAACATTTATGGATCGACAATTATTTTCATCGTACCTGTATCCATGATTGTTTTTCGTATGATGTTGTTTTCTTTTAAACTATTTTATTTCCTCTCATCTTCTTCATTTAGCAACTTCTTCAATGGTTCAAAAATAATTGAGATTCTTATGCATAAGTTTTTGTTTCTAAAACTTATATACTCAATCACCAAACATCACGTTGGCTCACCAACCATCATGATGGTTCATTTTTGGAAGAGAAAGGGAAAGAGTCTTTGACCCATTTGAGATCCATTTTGTAATACCCAATAACCATTATCTTGGGTGCTATTCATGGGACTCAAATATCTATAAGGTATATGGGATATTAAATAGTCTAACAATCTCCCACTTGGCCCATGTTACGAGTTGGTGATCCAATAATAAAACTTTAAGTGCACACAGTACATTGAATCGATCAAGTCATCATTAACTGAACTAAGCTGATGGAATCATGGCAGTCACAAGTTATATAACCTGATTCCTTCAATGTATCACAAAATCAACTCAAATCAACAAACTTTAAGTGGGTAATTCAGTAATTGTTATCTCATAAATAATAATTATTGTATACAACATAATATGGATAACCAATAAGTGAGCAAAAACATATAACTGTAATTGAATTCACAAGTGCCATAATAATTCGAGCAAGTTAATGATATGTATACATGTCATAATACTATGCTAATAAGGACTTATCTATAAGGCTCATTCGTTTAACATGACCAATAAATGTTTTAGGCAGGAAGCCTATCGTTAACAGATCCACTATCATGATATCAGTACCAATATGCTCAATTGATACTTTATATTTTTTCACTTCTTCTTTTCACAGACAAATACTTTAAATCTATGTGTTTCGCACCCTTTGAATATTTGTCATTCTTAGAGAAGAATACGGTTGCAGAACTATCACAATAAATTCTTAGCGATCTGGTAATACTGTTGACAAGGCCAAGACCTAAGATAAAATTATGCATCCATATTCCATGAACTGTAGCCTCAAAGCACACCATAAATTTAGCCTCCATAGTGAAAATAGCAATGACAGACTGCTTTCCACTTTTCCATGAAGCTGCTACTCTAGCTAACAAGAACATATAATCGAATGCAGATTTCCGTGAGTCTACATAACCGGCATAGTTTGAATCCGAATAACCAATCACTTTGAGATGGGTTGATTTTCTATATGTGAGCATGTAGTCCTTAGTGTCTTGTAAGTATATAAGGACATTCTTTGCAACTTTCCAGTAATCCATTCCAGGATTGCTTTGATATCGGCCTAACATTCCAACAGCAAAACTGATATTTGGCTGAGTGCATGTTTTAGCATACATTAAGCTCCCAAATACTGATGCATAAGGAATAGACTCCATTTCCTTACGTTCCAAATAGTTTCATGGACATTGCATTAGACTAAATTTGTCCCCTTTCTGAATTGGAACTATCCTTGCGAAGCATTTTTTCATTTGAAATCTTTCTAATACTTTCTCGATATAATATCAGAATAACCTTTCTGAGACAATCCTAACAATCCTTGTAATCTATCCCGAAATATTTCTATTCCTATCACGTAGGATGCCTCACCCATATCTTTCATTTTTAAATTATTAGAAAGAAATTTCTTTACATCATGTAACAAAACCATATTATTAGTAGCAAGAAGGATATCGTCAACATATAGGACTAACATAATGAACTTGCTCCCACTAACTTTCGTATAGATACACCAATCAACTATGTTTTCTACAAAACCATAAGACGTAATGATATCATTAAACTTAAGATACCATTGTTAGGAAGCTTTCTTCAGTCCATATATTGACTTCTTTAATTTACACACTAATCGTTCCTTTCCTGTGGTCACAAAACCTTCCGGTTGATCCATATATACTTCTTCTTCCAAGTCACCATTTAGAAATGTGGTCTTTACGTCCATTTGGTGAAGCTCTGAATCATAATGAGCCACCAGTGCCAAAACAATTCTTAAAGAGTCCTTTAAAATTGGAAAGAAGGCCTCTTTATAGTCGATACCATCCTTTTGAGTGTAACCTTTGGCAACAAGTCTAGCTTTATATCTTTCAATGTTGCCTTGTAAGTCATGTTTGGTCTTAAAGACCCATTTACAACCCACTTGCTTTACACCTTCCGACAACTTAACTAATTCCCATACATTATTGTCATCTATTGATTTTAACTCTTCTTTCATAGCATTGAACCATTTTTCAGAATTGGTACATTCCATGGCTTGTTTAAACGAGCCTGGACCTTTATCAATGCTTAAGCCACAATCATGTTCAAGTGAGTAAATTTCATAGTCACTTGAGATAGCTGGTCTTCTTTGCCTTTCAGACCTTCGTAATGCTACGTCTTGTGACATTACTTGATCATTTATAACTTGATCATTATTAGCTGATTCATCATTAATATGTTCAATTTGTGGAATTGAAACATTAATTTGTTGTTGCAATATGTTGCGTATCCTTGATGCAACAAGAGGAATAACAACTGGTGGAATCAAGTCTGGTGTGGTAGTAGGCTACTCATCTTGGAGTAGTTTCTACTCGATTCTCGTAAATATCCACTTTTCATGGTTCTCTACTCCCACTGATTTGACCATTCTCAATGAACCTAGCATTACCAGACTCAACTATTCTTGTACTATGGTTAGGACAATAAAATCTATACCCCTTTCACTTTTCAAGATAGCCGATGAAATAACCTTTAACGATTCTCGCATCAAGCTTCTTTTTATGTGGATTATAAAACCTTACTTCTGCCGCACAACCCCAAATGTGAAGGTATCGTAAACTAGGTTTCCTTCCTATCTACAGTTCATAAGGTGTCTTATGAGCTGCCTTACTAGGAATCCTATTTAGCAGATACGCAGTTGTCTTTAATGCATGCATCCATAATGATAAAAGTATAGTATTATTTCTCAACATGCTTCTAACCATATCCATAAGAGTACGATTCTACCTTTCAGCTACACCATTTTGTTGCGATGTACCAGACATTGTGTATTGTGCACATACGCCTCGACTTGCAAGAAACTTTACAAATGGACCTGGACATTGTCCACTTTCATCAAATTTTCCATAATATTCACCACCTCTATCAGACCTCACTATCTTTACTTTTCTATCTAACTACCTTTCTTTCTCATTAATGAACACCGCTAGGATGTCCACAGATTGAGACTTCTCATGGAGTAGATAAATATAACCATATTGTGAGAAGTCATCAATAAAGGTAATGAAATATTTTTTGCTGCCCCAAGAAGGAATGTCAAAAGGACCACATATGTCAATGTGTATTAATTCTAGTAATGCACTACTTCTTGTGTTTGGATGCTTTGATATATGTTTGGTTTGCTTGCCTTAATTCAATCCACACATATATCCTAGTCAACAAAATCCAATAGAGGTAAGATTTCATTTTTCACTAACCTTTGTACCCTTTCTTTGGATATATGACCTAATCTTTTTTGCCACAAAAAAGCAGAACATTCATTATGTGCCCTATGTTTATTTCCTATAATATGGTCAACATGAAACAAAAATTCAGCAAAATCAGCATCAAGATTGATACGATATAAACAATCAATTAATGTACCAGAACTATAATAATACTTATGTTTATACAATGAAAAAATACCATTTTCAATCTTAAATTGAAATCCTACATCATCCAATTTTGCAACAGAAACTAAATTTCTAGCACATTCAGGAATATAAAGACACTTTTCTAGATCTGGGTAACATCAAGTGTCCAAGATCAATCTGTACGTCCCAATTCCCTCTATCCATGCCTTCATTCTGTTTCCCATATATGAGAACTTTTCAGTTCTGTTTATGGTCTAGATTGAAAGGAATCTCTATTTAACATGTGACACATGAGTAGTTGCACCAAAATCTAACCACCAAGTATTTTTAGGCACTTTAATAAGATTTGATTCAAAACATACTGAGACGTAGTATGTACCTTTCTTTTTGAACTAAGTCTTTCTTTTAGGACATTCTTTTAGAACCAAGTCTTTCTTTTAGTATGTACCTGACACGGAGGTGGGTACTCCTTTACCTCATTCTGGTGGCTTTCCTCAACTTTCAGCGGACCGGCTTCAGAACCTTGACCGTCCCATACATGCAACTGAAGTCTGGAAGATAGTGTTCTCCATCAACCCAAATAAAGCCATGGGCGTCGAGGGCTTTAACCCTCTTTTCTTTCAAAACTAATGGGATCAGGTAGGCACTGCTGTGGTCGCTTTGATTCAATAAATTTTTAGACTGAACCATTGGGAATGGGACTTTGATTCAAGAAATTCCTACTCCTACTAATATTACTCAGTTTAGGCGCACAAGCCTTTGTACGATGCTTTATAAAGTGATCTCTAAAATTATTGTCAATCGGTTGAAACCTCATATGGATTACCTTGTCAAGGAGAATCAATGTAGTTTCATTCCAGGCAGACAAATCACAGACAACATAATCATTGCCCAGGAAGTGATCCATTCGATGAGGAAAAAACAAGGTAAACAAGGATATCTTGCGTTAAAGGTCGATCTTGAGAAAGCCTATGACAAGATTCGATGGGATTTCATTCATAATACCTTAACTGATATTAGGATACCTTTAAACCTCATCAGGGTCATTATGAAGTGCATGACGATGGTGTCCATCCAGGTAGCTTGGCAAGGCAGTCTTTCTGACTCTTTTACACCTTCCCGAGGCATTAGACAAGGAGATCCGCTTTCACTTATCTTTTTGTGCTTTGCATGGAGCGCCTACGGCACCTCATATCTCAAGTTGTTAATCAAGGTCATTGGAAACCAATTCGTTTAGGCTCTTCGAGGCCTTCTTGATCCCATTTATTCTTTACGGATGACCTAGTCCTCTTTGACGAAGCAACAGCGACACAAACGCAAGTAATCACTCAAGCAATTGAGGGGGCTGGGGCTTAAGTGCATTCAATCGATGGACGATGCACTCTTTACGAAACTCAGATGGGACTTGCTTACTAAACCCCAGGCTCTATGGGTCCAGACTCTAAGGGCTAAGTAAAGGGTTGATACTAATCATATCCCACAGACTTTAGCAAGGAATGAAGCTTCAGTTATTTAGAGAGAGATTGCAGCGACGTGGAATCTTGTTCGCCAAGGCACTAAATGGCAATTAGGAAATGAACGATGCATCATTTTCTAGCTTAACCATTGGTTAGACGATTGGGGCCCTCTTTATTTAGTGACTCACAACAAAACCCCTGAGAGCATTCTCAATGCTACCATTTCTGATTTTTAGGATATGAGTGGAAATTGACACTGACAGTTATTCCAACATTATCTCTCAGCTACAGTTTGTATGACTATTGCGTCCAATAATATCAACGACCACGAGGATGGTACATTGATCTGAGGCCAAACTCCACATCAAAGATTCACCATAGCATCTACTTATAAGCTTATTGAGAATATAAATACAGATGTCTTAAAAAGACATTGGGAGGACACATGGAAGTGGGTGGGACCACAGTGCATCAGATCTTTTCTTTGGCTAGTGGCTAAGAGAAAGTTGTTAACCAATAAGCAATATGTGACCCATCACTTGACCATGGAGGATAGTTGTAATTTTTGTGGATAGGAGGAATCAAACCTACACGCTTTGCGGGATTGTCCTCGGGTCAAATCTTTCTGACACAAATTTCCTACTGCCATGATTCGTGGGGACTTCTTCTGTCAAGAGGAAGGAACCTAGCTCTGGTCCAATCTTAGCCATCACGTGCAACTGAATCAGGCAGAGTGGACTACTATTTTTGGTGTCGCATGCTGGTTTCTTTGGAAATAGCGAAATAACAACATTTTTTAGTTAGGTTTTATTTTTCCAATAGACGGTCCTACAATTGTCATGGACTATACTCATTGGATCATACGTGCTAGTGAGATGGAAAACTGGGTTTTTTAGTTTCAGGGGCTCCCTTTGGGTACTTTAGTCGGCTGGAATAAACCCATAGAAAGATGGGTCAAGTTTAATACGGATGGTGCAGTGAAACTGGGCTCCAATATTGCTTCTGCAGACGGCATTATAAGGAACTATCAGGGGCACTGGTGTGTAGGCTTCGTACAGAATATAGGAATCGGCGATCCTTTAATGGTCAAACTCTGCGGTTTGTATTCAGGTCTAAGGCTGGCGTTGGATTGGGGATATTTGTGCGTAATAGTTGACTGAACATTCTTTTTTTGGTGACAGGTATTCGTGACTTGATACTTCGAGAATGGGAAGTGCAAATTGAGCATATGCATCGTGAAGGGAATCAATGTCCGGATCAATTGATGCATTTAGCCTCTGGAGTAGCATCGGGACTGCATACCCTTCAGGAGCCTCCACGAAGCATTTTGGATGCACTCTACCAAGACATGCAAGGAACCCTTTACAATTGACCCCTTCGTAAGAACTTAGACTTTACTCACTAGTCGGTTTTGTTTTCTTTCCCTTGTAAAAAAAAGTTATTCACATTTCTTCTCACAGCTGCTGAGGTTACAAAAATAAATGTCAAACCTTATTAGTTGTGAAGTGGGAAATGATGACAGTGAGTCACTGTTTTATGATAACTAGAGTAGGTGCAAATTCTGATTGAAACCCAGCTCCCTCAATAAGTCATTTGTAACTATCATAAAGATGTATGGTCAGTGTGTGGATCATAGGGTGCACAAATTATAAGTTCAAAGATAACTAGGTAGGGGGAAAAGTCAACTAGAATAGGTTTGCTTGGGATAGCAATCTACCTCCTAAAGTCTCATTCCTCTAGAGGTCGATGTTCATGGATAAACTTCAACTTTGGATAGGTTACCTTTCCTAAATTTAATCAATAAATGCAATTTAAGTGAAGAACAACTAGAATCAGTTGAGCACTTATATTTTAAGTGCAAGTTCACTAAAGAGTTTTGCCTATCAGTTTTAAACAAATGTCAAGTGAGAACAAATATGTTGAACTTGAAAATCTTCACAAGGTAGTGGAAAATTTTCAAATGTCGAACGTCAAGGGACAAAGTAATGATCTTGGTAGTCTTTGATTCTTACATATTGAAGCTTTGGAAGAAAAGGAACAATAGGCTTTTCAAAGGGTAACAAAAAACTAAGCAATAGTTAAAAATGAAGTTATCACCTAGACAAGGGAGTAAATTCTAATCAATGAAAAGGTGAAGCAATGTACATAAGGAATGGAACGTATACGGAATATTTAGGAACTTATTTTGCATATTATTTTTTAAATGTTAAGAGACCTCGCGTACAAAGAGTATAGGTTAGTTATGCATAACCTGAAAAGTACCCGTTAATGGTTACCTTATTATATCTCTTTTGAAAAGTTCTTAAAATAATTTTTAGCTTTAAAAAATATTATTAATTATTATAAACAAATTTAATTTTTTGTAATTTACAAAAATTTAAAATAGTTGAATGATTAAATTTTAACCAATTTTTGTAATTTAAGAGACTTTTTAAAGTTGTATATGTAGACTCAAATCAATCTAACCTTGATTTATCTAGAATTACCAAGAGAGAGTTGCACTAAAATTAAGACATAGAAGTTAGCCTTTTTATTTATATGATTTTTATTATGTCATTGAAAATATTTTGTTCTTTATATTATAACATTTAAATGGCTATAAGTTAGTCTAGAATTCTTCTCTACCTTTATAAATAACCATGTAATGTTTCACAATTCACAATTCACAATTCACCAAAGTCAACTATGGGAATTAGGCACTTTGAATGAAGATCATTTTCGATTCACAAGTTGTATGATATGTAGTCAACAAAAGATATGTGGAGCCTTAAGATGAGACAAGTGTTATGGATGATCAATCACAATAATCAAAGAATAGTGCAGAAAATAAACGAACACACAGATTTACGTGGTTCACCAAAATATGGCT
>JANZLX010000213.1:11081586-11105869 GCA_025531955.1 Erythroxylum orinocense | reverse complement strand
AAACGAGTAGAATATGGGTATCCATGGTTCGGGTTTTACTCTACCCATATCCATATCCATTTTTTTATGACTCAACCTATATCCATATCCATATCCATCGATTTTTACGATTTACTACCCATATCCAAATCCATTGGGTCGGGTAGTGTGGATATGGATCGGGTTGAAAACCCATTGCCATCCCTAGTCTTAATCTTCTGAATTACCACTCTACCTTCTTTTGAAACCTCTCGTACAAAGTGATAATAGACAACAATGTGCTACATCCTTGTATTACAAACTTGGTTCTTTGCTAAATGAATGGTACTTTGACCATCACAATGTACTTTGACATGCTTCAGTCCAATTCTCAATTCAACCAGCAATCCTTAAAGTCATATTGTCTCCTTCAAAGCCTCTATAATTGCCATATACTTTGCCTCTGTAGTTGACAAAGCAACTATTGATTGTAAGGTAGACCTCCAACTGACTGGTGCCTCTGCAAGAGTAAATACATAGCCAGTAGTTAATCGACGTTTATCTACATCACTGGCATAGTTGGAATCACAATATTCAACTACACATTAACCATCTTGCTTATCTCGTTGAAATACCAAACCAACATCTATGATGTTCAAAATGTAACATAGAATCCATTGCACAGCTTGTCAATGTTCCTTTCTAGAATCATGCATATACCTACTCATAACCCCAATTGCCTGTGAAATGTCGAGCCTTGTACACACCATGACATACATCAAGCTACCAACCACATTTGCGTACAGTACTTTAGTTATATACTCTCGTTTTGCATATTTCTTTAGAGATAGGAATGCATTGAGCTTTATATGAGAGCGAGCGGAGTACTAACAGGTTTTAACTTCTCATTCATGCTAAAAAGTTGTAGTACCTTTTTCAAATATTACTTTTAAGTAAAACATAATCTCCCTAACTTTTTGTCTCTACTTATCTCCATGCCGAGAATTTTCTTAGCTTCACCAAAATCCTTCATTTTAAACTCCTAATTTAACCGAATCTTCAATCTCTCAATTTCTCTTTGATTCTTTAAAGCTATCAACATACAGAAGAAGATAGATGTAGGATCCATCTTGTAGCTTGCGAAAATACACACAGTGATCATATTTGCTTCTAGTGTACTTTTGCCCTATGATAAACTTGTCAAATTACTTGTACCACTACCTTGGAGATTGTATCAATCTGTACAATAATTTTTCAAGCTTGCACACTATATTCTCTTTTCCAACAACTTTAAAACCTTTAGGCTGAGTCATATAGATTTCCTCTTTTAAGTCTCCATGTAAAAACACAATTTTTACATCCAATTGAACTAGTTCCATGTCAAATTGTACTACCAAAGCTAACAAAATTCGAATGGAGGAATATTTTACAACTGGAGAGAAAACTTCATTATAATCAATTCCCTTCGTCCGAGCATAGCCTTTGGGCACCAACCTTGCTTTGTAGCGAACATTATCCTTATTAGGAAAGCAGCTTTCTTTGCATATACCCATTTGCATCCAATTTCTTTCTTTCCTATTGGGAGATTAGTTAGCTTCCACGTCTGATTCTTATGGAGAGAATGTATTTCTTCATTCATGACTATCCTCCACTTATCTTCTTCTGAACTTTGGATTGCTTCCTTATAAGTGGTAGGAATGTCATCAATTTCAATTAAAGATGCATAAGCCACCATATTAACATAACGAGCAAGTACTTAAATGTTCATTTTTGGCTTTCTCAATGCAATTGGTAATTGTTATTGTGGAGATTCTTGGGTTGGAACCTCTTCTTCATATGGCTCCTCTTCTACTATAAGAGTTTCTACATCTGCTTCATCATTTGCTGGGGTAACAATTCTTCCTTCAAACTCCACCTATTTTGGAATGCCATTTGTCTGCTTAACATTTTTAATTGTCACCTTTCTTAACATGGTAGATTCATCAAAGATAACATCCCTGCTAAAAATTATTTTCTTTGACTCTGGGCACCAAGACGATATCCTTTCACACCAGAGGTGATCCCTATGAAAATTGCTTTATTTGCACGTGAATCCAACTTTGACTCCTTAACATGATAGTATGCAATGGAACCAAACATATGTAAGGAACCATAATCTGTAGTAGGTTTTTCAAACCATTTTTCCAATGATGTTTTACCCTTAATAGCAGTTGACAGAAGGCGATTGATGAGATGACAAGTGTATGTAACAACCTCAGTCTAAAATTCTTTGCCCAACGCAACATTAGACAGCATAAACAGAACTTTCTCTAGCAATATCCAGTTCATACGTTTTGTCACCCCATTTTGTTGTGGTGTATTCCTTATTTTGAAGTGTCTAACAATACCTTCATCTTCTCAAACTTTTAAAAATATATCAGTCTTGTACTCCCCACCATTATCTGTACGAAGACATTTGATCCTTCTACCTGTTTGAGTTTCCACCATCTTCTTCTATTTGAGGAAAACTCTCAGCACTTCATCCTTAGTCTTTATTGTATAAACCTATAATCTTTGGGAAAAGTCATCAATAAAGGTCACATAATAATGTTTTCCTCCTAAAGAAGTTGTTTTGGAAGGTCCCCACATATCAGAGTGAACATAATCCAAAATATCATTCGTATCATGGATTGCAGTGCTAAATTTCACTTTTATTTGCTTCCCTTTGACATAATCTTCACAAAAGTCTAATTTGCAGGCCCAAAATCCTTTCAACAATTCTTGATTTACTAACATCTTCAAGAATCTTTCACCTGCATGTCCCAAGCGCATATGCCACAACCTAGCTGCTTCTAACTCTTGATCATCATCAAAAGCTACTGCTGTTGTTCCAATAACTACATTACCCTGGTAATAATACAAGTTATTGTTTCTTCGAATTCCTTTTATTACCACAAGTACACCAGAGATGACTGTCATTATTCAATTTGCTGCATTTATAGTGTAGCCCTTTGATTTTAGGACTCCCACAGAAATGAAATTCTTCTTTAAACTTGACACGTATCTGACATCTGTCAGATTCCTAGTTGTTCTATCGTGATTCCTTAAGCAAATTGAACCAATCCCATTTGTTGTGCAAAGATTGTCATTTACTGTGTAAACAACTCCACCTTCTAGCTCTTTAAAATCAGAGAACCAATCCCGATTGGGACACATACGATGGCTACAGCCTGAATTGAGTAGTCATGGGTTAGAAGGGCTTATTGAGGATGTAACAACCAATAAAAGATCTGAGTCTACATCTTCATATTCAGCAACATTCGAATATGCAACAACCTTTCTCTTATCAGGTTTGTTTTTATTCTTCAGCTTTGGACAATCCTTTTACCAGTGCCCTTTTTCCCTACCAAAATTACATTCATCTTTACTCAATTTGAGCCTCGACTTCAATCTCCCTTTCTTTCCTTTAATCTAGCTTTGCGAACATCCTCTAACCATCAAAGCTTTCGCTACTCCACTTGTACGTTCTTCCTTTGTCTTCCTTCTCAATTCATGACTGTACAAAGCAGCTATAACTTCACTAAGAGATACATCAACCTTCCCATGAAGTAAAGTAGTTTCAAGAAACTCAAACTTTTCAGGAAAGGATCCCAACAACATCAAAGCTAGATGTTCATCTTCAAATGTCACATCCAAATTCATTAAATCAGTAACTAATTGATTAAAATTAGTGATGTGATCATTTATAGTGATACCTAGAATATAAAAGAAATAAAACAGTCTCTTCTTAATATGAAGCTTATTTTGACTGCTTTTCTTCAGAAATTCCTCTTCCAATGCATTCCATAATTTAGATGCAAAAGTTTCTTTCGAGAAAGCATACTTTTACTCTCTAGAGAGACACAATCGAATTGTACCACATGTTAAATGATTTATAGTCTTCCAATATTTCTCCTCAACATCTTCTGGTTTCTTTTCTTCAAAGATGATGTCAAGACCTTGTTAAAAAAGGGCGTCTTGAACTTTACTTTGCCATATGCTGAAATGACCCCTACCATCAAAAATCTCCAACGTAAATCTTGCATTTATCAAAGTATTCCTTGCTAGAATAGACGAAATAGAAACTGTCGATGTGGTTGGTGCAGTCGTATCTTTGATTTCTATCATCTCTCCTACAATTTCTATTCAATAACTATCAATGTGGAATGTCAGTAACCCAAAAAAAAAAATCTTTTTTGATGTGGAAGATCAGACCACACTGCAACCACAGAGCATACTAAGAAAAAACCTTGACTTGTACCATAAAAAATCTCCACCGCAAAGCTTGCATTTGTCACAACAGTTCTTGCTCGAATAAACGAGGTAGAAGTTGTCGACGTGGTTGGTGTAGTCGTATCTTTGATTTCTATCATCTCTGTTACAATTTCTATTCAATAGTTGTTAAGGCGAGCTATAAATAGCTCAAAGAAAAACCTTTTCTGATGTGAAAGATCAGACTACGCTGCAACCACAGAGCATATTAAGAAAAAAAACCTTAATTCTGATACCAATTGTTGTGAAACTCTGGATTAATTTTTACCAATAATGATAAATTCACTTTGACCACTATTGCCTAGGTGAATAGAGTGTGAATGATTGTACTGAAAAATCACACAAGGTAAATTCCCAGGAAAGACTGGAGGGTTACAAATGGTTTCACTTAAATTCCAATCTCTTAAACAGAATTTTTCTAGACATGTAATTTAATAGCACAATAATTCACTACAACTATACTCAACAATAGTCATTAAATAGACAAATAAAGAACACTAAAATTTAACGAGGTTTAGCCAATTATAACTACTTCCTTGAACACTACTAAATTAGTATTTCACAATTTTTTGAAAATAATACAAGTAAAATACTACAAAAAAGATAAGGAATTTTATCTTGTGATAGACAATTGTAAGATGCTTAATATGAGTGAAAGAATCTTGCTTTTATACCTTAAGAATACTCTCCCATCTTTATAATTCTTCAATGTGAGATTTCAAAATGTCTCAAGTCAACGTCGTCTTCTTCTATTCCTCTCCCTTCTTTCTCCGCCTTTGCAAAAAGAGACTTTGACGTTACCCTCAAACTTAGCCTCTCTTTTATGTTTAATCTCTAAAATAGGGGTTACTGACATCCCCCCTTAGCATCACTCGGCCTACCCGGGTAGCTTAGTTTGTACAACCTAGCCCAATCCAAATGTAGAAAACATCCAGCAGCCAAACTCAACCCCAACATCATCACATAAAGCCTAGCTACTGATATTCTCACAGGACCTCGTATGTATCTTAATATTTCTAACCCAAACCTATGGTCCATCTTCCTTGTTGCGTTTCCAATGTTCCATAGTCCGTCCCAATGGATTCCATGCCTGCCATGCCTCCTACAAATTTAGAACGCTCCCAAACTTATGGAAGTCTGCCCTAATTTATTACCAAAAATGTAACATCCGCCTAATTTCGTAACAGGTGATCCCTCACATTTTCACGCTAAGACAGAAGAGAGCCTGTTGAGTGATTGGAAGAGAAGAGAAGAGAACACTAACACTTGTGATGGAAGAAGAAGAAATGTTGAGAATGAGAGTGGAGTCCAAAGCAGCAGCTGCTGGCTATTATGGGCTTTGCGCAGTTAGTGGAATGCTCAGTGCCGGCGCTACCCATCTTGCAATCACTCCTTTTGATGTCTTAAAAGTCCACATGCAGGTAAGATCTTTTATTTGTGGTTTTAAACCACCAAGTAATCAGTACTATTCTTTATATGCGACTCTAATCGGTTGCCACTAATTATATGACAACAACGACCAAAAAGATCGCACAATTTTATCAAACATGTGTTGCTTCTAGTTGTTTTTGCCTTTTTGGTGATTTGTTCTGTAGATGATTGCTAATTACACTGAGGACTCAATTTCTGGACGGTCACAGGTAAATCCCATCAAGTATAATAGCATATACTCATGCTTCACCACTCTGTTGAGAGAGCAAGGACCTTCCACCTTTTGGAGAGGCTGGGCCAGTAAGTTCTTTGGTTATGGTGTTCAAGGAGGCTGCAGATTCGGTTTATACGAATACTTCAAGGCCCTTTACTCTAATGTCCTGGGGGATCGCAATAGAAGTTTGGTCTTTTCCATGAGTAGTGCCTCCGCTGAAGTTCTCGCCAACTTGGCTCTCTGCCCTTTTGAAGCCATCAAAGTCAGAGTTCAAGCTCAGCCCCATTTTGCCAGGGGATTACTTGATGGCTTTCCCAAGCTTTATGCATCCGAAGGTCTTACAGGGTAATGCCCCTTTCTGTCTATAGCGACATTGTTGTGCCGATTTCTCTTAATTTATCATCTCGTATGAAGGATTGTTTACTTCTTGTTGGTTGATTGGCTGCAGTTTTTACAGAGGTCTTATTCCGCTTTGGGGTCGAAACCTTCCATGTAATTGCCCCATCTTTTAACTGCAAAAATTCTTGTTTCCTTTTCTTGTTTGGCTGGCTTCCACTTAAAGCTCGAGATGACCCCTCTGGGGTTGAGATGTCGAGGGTGGGTCACAAATCTCCATTTCCTGTGAGGTTGATGTCTCGTCAGACCCACTGTTCCCAATGACACATCTCTGGTAGAATAGAAGGTACAGGAGCAGTTTGATTTGTGTTATCCACATTCCATTTCAATAGAACTTCGCTATGCATCATTCCAAAAGTAAGTTCCTTGGAACGACAGGGAAGACCGAAAGAATATTGTGTTAGAAGAGAATGCTGAATAACATCAATGTTATGACTTACCTTACTGTTAAATTTGCCTACAAAAAAATAATCATCATTGTTGAAACTAGATGACTTGTATAGCTCTGATGGATGATTTATGCTGTGAATTTATTCTTTGTGTTTGTGACATTGTCCTTTCAAAAACTTCATAAACAGTTTCTATGGTTATGTTCTCCACATTTGAGCACTCGGTAGATTTCTTATATCATAAAGTTGTCCAAAGAAGGAAGGAGGATTGTTCAAGAGTTCAACAGCTCGGGGTGACCTGTTTAGCTGGATACGCCGCTGGTTCTGTTGGTAGTTTTATTTCTAATCCTGCCGACAACATTGTTGCCTCTCTTTATAACAAAGAGACTGCTAACCTCAAACTGGTAAATAGTTAGTTTTCTTTGTTTTATGATGATGAGTCCCTGATTGATTCTCTCTCCTGTACAAGCAGGCTATCAAAAAAATCGGCCTGTCCAACTTATTTACAAGAAGCCTTCCGTAAATAGTTAGGTATTTTCTTTTTTTTTTTTTATGATGATGAGTCCCTGATTGATTCTCTCTCCCATACAAGCAGGCTATCAAAAAAATCGGCCTGTCCAACTTATTTACAAGAAGCCTTTCTTTACGGATAATGCTTGTTGGACCTGTAGTGACTTTGCAGTGGTTGTTCTATGACAGTATCAAGGTTTTGTCTGGATTGTAAGTACGTGTTTTCCTTACATAGAATGCTTAACTTTTCTTTGATTAAGCTGGCCAACTCTTTGGTGTTTCACTATGCTATAGTGTGAATTTGTGAGAAAATTTACCACCATATCGAGACAAGAGCAGTATTATTGGAGGAACCTTTGATGTTATGTACAAGAGTTTGTTATTCTATAAATTTAAAAGCTCAGGTTTATTTAGGCCGCACATTATTCAAGAGAGTATGAAGTGATATGATTTTGGTGATTACATCTTTAAGGTAAAAACATCCTGCAATATTCACATGGTTGCTTGATTAAGAAACTATAAGATGCATCAGCATTGGACATATATCTGTAGTTTAATAGGTAAAAATCTGCTTGTTAGCACCTGTTTGATGCCTTGTTTTGAAAAGGAACTTGAGGTAGTAGTTTCTGTTCAATCCTTCAGGTATATATGTCTTGGTTACTGTACCATCCAATACAAAAGCATCTAAATGAATCAAGGATTCTCCTCTTCAAGGATGGAAATGCAATCGCAGACAACAATTACTGAGCAAGTGCACCTGTTTTCACACAAGGTCCTCATGCATAAGTAAATAGAATTAGGCTGTATTACCTCTGTGCATGATTGACCAACCATCACACGACTCTTGAATGGTTTTCTTAATCATATTAGCATCTAATTTAACTAAACAGTGTTTATTTATTCAGAGTTTCCAACAGTTGATGAAAGAACATGGAATCCTATTGTATATCTCTTCATATTCACTAGCATGGAATAACTTCAACTTCAACATTTGAATCTTGTAGGCCAACTAGTGGAGAAGTTAGAAGCAAAGCGGATGGTAATGGAGCAGTCTAGGCTCATGGAAATTATATATTTTCAGCGGATAAAAAGACCTAAATAAATTGAAACTTCCTAGATTTTTGTAAAGGTACTTTTACCATTGATTGGAGGTTAGGTGAAGTATCTTGTAAGTATAGTTTTCACTGGCTACGCCACGCCAGTAGTCCTTTTCCAGTTGAGTTGGCAAATCTCATATATAGAAGTTGCAATCTGTAGCTTAGGGAGATAAAGATCTTGGCACTCCCTGCCTTCTGCGTCCTCTGAAGTTTTGATCGTCTTTGATTTACGGGCATTACATTATGCGGGACTCTTTGTGATAAAAAGGGTACAATTGTGTAGAAGGGTTCTGATGTGCCAAGTTTTTGCTTGAGCTAGCCAATGAAAGATTCGTATATAAAAGTTAATTGTTTGCACTTTTCCTTAGCTATTTCAAGTGACTGGTTTTTGGGTTTTGGGCTACACTGCATTGTATACAGGTGGCTAAAGGAGGATGGATACATGGGATTCCCCTTTTTCCTGATAATTGAGTAAAACCAGAGCACGTGGTTCAAAACGCAAAAGCACATCATACTGTGAACAATCTACCAAGGTTTAGCTGATAATGCTATGATACTTGTGGTTCAGTGATAAAGACTCCTAACCTGACTGTTGAGATAACTTAACTGAACATAGAAATAGTTGTTGAGCTGTAAAACTATCCTCGCAGTTCTGCTTAACATTTCATTTTTCCTCCATAGATACAAAAGTTAAATATCTGTTGATCGATATAAATAAAATAATCAAGAAATAATATACAACAATTGACATTCTGAATCTATTTCTTTTACTTTTTCCAAAAGTTGGAGAGCTAATGAGAATGGCAGAGCCAAATTTCTTACAACAATGATGGTTACAGAGTTACTCTAGTCCTTTTGTATCCTATAAGCCGGCTCAATTATACAACTCGTTATGGTTCACTGATAACGGATACAAACGAAATGAACTGCAAATTGAATCTTGAAAAGCAATAAAAGGACAGTGCTAAAGAACAAAAATATGAATCTACAATTTCATTTTAGTAGCAGAAGTGTGCCATTTTTACAAAAGGAATTCCCTGTTTGACGTGTAAGCATGAAGATCCCTCTGATTTACAATCTGCTTGGACCTGTAAGAGCATAAATGATTTTGGCATCAACAAATCTTTCCATAAACAGTTAATTTGGACATGTTTAGTTCTTTCCATATGTTTTCATGTTAGTCCAAAATGATAACAAGGAGATACTTCCACCATACTTAACCTTAGCACGCACCAAAAAACAGGAGTCACCAGAATGATTGTAAAGATGGTAATAATTTTTAGACCAAAAGATCGAACCACCAGATACTAAATTATATTATATAAACGAATGCAAGATGGAGATGTTAACTTACGAGACGCGGGAGACATACTGCCTAAAAATTGCTGCAATTTCAGGCCTTGACATAGTCCATACCATCACGCTTCCTCTTGTTAGACTTGGAAAAGAAACATATTTGAGCCCAACACTTTTTCTGTTTTTTGATGGGTTGTGTTTTGACTTCCCTCTTCTCAACCAATTCAGCCATGTATTGGACAACAGCCTGAGGATACCAGAAAATAATTAAAAAGATGAAGTCTTTAGAGGGAACACGGTTGTATGCATTCTAAGACCAAGTAATAGATGGATTACCTGAGCACCCTTTTCAACAATATGTCTGGGTGGCACTTCCAGAGGATTTTCTTCCACACGTAGGACTCGCAAACATTTTAACATCCTGAAGGAGTCAGGAAGGACACGTATTTGATTGTTGCTAATATCTAGCTCTTCAAGATTCTCAAGATTCCCTATAGATCTTGGTAGGTATCGTAGATCCGCAAAGTTGTTTCCTATATTCATCTTGACAAGCGATGTAGCAAAACAAAAGCTTTCAGGCACTGACTCAAGCTCATTGAAGCTTACATCAAGCTCCTTTAAGTTTGCGAGAGATGACATGGTTGTGGGCAATTGCTTGATGTTATTGTATCTCACGGACAACACCTCCAAAGTCTCGATCTTTCCAACTGCTTCTGGTAGTGCTTTAAGTCTGTTGTAATCCGCACGGAGCTCCTTCAGCGAAGAACATTTGCCAACTGTGTGTGGGATTTCTTCAATGTCATTGGTCTCCAAATTCAATTTCTTGAGGCTAATGAGTGAGCCAATTGACTCGGGCAGGGCAGTCAGTCGATTAGAGCTGAGGTCGAGCTCAGCAAGACGCACCAACCTGCCGATTGTGGGCGGCAAAGATGTTAGCTGATTACCCCTGAGGTCCAAAAACACTAAGCTAAGAAGATCTCCAATGGATTGGGGAAGCTCAGCGATTCTATTCGAATGCAAATCCAACTTTGTCAAAGAGGAAAGACCTCCAATGGCAGCAGGCAAGACCAAAATCCTATTCTCGGACAAATCCAAACTGACCAAGCTTGATAACTTGGCAATTGAATCAGGTAGCCACTCAATTTGATCCATCAACTTGTTTTGCAGATTGAGATCTCGAGTACCCTTTTTTGCAGAGACTTCAAATAAACTAGCAAGCTTTATTAGACTCAACTTCTCACCCTCTTGACCTACAAGAGGAATTAGATGTATGTCACAACCCATAAAAACCAGTAAATTCAATATAAAAAAAAAAAAATCTAACCTGAAGAAGCCGTTAAGGAAGAAGGGGGCTTTAGAGTGGAATCGAGAATCTGGGGAGTAAATTGGACACCACTAATAGGATCAGGGTAAAACGATGACTTGGCCTTCTTCACATAACTATCGTCTCTGGTAAACAATTCAGTAGCTGCTGCAGCAGCAGCAGTAGTAATATTCATCACAGGCTCTTTCTCGTAGTATTGAAAACTGGTTGGAGTTGGAGTTGGAGTTGGAATTGAATTATCATTAACAATACTTGTTGTAGTAGTAGCGTTAGAAGAAGAAGAAGAAGAAGGTAAACAGCACTTGGACGCTCTCTGAATAAAATCATCGAACAGGGCATGAACGTTTTCCAGATCGAGCAACTTCAAGGCCTCCCTCTTCTGCTCCTTGCTGTGGAAGTAGACAAAGTTCTTTTGCATTTCAAGGAATATCATGAACAGCTCCTGAGGTACACCAGGGCTCTTGGTCTGCCTGTTAATGGCGTCTAGCCTGGCCTGGTCTTCTTTGTCCACATTCCGGATCAAAGCCTTGGCCGCTTCCACGTCTTCGATTCCAGGCCTCGTCGGCAACGATCTGTGGATTCTCATGATCTCCTCCACTACTTCGTCCACTGATTCCACCCGCCGCGTTTCCATTGAGATTCAGATACTGGGAAATTTCCACAACCCCAAAAGAATCAATAGAAGGAGGGAGTTGAAATAGGGCGTCTTCAGATTTATAAGAAACACAAGACAGGCAGTTGAAAGTTGAAACCCTATCTTCTTTTTGTGTGTGAATGAATCTGAAAAGGTAGAAGAGAAGCAACAAGAAACAGTAAAAAGAACAGGAGCTAGACAGAGAGAAGCAGTACAAGGTTGAGAGTTGAGAGACAAGGAGTTGTCAGAGGACGAGGAGGAACAGGGTTGAGTCTGAAATACAGAGTATGCTGAGTAGTCTTCTCAGAAATCCAGCTATTTCCATTACTATTACTCACACAACACCCCTTCCATATTATTACTCTTTTCTCTCTATCTCCAATCTCTACAACTTCCTTCTTGCTTTTTGGCCAATTCTTTTTAATTATTATTTATTATCATAATTTGTTATTCTGGATTTTCTTTTTCTACATTTCGGCCGCCCTGTAAGCAAATAACCACCAAACCCACAAGACAGAGTTGGGTTGAAAAAAGGTATGGACGAAAAAACCTATGAATTACTGATGATGATGTCACGTCGTCTTGTCAGTTATTACAACTTCCTTCCTTTTCTTCTGCATTTTCCCTTGTCTTTTATTTATCCGCGTTGAATTAGCTTTCACCTTAACACAATCAGACGGGAGGTATTGGTATTGTGGGTTTCCAATACAAGGAAAATGATTTCAGCAGCCTCCAATGTCATTATGACCAAATGATTCAATCTAACAAGTGAGATCAGCAAAATGTATTTTGCAAAAGGTTGACCTTTCCCATCCCTTTAATGACACATTATCATTAATCATTCATCACCGGAATTTACGTCTTTTGGTATGACGAATGAATGCAAATTAAATTAGTGAAGGATTGTTGCCCTTCTTGCAGGTTCTGTTAACATTAAATTATAACATTAATACATACGTAATATTCAACACTAGTATGTAATTACTGATTAATGCAAAAGTGAGCAATTCCTTGATCGATTCCGTGAAAGAAGGTGGGAATCCTTCTTCTAATACTGCCCATTATAAGACATGTTGAAGAGGCGGTGAACATGAGGTGGGGTCGTAGGACTCGTGGGTAGTAAATGCAGGATGTCTATAGACCTAATGGACACGTGTACTTTATGTCTAATAAACCAAATATCCAACTGTAGCCAGTCCAGCTCTGATCCTTATCACATCATCCGTTAACATTGGTATCATGTTATTATTATTATACTCACACACAAGTCTTGCAGTTGCAGAGAAATAGGGACTTCTTCACTCACGTGTTATCTGCTTCTTCCGTTGTAAATAATACAAGTATGTATAACCAACAAGCTTCTGTTGTTTACAAAGTACAAATATTACCTGGGAAAGGGTTTTGCTTTGCTTTGCTCTGTTATGTTAATTAATGCGAACGCCAATTCATTCACTGTTCGTGACCGATTAGGACTTGAGGTATACTACTTTTGTCTTTCCTTCCTCCCCTTCACCTTCTCATGCCAATCATACATTACATGCTCGCCTAACGCAAAATATTAGCAATACACGTATTCTTTTTGATAATCACAATAAATAAAGCTTCAAGAATAAATTATTATCTCCATTGCATTGCAAACGAAGCATCGTATTCCTTCCTTCTACCAAAGTACAGTACTAGTTTTACTTGGATTTCTCGGAGCACCTGGGTTTGCGTTGCCGTCCCATAGTAATAAGAACCCATCAACATGAATGATTAATTAATTTATAACAGGTGTATTCTGATCAAACAAATTTATTAAAAAATTTTCAAAGCCTGCCTGGCCCCACCTTTTAAATCATTTTACGGTAAAGGGACAGCTCAAACACAGCCTGTTTGCTTATTTTTGTATTATTATGGTCCTTTTGGGCCCTTATTGGGTTATAGGGCCCAATTTTGGCCCTTCAAATTTCTAACCTCTACAACAATGTTACGACTTGTTCATTACTCATTAGAACTACAAATTCTGACCCAAACCACTGATCATTATAACATGCACATGTGCTCTTGTCTTGAGGGCTAAAATTGGAATATAAACCGAAATAAAATTTCACGGTAGAATAAATCAGGGCTTAGACTAAAACCCTAACCTGCTTTTCTTCCTCAAATCAAAGAAGAAGAGTCGAAAGCCCTAACTCGCCGACAACACGTTCAAAGCTACTGTGTCACCGTTAGACACGATCATTACCGTCGGCGACACCACCGACCGATATTAGAAGAGCTGAAAATCCTTGTCTTTGACGTTCGTCCTTTTCCGCTCTTTTCTTTCTTTCACGTGGTTTTAATTCCCATTGATGTTTCTGTTTTATCTTTTTCGTTCTCCATCACGCATGTCGAGATAACTATCTGAACATTCAATTGACGAAGTGCGTCCCCTGTTGGAAACATGTCTTGTAGTAACTCAGAAAGAAGAGCATTTAATGCTTTCATGTAATTAATAACTGCTTCTTTTGGTTTAACATTAAGTGACATGTTCATCGACTTCTTTGCTTATGCTTGTTTTCTGTTCATGATTTGCATGTTCTAACTCTTCGCTTTGCCACACTCGCAGGTTACTTAGCTATCACACTTTTCTTAGTCTTAGGTGCAAGAAGTTCAGTCCATGGGTGTTGAATTAGCCCATCAATACAAGCAGTTCAACGACATGGAAGATGTTAATTTCACTGATTCCCAGTTGGTTTCTCATGTCAGAGATGCCTTGGTTTTAGTTGAGTCGGTAAGCATTATGGTTTCTGCTTCCTCTAGAGGTCATGTCTCTCTATGTATTTTAAGGCTTTTTCCATCACTTACTACTGTTGGAAGATTTCCCTGTAATTTCCTACTCTATACTATAGTTCTCCAATAGTAACTGAGGGAGCCTTTTTGTCCACTTGCCGAGACTTGTAACTTTAAAATCATCCCCGAGTTCTCCAGAATTATGATACGAAGTCTTAATTTTCTTTATTGTTTCCACATCACATTTGTGGAACACATAGCTGTTCTTTAGATGTCGATAAATTATTTTTAAGATTAACTGCATAATGATTCTCCTGCAAGAGTTTCATCTGCCATTCTATGGTTACCCTCTTTCTTCTGAATTTCTGTTCTTAACTTATTGACTTTCGTTCATGAAATTTCTCTTTCCCTTTCCAATTATATTTTGGTTTAGCTTTGAAGTATTTGTGTTTTGAAAATTGTTCGGATTTCATCATTATGCCGAGCTTTTTGCTTTCCTTTCTTTTTTTGGTTATCTGACTGAATGAAAAATTATTCAGGCACGCCAATGGCTTAACCCTTTAAAGCCAACCTGGCTATTCAGGTTGGTGTATTCCATCTCCTCAAATCCATACTTGTGACTCCTTATTAATGTTAAGGAGCAGTTCACTTCTTCGTGTTCCTAATACAATGTCCGAGATTTTTAGGGGTCTTTTACGACTGGAATAATGAGAGCAATGAATGTTTGTTGTGGAAATATGTTTCAAGTTTCTCGAAAAGGGAGTAGTGAAGGATTAATGAAGGAAATGTGCTTTTCTTGACAAATAAACCTTCATTGAGGTTGGGTGATCTATGTACGTCCACATGCTATCTGCTTATGGAATTGGATTTTAATGCATATATAACTAGGTTTCATGTTTTGGCTATATTAGTTTGTGAAACTGGCTATTATTGAAGTTATTAATTTTTTACATAGCTATCTCCTGGCTAGTGTACAAACAAAATTGATCAACATGCTTATGGGTTGACCAATTCCTTTGTTCACTCTTTGAACAGGACTCCTCGACCCCTTTCCAAACCAATCTAAACTGGTCGTTTTCAGTTTAGCATTGTTTGGTGTTTCCTTGAAGGTTTTTTTGGTTCCAGTTCTGAATTCTCGAGAACTGATGAATGTTGATTTGGTTTGGGTTCAACTTTAACCTTAACCAAAATCTACCTGTTAGCAGTCTTAAGTGTCAAAAGGTAGTGGTTCTTGCTGCAGTATGGAAATAGATTGTTTTATTTGACTTTCTTTTCTGATTGTTTCATTAGCTGACAAAGTCAACTATTTGTTTCTTTGTTTCCTTTCCTTTGTTTTTACGGTAGTGAGTTTGTGTTCTAAGCTGGGCTTCTTTTGAATTAGGGTGATAGCGAGAGTTACCACCAACTTGTAGGGGTTATGCATCATTCTCAACGTCTAGCAGCTGATGAGGTGGCTCTGCTGGTGGTAGGTTTCCTATACAATCAATATCTTGTTTGACAATGATACTTGGTGCAGCTCTTTCAAGCATTTTCTATAGCTGATTTGACTGTTTCTTTACAGACAAGCCTGAAGGCATTATCTGGGGCTGTTTCTTATATAGACAGTGTTTATCATCAGTCGCTACTGAATTCTGTAAGTTGTTTTTGTCCTTACTATGAGTGCCAGGAGTAACAGATTGGAATGAGACTTATACAAGATAGCTTTTCAGATTTTTAGTATGAAGATGTGGAACTATGGACCTGATGTCATGGATGCCCTGCTGGAACTAGTTATAAACTTGGTATGCCTTTTCAAGAGTGCTCGAAATATTAATCTTTAGTTTGTGGAAATCTCTCATTTATTCTTTTTTATATATATTTTTTAATCATTTGATAGGCTACATCAAGTGGAAAATATCTTGATTCATGCTTGGATATGCTCGTGAGTAATTTTATGCCCCCATTGTATTTAGTAGAGGCACTAAAGCAGCCCCGAGGTCAGACAAAAAAGGAGCAAGTTCTCTCTCGACTTCACATTGCTTTAAAAGAAATTGTTCAATTGGTTCCTGTTGCAGCTATGAGGTTATCTTCAATAGTGGTCCAGAAGATGCCAATGACCTTTAAGAATGATGGTGAAAAGGATAGATTGAAATACCGTGTAAGTTCAAACTGTATGGAATTATTTGCATTATGGATGTATTTTTGACTGTTCATCTTAATAAATTTCAACATATAGATAGAGCAGTTCCAAATGAATGCAGCTATGGTTAACAATGGCCATGGGTTTGTGGTTTCAGAACTCAGAACTTTGTGCTATTTCTTTTGCAGCAATGCCAACTTTTTTGTGTATTGACTTTTTTCTACTACATGCCACAGTTATTTTTCCAGAAGCTATGATACTTTTTTGGATTATTTTTCTGCTTTACACCTATTTTCTTGTTGCATGCACAAAGTGATTATACAATTCCATTGTCTAATCATTTGTTCTGAACATTGAAAATTGTGATTGTGATCCTTTAGTGAGTGATAAATGATACCCATACAAATGACATATGATCCCATTTAACAAGTTTATGATAATTTCTTCTTTCATCTGTAATCAAAGTAAGAAATTGACCAAAATTTCTTTTTGAGTTCAAGTTGCCTTTCTGGCACTATTGCTGTCTGGTCTAGTGCCTTATCAGAAAGTGGTGCTTATATTATTTTTCATTATTTCCTCAATTTTTTGTCAATCTAATAAAAATTTCCTCTTGATCATTGGATCTGAAGACTTGTTTTACTGCCTTTGTAGACTGAGATGTATGTGGAGAATATGCTGAGGTTGGAGAGTGGTGCAATTGGGGAATATGATGGGAACAGGATGCTTATGGCAGTAGTGGATATGCTTATAGAATTGGATGTAAGTATCTATGAGTTGATTGCTGGGAAATTGTTCTCCATTTGCTCTGTAATCATATAATGTTGGAATTCTGTATGCAGGTTGCAATTGGTTGGGATGACATTTTACGAGATGATTCGTCGAAAGGCATTTTTAAAATTGAGCTGGAGGATGACATTGCTAATGACGACGACGACGACGAGGAGTACGGCGATGGTGAGGTAAATTGTTCCTATTAATTACTCAATGAGAAAAATGAGAAAAATTAAAATGGGGGGCTAGAATTGTACTGTTTGATTTAGAAAGAGAAAGACTACCTGAGTGATGTTTATTGTGTTCTCTTATACTGATTGCATTTGGGGGCATATTATATAGACTCAACATTGTGCAAGAAATGTTTACAGAATGCAAAGTTTCTGTTGGAGCTCTTGCATAGACAGATCACTGGCTGATAACTTCAGCTTAACCCAGTGAATATCTCAATAATTTTCAGATGTGATTGTTTTTCAAAATCTTTTTAGAACAACTTAACAAGATTAGTTATCTTAGTGTGGCTGCTGTTTCTTTTGTCTGCAAAATGTACCTTGTATGACAGTTGCTCTATGGTAGGTTTACTAAATTTGGTCATTACCTCACTGTAATTAATTTGTGTTATTAATCACTTGATGCACCTTCCATATTTTTTGTTAGTTGTGGTAATTTTGTTTCAATTCTTTTTTTAATATGAATTATGCATCTGAAGCTGATTAAGATCTCTATACAGCTTCCAAGAACTTTAAGTCACAGGAGTTTAGGCAAAAACATTATTGCTGACTTGTTAGATAGCTTGATGGTGAGGACTTTTGAGCATCTAGAATCCTGTGCAAGTAGTAATCGTCTGAGGGAGGTACTTACCTGGACCAGAATGCAGTTCATATTTTAAATCTTGTCAACATTACAGGCTTAAAGTGACTCTTTCTTTTCATGTTTTAGGTATTTAAAACTCTGGTGGACTCATTCATGTTAACCATTCTGAACACATACAAATCCAAGTTTGCTCAGGTAATGAACTTGTCTTACTCTTTAACTATGAATCTTAATTGGTGCATTAGAGCTGTAATAGTGTTAGTTCTGCTATTTTGTGCTATCAAGAGGGCCGTCAATTGCATATTGTTTCATTCAAAATCTTTATTTAGTTGAAAATTATTGCTTGGAAAACTGTGTTGAATCAGTTATAGATTAGAAGTATCAAGTTTTTAGTGAACTGAATTCTGCATTACTTTAAGCTATTCTTGTTCTGTTAAGGATAATGCTCATAACACAGAAGTAACTTTTGGTAATAGCTAGTAAATTGTGTCAACTCTTAACATTTTGTTTTCAAATGTTTATTGTTAAGGCTCTTTTCTTGTTTTCCTTGCAGTTTGTTGTGTTCTATGCGTGCGCGTTGGATCCTGACAACTGTGGAGTGACCTTTGCACAAACGCTTGTGGATAGGTTCATTTATGGTGGTAATCCACTTACTCGGTAAGGTTTTGTGTATTATAAAGTTCTTGACTAGGGATCTTCACCCATGGTCTTTACAATCTAATAGTTCTGATTAGTATATTTCAAAAAAAAAAAAAGGTTCTAATTAGTAATCATTTTGGCCTTATCTTCTGGCTTGAAGCTGTTTTGTCACCTAGGTTGTGCTTGAAAGTTGCAACTTTTACTTCCTTTACTGTGTTCCCTACAATGTGAATTTCTTCACATTCTGCGTCATATTTTCTTTAGGTGAAGAATTGTGTTCTGGATTAGCCTCCTGAGTGCTGTGTAATACATTTTTCATTTGTATGTGGTCAAAGCAAGCGATCTGGTTTTTCTAGAATGGAGTTCCTAAGTTGAACCTCCACTTCCTTTTTCATATTGATTTCATTTATCTCATTTACGTTCTCACCTCCAGCTCATACGACTGATGTTTTATGTTGGTTTTATAATTATGTTATTGCCCCTTTGAGCTGTAGTCAATTCAATCAATCAACTTTAGTTTGAGTTTCCTTACATGCTGGGTTACATTATCCATGTTCTTATTTCTTTTGTTATTTAATAATTGAAAGATTGATTGTCAGGATTTAGTTTAGAGGTCATTTAACATAATCTACTTTCTTTGGCTCTTTAATAATTGAAAGATTGTCAGGATTTAGATTAGAGGGCATTTTTCATAACCTACCTTCTTTGGCTATATATAATGCAGGATGAGTGCTGTGGCTTACCTTGCTAGTTATTTGGCTCGCGGGAAGTTTTTGTCAGCTGCATTTGTTACTACAATATTGAAAAGGTTCTGAAACGTCTAAGATGCAATTTTGAATATTCATTAATGTTTCTGGTCTTCAATGCTGTTTGGGGTACTAGGTACTGATTTGGATGATGTTTCAGGCTGGTGCATTGGTGTTGTGAATATTGTAAATCCAAGGATGCTGTTATGAATCCAAAAGGCCATAGAGTTTTCTATTCTGGATGTCAGGTATTTTTTCTTTTTTTTTTTTTGTTATAACATCTGATTATATTAATAGTTTTATTATGATATCTGTGCATGTTCATTTGCAATTACACCATCTGTTGTTTCTTGAATGTCTGCTTTGGATGTAGTTATAAGTCAAATTGATTTCATAGATGGTGTTAGTCAAACTTAGAATATGTTTTCCCTACTGTTAACACATATTGGGAGACAAAAAAGATGATTGGAAAATTTGCTTAGGAGTCATCTTAGTAATGGAGATGAGAACTTGCATTTTATTGCCAAGCAGCTGAATTTCATTGTGTAAGTTTTGACGTCATCTCCATGTCCATATTATAGCATCCTCAGCAAGTAGCTATTGGTTATTAAGGTTGCTGACTTTGTGTTCATGCTGGTGTTAATTAATGATTTTGACATTTATTACGCTTCATGTGGTAGGAGGCAAGTTTCTTCCTTTGGTCTGGAAGTTTTTCTTTATGTTCTTATCTCGATACTTGGTGTTTCATTAGGATGCAAGTGTAGAAATGATGGTTTCTTCCTTTGGTCTGGGAATTTTTCTTTATGTTTTATCTTGGTGTTTAATTATGTGCCACAGGCCATCATGTATGTACTCTGCTTTCGGATGAGGTCAATGATGGAGGTTCCTTCGCTCAAATCACAGCTTCTTTTCATGCCTATCGAGTCAATTTTGAAGAGTAAATTGGATCCTTTGAAGGTGAGGAATCTGACATAGGCTTGAAATTCCAATAGTTACATCAAAATTCAGAATTGGTTAATTCTTAATCATGATTCTCTCCATAAAATTTGATGAATCTAATATTGGGATTGTGTTTGCTTCCCTGTTGTTGCATAGGTGTGTCTGCCATCTATAGCGGAGGAGTTTCTCAAACAGGCAAAAGCTGCTCACCTGTTTCCATTGCCTGATTCGTTGATTTTTAACGGTCTGTTGGAGTCACATTTCTCAAGCGATTTTGGAGGGCTGGAGAGGCTGGACATGTTCTTTCCATTTGACCCATGCTTGCTTAAAAATTGTGACAGGTTGCTTTAATCTTCTACTATAATTGAGGCACATAATTGTTTTACTTCTGTTTCTTTGTCCCTTTTGTTTGAGTGGGAGTTTATTTGCATGAGCTCAAATTTAAATAATCTTTTGAGAATTGCTCTAGAAATACCCTTTTCTTTCCTAAATTGTCACCTCATGTTGCTTGACCAAATAATCCTGAGACACTGAATCTCGAGTTTCCAGGGGAAAGAAGATAATTGACCCCCTCACTTTTTTTGTTGATATAGTCTCCCTAACAGTCTTCTGTAGATTAGTTCATGGTTGGAAATATGTTGAGGGATTAATGGATGATTCACATTCTAACATAGATTTAGTGACAATTTTGTTGATGGAAAGATTAGGATGTGGAATCAGAGAACGGGTGGCATATTTAATTTTTTCTCTGAATATGATTTCATGTTTGATGTATTTGGTCAGGAGTTTCATAAGGCCAAACTTCTTGTACTGGAAGAACGTGAAAACTACTTACGGTGGTGATGAGGAGGATAGCAGTGATGAAGAAATTGCAGAGGATGGTGATGGTTTGACAGACAACGGGGAGAAGTTGATGGGAAGGAGTTATGAAATGCAAGATGTTGATATTGACCATTTTGACTTTGCGATGAGCAAGATGTCCATCACACCTAAGAATACATTTGGTGGTCAACGAATGCAAATGCCTTCAAGAATAAGGCCCTCTACAAGTCCAGAGTCCTTATGAAAACAGAGATAAGAAAGTGATTAACCATGTAGGGCGTTGGGCTTATACTGTTATACGTGATCATCCTATAGTCTATTGATTTTTATAAAGCTGTTGTAAAATTATTCCCAGTTGTTTTTTCTTTTTCACTCCAAGACCCGAGTATAAATTCTCTGTTGAGTTGGGCTTTAATTTTAAGGCGTGCAGCTATTAAAATTGAAATCTTAATTTCGAGAGTTGATGATAATATACTGCCTTTCCATTTTTCTTTTTCTTCATTAGATTATCCCTAATGTTTGCATCCAAAGAAGCTGAAAACAATTCAGAAAGTATATGATTTCTTGTCTATTCTCACATTGAAAGAAGTGAAGGCATAATATTGGGTTTGTACACTTTCAATGTTTCAAATGCTAAGGAGTTGGATTTGTCCTTTTCAATTATCACTTATGAAATTATGTGCGATTGGGACAGGACTGCTCATACTTTAAGATAGGATATGTTTTAAGTCTTTAAATTTTGATGTTTGACAAGATACGATTGGGTTATATTAATTACATTTATTTATTTTATTTTGGCTTAATTTTAGTGTTTAAATGGAAAATTTAATATTTATTTTATTTTAAGAGAAAATAAATGGAGTGGAGATTGCATTAAAATTGGAGAATCATTTGTTAAAATCAAGAGCATGATAGAAGGAAACTAGGTTTTGAGTGGGAGGAGAGGAGAAAGACACGCCATGCACTTCTCTATATTATCCTATTTTTGTTTCTTTGTAGTTTGTTCATCTTTCATATTTTCTTCTATTTTTGGTGTTGGAACTAAAGTTACAAGGGGTCAATTCTAAATATTCTCATTCAAGTGGATTTAAAACTTTAGGTGTAATCTTGTGAGATTTTCTTTTAAACCTAAATTTTATTTTAATTTAATTATTTATTGTTTTGTGTTCTTTTATTTCTTGAGAAATCAATATTAATTAATATGACAATTTAATCAGATGTTGATTATTTTACAAAATATCCGTGAATTCAATGATTCATAATTGTTATAAAGGATTGATATAAATAGTAACTAAGTTTTTTATGAATTTACATATTTGATTTATAAGAAATAAGAAAACTAAATTGAATAGGTATAGTTATTTCAATTATTTAATTTAAGGTTTATTCTTTTTGACTAAGCTTATTTTTATCATTCAATCGATATGGAATACTATCATACTCAATCAATTAATGATAAGTTTTGGTTTGATATTAGGTTTGAACTAATTAATTTATAAAAATTTGAGAATTATTATAGTTATCTTAATAAGTTTCGAACTAACTACTTGAATAGTGAAAATTATTCTTTCTTCAACCAATGATTAATGTTATAATTAAGTGAGATATTTCACTTAAATTGAAGTCAAGTACTATTGAGTTTCTCATTTTAATACTTAGTTGGAAGATTAAGGCCCTATTTGACAATTAATTGATTGCATTAGCTGTTAGCTGATAGCTGATTATATCAGCTGATTTGACCAGCAGATTGCATTCTCTGTTTGTTAGAGATGTTTGGTAAAATTAACTGTTTAGTATTAACTATTTATGTGTAAAATGACTTATAAAGACATAACTTTTTAAAAAATTATAAGGATATGAATATTATATATTTTAGTATTTAGATATTTAATTCTAGAAAAATTAAATTTATAACTCTAATAAAAACATGGAATATAATAATAATAATAATAATAATAATAATAATAATAATCATCATCATCATCATCATCAACATCATCATCATCATCATCATGCATCCAAACAAAAAATATAAGAATCTAAATAAAATTTAACAACATAATTCAAATAGAGCAAAAGAAATGGACACCATCATTTAAAGCAAAGGTTATAACAATTTAAGAACAACGTCTAACTACCATTAAACTCGAACCAATATTATTAAGAATAATTGTCATCTCTCGAGCTTTTTGTTCTTTAACGTCTTCTTGCGCAGAGTTAACTTCAATATCTTGAAATACATCTAGAGGTATAAATTCAGGATCTTGATCGATGAAGTTAAAAGCTGGGTCGCCAATTGTACTTCTAATATAGTTATGCAACGCAAAAACTACACAAATTATTATATTTTGATCCATCAATGAATACTTAAGTATTTTCTCCAATATCTTCTATAGAGCCTTAAGAACACTAAAAGACCTTTCAATACAACTTCTAAATGATGAATGAGCTCGATTAAAAACTTTTTGAGATCCTCTTGAATTTGCACTATGAAACTATGATTGATGATACCTTGTCTTTGGGTAAGGTGTCAAATATTCTTCTTTTTTCGGATAACCTTTGTCAACCAAGTAATATTTACCTGAGTGTCCACAGAGGAACTATAATTATTATAGATAACATTATAAAAAGTCTAAATCATGAATAGCAACTCCTATAAATCTTAAAATTATTTATCGGTGATTTTGGAAATTTAAGTCTCAGATTATCAATTGTATCAAGGAAAATACGAGAATCGTGTGCTAATCCCTCCCATCCTGCTAAAACATACATAGTAGTAAGTTAAAGTCACATGCTGCCAATACATTTGTAGTCGTTATTCCTTTTCGTCCTCTATATCTCATTTGATCATCTTCTGCAACAACTACCGTTATATGTGTACCATCAATAGCTCCAATGCAATCCTAATATAAAATAAAGATTATAAGATGATAAAACAACAATTTTCAATGAAAAATATAATGAAGAGGGAGTAAGAACATATTTAATTACCTTAAAATGCAGCATATATCTAGTACATTGGCAATTTGTTATGGATCTCCTTGAATTCAGGGTTGTTTGGTATAAGTAAATCTCTTGAAAATCCATCCATGGCACTCAAAACTTTTATAAAAACTCTACTTACAGTCTCATCTATATTAT
>JANZLX010000213.1:11060782-11072604 GCA_025531955.1 Erythroxylum orinocense | reverse complement strand
GAACTATGATCTGAATGTAACATATAGGAGTTGAAAATCTGGAAAAGTGAAAGAAGAATTTCTGGAGTATGTTAGCTGTAATGTTTTTACTAGACATGCATCTATATTTTAGCCATATATTGATCTGTAGACTTCCAAAGGGGAATATTTTACGTTTACATTAAACTAGAAACATATGACCTTATTTTTCATGAATAAACTGAATTTGAAATTTGTCTTTTTTTGGCTTAAAGTTGAGTATAGTGTGTTGTCACAGTTTGAGAACATCTTGTAGTATTTTGAGTATAACTTGCAGAATACTAAACTAAACTGCATGAAATTGGTGTCATTATAAACTTAAGGCATATGCGAACATTTGTTAAGAATAATATATTGCCTAAATACCTCATTTTCTTTGTTAAAAGAGTGAAGGATGTTTAAAATTGTCAAAATCTTTGCAATCTAACTGTCACGATCGTGCAGTTCAAGATATCTCCTCTCTATCACGATCGTTCTTGTGCACGATCATGCCACTCATCTTAGGTTCTCGACAGACGATCTTCCCCAAATTTTACGAAACAATATATTTTTCATTACTTCATCTCTTTTGCTTAGTCTATCATTTCTAACTTATGTCATCATTATTTCCTCTTTATTCTTACTTCCATTTCAGTTCAACTCATTCAAACACAAATCAAAATCTACGATTGATCATAAACATAAAAAATAGAACATATCATATACGCATTATTCATCATATTTTATTCATTTCTTCATTTTCTTTAACACCTTCATTTCATCTCTAACTCATCTTAATCTTTCCCATTTCAAGACATAACATTAGATTAGCCTTTTCTTTAACTTTTACTCTATGTAATCCATCTCTATAACACCCAACGAGATCCACATATATAACAGTGAAAACAAAGCATAAGTATATCATCTTTTCATGAAATTTCTGCACTCTTTTTACATTATCATAATGGTCTTTTTATCTAAAAAATCATCTCAATAACAATCTAAGAAAGGCTAACCATCTCATAAGCAAAAATAAAACATTTATATGCATGGAAGGGCTTAGTCATAGGGGTGACTTATTAAGTCACCTCCGTGACTAGTATTTAATTTTGCATACTTTCCCTATAGTGGTCTATTTCTTTCGTCCCTTGTGGTCTGATGACATAATCAAGGACAATGTTGGAGACAGTGACACTAGAAATACATTAATTTCACTAGAAGTTAGAACTTACAGTGAGCAAAGGTGAAAAAAACTTCACAGCGATAGGTGAAGAGAAAAAATATTTATTATGTAGATTATTTATCTCCTTTATTGTGAGTTTTAAGGTTTTTAAAAATATTATTTTGATGATAAAAGATAAATAATTTTGAATATATTACTAATACTATAATAATGTTATCATTATTTACAAGTGTAAATTATAAGTTTAAAACAACAGAAATGAGAATGAAGAGCAGCCAAGAACCGAGGACAGAATGGTCATTGCTAAACAGCTAATTCAGCTGTTTGGTCCAAAACAGCTCCACATCTAGAGCTTTTCACAAAACAATCGGTTGGGCTAAATCAGCCAAACGCAACTAGCTCATAACCAAATAACAAAACAACTTTTTAATATAGTCAAACCTCTAAAAATGGGTCAACTAGCTGAAAAATATCATATCAGTTATTTACTAAATGAGGCCTAAGTCTCTCAATGTTGGTAACATCTAACATATAATGAGAAATATATTCTACTCTTGCAATGATTGATTTTTAATCTTGAGATTTATACAGAAGCTCATAATAGATTGATGTAGAATATAAATGAATTCCTGAAGATTAGATGCCTGCATTTATGAAGAAATTTAAAATCAAGTCGCTGACTAAGTTAAAGCAAATGATTATGTTCAAGATTTCCATAGTAATGACAAAGAGATAAGGGGAGAGTGAATCCCTTGTCGAATACCATCAAAATGTTTGAATTGGATGGTTGGAGCACCATTGATGAGGATGCTACAAGAAGGGGTTGAAATACAAGCCTGTATCCATTTAATAAAGAAGATTGGAAATCGAAACCTCAATGGGCTCAGAAGTCCCCCAGGTTCTTGACGCGTTTGACCATTTCTCCTTCACTTAGCAGTAAATATATCTCCATACGTCGTTAGAAGTGAATTAAACAAAACGTAGGCAATAGGTTAAATTAGACAAGCAACGTAAATGTATTACTAACAATCTGAATGTTAACCGACAATAATAATGATAACAAATATAATAACCCCAAATGTATTGCCAATCAATTTCTATTAACTAGGCGGCAATAATTTTACCAAGAGTTTTACTTTCATATGTTGATAATATTGCTCTCTTATAACTACATCCTTGCTAGTCAATCGTTTTTCCCCTCCTGAGATCCAATCTCTTGAAGATAATGTTCTGCTTCCAAAGCTGCCATGCAACCTGCATCACCACCGACAAGGGAGGATGGTTGATAAATCACACGACGCAGGATAAAGCGTAAATCATTCAAAATGACAACAGACGCAGGATAAAGCGTAAATCATTCAAAAGTCACTGCATTTGGCCCAATAGTGAGATGGCTCAATATTATAAGTTCGGTCCAATTTCACCACAAAAGCAGCCGGTTAAAGAGATGAATTAGTGGTTCATTAATTATTTTCTGCACTAAGAGTAATTTTGATGATTGAATCGGCCTTTGATTACCATGCCGTTACAAATTCCGTAACAAAATCTGCAGAGACCAGTTATAACAGCACTAAAGGACGATACAAATAGGGCGCATCATAAACAGTTTGACGAGCCTCTGTTCTCTACATCTGCGGTCTCTATAAGAAGTTCAGATTGGATGACCTAATCATTTGAAGTTAATTCGTTACCAAGTTAAAACCAGGCAGATTGGTAGCATTTATTTACTTGATGGCATATGATCACTTCAAGTTTTTAATCTCGAAGAGAGTTGGAAACTTATGTACCAGAGCTAAGAAAAATGACCTCCACAATTGAATTTTTTTGGTTTCTTTGATTATGTAATCAAGCCACATGGTCACTGAGCTTGATGTTGCCTGTATATATTGCCGGTTAATCTCTTATGCTTGTTATCTCAAAAAGAAGAAGCACTGGCAATTAGGAACCATGGTTTAGTTTGTAGGCAAATCATCAAGCAATGGCAAAGCAATGCTTGTCATTTTATTGCACTAAATTGCTTATCTTGAAAAGCAAGATCCTCGAGAATCAAAATAGCAGGGAAACCTGTGAACACAGTAAACAAGATTCTGCAGAAAACAGAGATACAAGCAAGAACCACACCAAGCAACTAGCTAACCCAATAGACAAAGACCAATTATGACAGCATTAAATGACGATGCCAATTCTACAAAATTTAATCCTAATTATGTTAAGAAAGGGAGAATGGAATGATAAAGTTAAATAAGCATGAAAGAGGCATCTGGATTTTGACTCAATGAATAACTACGGACCAATACCCAACCTCAATAATATAAATTCAGAGAAAGGGTGTAAATGGAAGGAAATGCAACTAACCAGTGCCAGCAGCAGTAACAGCCTGCCTGTACTTCTTATCCTGTACATCTCCAGCAGCAAATACACCACATACATTGGTCTGGGTGGTCCCTGGCTTGGTTACAATGTAACCATCAGAGTCAAGTTCCAGCTGTCCATCCAGGAACTTGGTGGCAGGTTCATGTCCAATGGCAAAGAACAACCCAGATACCTTCAAATCAGAAACATGTCCAGTTACAACATTCTTCACCTTGAGACCACCCAATTGGCGGTCTCCAAAGGCCTCCACCACCACAGAATTCCAGAGGATCTCAATTTTAGGGTTTGTCAAGGCTCTGCTCTGCATAATCTTAGAGGCTCTAAAGGTATCCCTCCTGTGGATAATGAAGACTTTTGATCCATATTTTGTAAGGAAGTTGGCCTCTTCCATTGCTGAATCTCCACCACCAATCACAGCCAGAGGTTTATTTCTGAAAATGGGGGCAGCCCCATCACAAACTGCGCAGGCTGAAATGCCTCGGTTCCAGAAGACATCAGAGCCAGGAAAGTTGAGACGCTTGGCAACAGCACCAGTGGCAATGATGACAGCATCACAAAGGACGGACTTGGAATCAGTGAAGACCTTGAAGGGACTAGAGGAAAAATCAACCTTGTTGGCAGTTTCAGTGAAAATTTGGGTACCAAAGCGGACTGACTGGGCACGGGACCGGTCCATTAGTTCTATGCCAGCGATGCCGTCAGGAAAACCAGGGAAGTTTTCAACTTCAGAGGTGGTGGTGAGCTGACCGCCAGGTGCAATATCATTGGCCATCCAGCCCTCAAACATAATAGGCTTGAGCTCAGCACGAGACGCATAGATAGCAGCTGTATGAGCTGCTGGGCCACTACCAATGATACATACACGGGTTCTAAGCTCCTCCATGATAGTAGGTGCAGATTTAGTTACTTGAGAAGTTGTATCAGCTGCTAGAGAAATGACGCTGGCAGAAGCAGCAATACCTATAAAGCTGCGAGTTTTCCTTAGCAAACTCTTCAACCTAGAAGGTGTACGATTCATAATCCCTCTCTCTCTCTCACAAACACATTCTCCTGTATTTCTTCTGTTTCTCTATCTCTTTAGGCCTTTTCAAATATCAATAATTAGTTTTAGGGAAAAGTAAACTAGCAAACAAGGAAAATGAAGCATAGGGGTTTAGCCAAAAAACCCCTTGGACACATCAACCAAACAGCGTACAATAGACACAAGTTTGATTTCTACTTGGTAATTTCCGTCAGACCTAATCAATTCTTGGTACATTAAAATCTCACGGCCTAATCACTTCAACATTTTCAATAAAGAGAACTAACCTCTGGAGAGACTTTTCCAACAAGTTTATCCTCGTCAAAACCTATGATGGAACTAGAAACAGAATAGGTAAGGCATACACAGCAAAACAAATCGTTTGATTCAATTATCAACAACTTAATAGCAATCAGACATAGAAACCAGACCCATTCATAAGAATGAAAACACAAATCAAGAGCAATGGGTGAGAAGCATAAGCAACAGACCTGAGAAAAACGGAGAAATGAGGAGCTGACGGTTGTCTTATAGAAACAGGGGAAGGCTCGGTGACGGCGGCGACCAAAGACGAAGAGGGTTTTGAGTTTTGATTCTTTGCGCCAAAACTATACTATATAATAGTTGAAGAATAAAGGAAAAGATAGACTTTTTGTTATGTTAAGGAACAAATGCAAATATGGTTTTGGTTCCAAGATGAAAATTCAAAGCAAATGCTTCTCTCATTTGGGTTATGCCATCGATCCATTCCAAGCTGAGGCAATTGAGACCAGAAGACAACTTAACGTACTATACATGTGGTTAGGGCCCTACACTATCCTCCATAGATATATATTGGGCTTCTTCATGCAAGTAAAGTTCTGTGGTCTCTGTTAATGAAAGCCCTATGCCAGTCTTTGATCAGTACCCAAGCTCACTTTAACTGTTCAATCCGAGTGGGTGAGTCTCAAAGGAAAAAAAAACAATTACTTTTCTTTATAGTTTTTATTCATCTAATAATATTTTCATTTAATTAAATTAATTGTGACATTAAAATTTATATCAAATTAATTTAATAAAAATTGCTATTAAAACCGAATTAGAATAGTCATATATCATCATCAATACCTAGTTAAAGTCCTGTTGAGACGTAGAGTCTGTAAAGATTCAGTAGTACACAGTCTTATTTATACGGAATAGAGAAGTTGGTCCAAATTCGAACAATCATATATTATAATATAATTTTGTATACATACTCTGTAAGTAGTTTAAAAAAATTGTCTAAAGTTAAGAGGGTCAAAACAATTGTCTAAAAAAAGTATCTAAATTTCAACAAATGGAAGGTTAGAATTTGGACCTTTTAACTTTGTTATCAGGTTCTGGTTCGTTAAGTCAAAATAAGTTACATCAGTTCAGTTGCGTTAGGTGATAATTTCTTAAATTCACCTACTCCTGTGGACTTCTTTCTAAATCTAAACTCGGTGACTTACCTCAACAACTTTCCTTTAAAGCTCCAAATTAACTGAGAAGCATAGATGAACATATGAAAAGCAAGAAATGAACCACACGGCAATCTTTGATTAATCTCAGAATGGCATACACAACAAACACAAAACAACAGTAATTAAACACTGCATTTGGCTTTGGTCGACGCATGAATAAAGAAACTTAATTAATTAATCAAAACGCAAAAAAAACCAAAAAAAAGCTTCCTATACAAATATCACAGCTTGTTAACTGCCTTTAAAATATATACAAAACTAAGATTACTCGTCATCGTATGTCTGTGTTTATATCAGGTACTAGAGCAGACTTCATCCTGCTCAACCGAAATTGATGACCTCTTTATGAACTCCAAGCACTCTGCAATGGCTTCAGAATAGAAAGAATTTGTCCGTCCAAATGATCTCAACCTGCTTGTGTCAACTCTAGGACTTCCCTTCTTGTTAGACCCGCTTATTAACTCCGTTGTCACTGAATTCCTCCTGCTACTACTGTTATTCCTCTTCAGATTACTATTACTTCTGTTCATCACCACTATTCCTCTCTTCAGAGATCGTAACAGAGATTGCCCATATGAACATCTCCACTTACTCAAGAGCCTGAATATGTAAACAAACCTTGCGCTTAGCTTTTGAACGGAAAATCTTTTGGGGTAGAGCCTGAACCCTCTGCTGCTAGGTCCTTGACATCTCCTTTCAAACTTTGTGTAGCTTGAATGAGTACCCATGTTTATCTGCCACTTCGCGGTTCTCTTCTGCAACCAAACGTTCATCATAGGAATCATTAGGCAGCTATAGAAATATGTTTATATATGCGTGTGGGGTAGGTCCCTTACAAGATTAAATATGGCCGCATGATGACTTTTTGGAAGATGTGTGGAAATTTAAGGTGGAACTTAAAAGAAAATATCGTCTTTTCTCAAGCGGCTCACTTAACTTGCATCATTTATAGACTTTTGGACGGTCTTCTTGGGAATGATGTTACAAATATGTATATTATTGCTAAGCAAGTGCTCCATATGTGAACATGTATTCTCCTCTCTATTTTTGATTTGGTACAATTTCTTATCTCTTAGAGTAAAAGCCAGATCATAATTGGAGTGGTAGGGTCGTCGGGGACAGGAAAAGAGATGCAAAAGTATAAACTCTTGTCAAATTCGGTGGGAGCTAGTATAATAATCTTCCGCGTTTAAGTTGTTAACGGGGACAGATTGACAACCGCCAGTGATTCCGGGTAAAGCAACAAGGCACTTCTACCAAGAAACCTAGCAGATTGATAAAGCGTGTTAAATACCTAAGGCTGATTAAGACTAAGGTCCACAATTCATTAGTCTAAGACACGTTTTGACTAATGACATATCTCTTCTTTGAAGGCCAGTTAAGCCTTTTATTCTTGTATAAATCTTTTTTAATACCGAAGTAACAATCTAAAATTTATGTGTACTAATTAAGAAACTACTTTATAAAAAAGAATTAATTTAGAGATAATCCAATCAGAAAGTTTTAACTTAACCACTAATCCTTATTCTCCTATTTTATTATCAACTTAGTTAATGTTTCAACATATATCATTTGAGTACCACGAATCGGGTTAATGTCTCTCAGTTTACATTATCATTATATAGATGCCACATGATAGAGAAGAGAAAAACATATCTGATAGCACTGATTGGTTTGGAGAGATTGTCGTGGGATTAGATACACAAAATGAGCAATTTAGACAACCTAACTCCAAAGGAAATTGGAAAACAACCAACAGCTTGGATACTTCCCGGGATGCGTGGATAAAATAATAGTCAGCTCAGCTGTCATTTGTTGTTGGTTTTGGTACTCAGACCAACATTATCGGTTTTAAAGTACTTATTTGTTCATGTCAATTGTGCATGTATTTGTTTGGTGGACAATACTATTACTTTTAATGCTTAAGATCTTACACAACATCATTCTCATTAGTAATTTTATATTAAGGTCAATATATGTCTCAATTTATTATGCCTTAACATTATATTATCAATAGAGCAATTTTGACAATATTCATAAATAAGAACAAATTTGTTTTCATGTAAATTTGCATTAATTTAGTTCCTTCAATATCAATTATCACATTTTCTGTTAAAAAGACACTGATATTCTCTCTTTTGATCACTCTAAAAGCTTCCCATTCTATATACATAAATAATATCTATTATATAAACTTTCTCTAATATTCTAAAATAACATTATCTAGAATATTATAGAAAGTTTAAGTCGGCTAACAACACTTTAGGTGGGTATAAAAGGAGTCAAGCTCCATAATGAGTGAGTGAGTAGAAAAACAACTAAAAAGGTGTGAGTGAGGGCATGTGAGACTGTGTGCTGTATAATAAAGTGACAGGTATGTGTTAATATGGAGTCGAGAATTTGTGAGAGTATTGTGATTGTAAAATATTACAATTAATATATTATGTTTTGAGTTTTTTCAAATGAGTCTTTCACACACTCTAATAAAATTCAACAAGTGGTATTAGAGTTAGTTTGGTCTGCAACCGAACCATAGTATCAAGCAGTAAGAAATCATTGTGCAAGGAGCCTCTGCCAAAGATTGACACTGTAAAAGTTTTGCCTATCTAAAATTAGGGACTATAAATCTAGTTGATATGGGGCTAAAGTAACTTGGTTAAGTACTGGGCATCATTAAGTTATAATGGTAGATATTGCGAGTTTAGCAAGTACTATTGAAAAGCTTAATAACTATAAATATAACAAGTAGAGCTTACGAATGCAATACTACGTGCTTGGACAAGACTTATGGAGCATTGTTGGTGGTGACAATACCACTCCACCCACGGACGCAAAAGAATTAAATAAATGGAAGATTAAAGCTGACAAAGCTATGTATGTACTATATGTGACAATTGAGAATGACCTGCTACACTGCATCAAGGGTGCAAAAATACCTAAAAAGGCATGAGATAGTCTAGAAACATTGTTCACCAGGGCCAATGATGCAAAGTTTCAATGGTTAGAAAATGAGCTCCTATCAATCTCGCAACAAAATATGTCAGTAAGCGAATATTTCATAAAAGTTAAATCTCTTTGTGAGAAATTCCAGAATTAGATCTTCAAAATGCAATTATAGTGATAGAATGAGGAGGATCATTATTTATGGCTTACGACTAGAATATGATGTCATTGTCACCGCAACTTGTAGTTGGGCCAAAGAACCAACCTTTACAAAATTGGAAAATATTCTTGTCAATCAAGAGACCTTAGACAACCAAATGTCTAAAGTCTCATTAAAGGATGAGGAGAAAACCCTATTCAGTAAGTAAAGGGCATATAAAGGAAGAGGCAAAATTGTTACGAGACATGGTGATGAACATCCAAGGAAGTTACAGGATGGTCAACGGAAAAACAAAGAAAGAAGATGTTCTCAATAAGGGGGAGCTCAATAGGTTCGAAATAACGAAGACAAAACGTATCAGCTATAGAACAACCAATGATACAAATGTGGCAAGATAGGACACTTTGCTAGGGATTGCCGATTCAAAAGAGTTGAAGGTAATGCTACAACTTCCACCCAGAATGGTAAAGATAGTGAAGAAGAATGAGATTTTCAAGCATCTATAGTAGTACAAGAGAATGAAGAGAATGTAGCTTCTTGCATGACTGACCTAATGGAAGAATCTGTATTCGTAAAGCTAAAGGATGAGGTAATTAACTACAATGATGACTAGATTGTTGATTCCGAGTGCTCCAACCACATGACAGGAGATAAGGACAAATTGATCAATCTAACAGAATATAATGGAAGACAGGTCATGGTCACAACAAATAATTCTAAGCTGCCAACCACTCATATAAGCCAGACTATAACAGTGCCTCGATACAATCTTCACAAGGTAGAGTTGAGCAATGTCTACCATATGCTAGGTATGAAGAAAAATTTACTCTTTGTTTCACAGCTCACATCTTTAGGAAATTATGTAGTGTTTGGTCAAAAGGATGTAAAGGTGTACTAAAACTTAAAGTCAGCAAGTAAACCCATCATGGAAGGACAACACTTAGAGTTTGTCTATGTTATGATTGTATAAATGACGTATGTAAATAAGACAAGAAAGTTGAGACATGCAAGGCTTGGCCATGTGAATTATCATAAGCTGAAGGCAATAATGAAGAAGTCCTTGCTTAAAGGTCTTCATGGGCTAGATGTTTGTGATGATACAATATATGTTAGATGCCAATATGGAAAAGCATATTAATGCCTTTATGAATAATCAACATACAAAGTTAAGATGCCCCTTGATTTGATCCACTTTGACATTTTTAAAGTGAAACAACCATCCATTAGTGGATCTCAATACATGATCACTTTATTGATTATTATTCAATGTATGTATCACTTTATGAAAGAAAAGTCCGAGGCATTAATCAAATTTAAGAATTTCAAAGAAAGAGTGAAAAAAAAGTAGGGAAAGGAATACTATCCCTCCGTACAGCCAATAAGGGAGAGCACATATTCAAAGATTTTTTCAACTACTTATGAGAAAATAAGTTTTGCAAGTAGTTAGCTGTCTGAGCACCCCATAAAAGAATGAGATTGTTGAAAGGAGGAATCGCCACTTGACAAAAATATTCAGAAGCATGCTACATGCCAAAATGTACCACCTAGATTTTGGGCCAAGTATATGAAGACAACACCATACCTTATCAACAGATTGCCTCAAACTTGACTGTAGTTTATCTCACCATTTGAAAAGCTATGGAATATCAAACCCATAGTTAGTCATTTTGGAGTCTTTGGTTGTATTTGCTATGTGTTTGGACCAGACCACTTGCAAAGTAAGTTTGATAAAAAGGACATTTGATATATAGTCGTGGGATATGAAAACAAACAAAAGGTTGGAGATGTTGTGATGTAATAATAAATAGATGCTATGTATCTAGAAATGTGGTATTTGATGAGGCATCATCATGGTGATCACCACAAGTAGTTTTGTTACTTGATTATAAAGCAATAAAGGAAAAGCTACAAGAAAATTTTCAAGAGCTGTTTGAGCTTGACAAATTATAAGACTCAGTTAAAAAAATGAGACCAATAAAAGAGTTAGTAGAGATTAGTGACATGTCATCAAGGAGAAGCCTATGGAAAACTGGAGTGCATTATAAAACTCCTAAAGGAGAAAGATCAAGTTAATTAGAAGAGCCAAAAGAACAAGAATTTCTTCAACTATCTTTATGCAGGTCAACTAGAGAAAGAAGGTTGAATCCCAACTATACAAATGCAACATTCACGAAACAAAAAAAGAGTAGTTAAGCCAACAAGCTATGAAGAAGCATCATAAAGCTTCGACTAGAAGAAAGTAATGGATAAAGAAATTCAAGCATTAAAAGATATTCAAACTTGGGACTTAGTGCCACAACCCAAGAATGCATGACCAATTTCTTACAAGTGGGTTTTCAAGGTAAAGAGACGACCTGATGGAACAATTGAAAGGTACAAGGCTCGATTGGTTGCACGAGGATTTTCTCAGTAGTACGGGCTAGACTATGGTGAAATGTTTAATTCGTTAGTAAAGATCACAATAGTAAGTGTCTTACTTGCCCTTACAACCAATAAATCTTGGAAACTCTAGCAAATGGATGTAAAGAATGCTTTCTTGCATAGAAAACAGGACAAAGAAGTATATGTAACATCCCACCCCCTACGGGAAGGGTAAAATAGTAAATTTGGCATAGGATGAGATAGATTGGGATTGCATAGGACTGCTCATGCATAATAGGATTG
>JANZLX010000213.1:11033248-11049980 GCA_025531955.1 Erythroxylum orinocense | reverse complement strand
AGAGAACCAAACACTGCCGGATGACAGGATTCTTTTGTCCTGTCATCCATCCCCTACCCCGGTGACAGTAACCAAACGGGGGGTAAGGGCAGAAAATTGAATTATTGACCAGTACCTTATGTGCGTGCTTTAAAGACTGACATGTCAGAAAAGGCGAAAAAATCATATCCAGATGTTGAATGTTGATCACAGAGAATAGATCATGTGATCATTCAAAAAGATTCATGAATCAAATAGTACTCTGTGATTCTTAACTTGCTGAACTTAGAAAACACATGATTGTAACGGCTTCTTAATTTTATTATCTTTGAGACGCTGGAGTTGATCACATTAAGAAATTATAACTAAAAATGTCAATAAGTCGAGTCAAGTCTTAACCGCGGGTCATGGTGACCTATGGCCCATCAGGTTATGGAAGGGCGGGCTAACTCGGCCCTCTTCTTTTTTTGTAAAAAATGTTAAAAAATGTGCTCTTTTTGATATCTCTAATTATATTTACCACTCAATTTTAATTTAAAAAATAAATAATATTTTTTATTTAGATGGTATTTACAGTAGCTCATGATTGATTGTTATAATCATACAATGTTATTTACATTTTTAATAAAAACAAATTAGTTTTATTTTGATAAATTAACGCTTAAAGTTTAAAACTTAAAATATATTTTTTTATTAAAATTTAAATATTTTAAATATTTATTTTCTCATAAATCAAAAAGATCTTTATATATTATATAATTATTTCTTTATTTTTATTAAATAAATACTTTTATAATAATTTTCAGCCTCTTTAGAATAACGATATTTACCTAAAGTTTAAATGTTGTATTATAATTTGTAGTTGTGCTTCCCTGATTATTTTTGTTATCAATTTTTTTCATTTTAGCAATGAATAAAAATATTATAGCCAATTGAATCATTCTCAATTATTACAATATATAAAGGAACTAAAAATTTAAAAATAAAATAAAATTTAATATTCATTATCATTATCTTTATTAAAGTAATGATGGTAATGACAATTTAATTTAAATATTGTTTTAATAAAAATAGTTAAAAGCAAAAAACATAATATGATAAATGTAACAAAAACTTACTCAACAACTTATAGAATTGAAACACATGAAGAAAGAAAAATCTAACTCCGGAGCTAACAATTCCATAACGACAAAAATAAGGGCACAAAAGACTTCAAGATAGTGAGATGGATAGAGGTCGTTCTCAATTGCCTGCCTCTCAAGCTAAGGTGGGGTTGGAGGAGTGAATTATTGGAGGTTCTCAAGTTTGTACAACGTTTGTGATGCCTTTCCTGCTATCAGCCTTCGGTACTATTGTCTAAAGTTTATCACTATTGTTGGGAATGGGACGCCAATACGCCAAATTCGATATGATGTTAAACATGCTCGATTTATACGAAAGATCGTTGTAGGTCTCGTCGAAGCGTTTCCCTGGTTTGGTCGTACAAAACAAAAGCATCTTTTTCTTTTTCCTTTTTTTTTCTTCTTTTTGATATGTTTTTAGAAAGATTTCAATTACAAATACTTTTTAAACTATTCACACCAAAACAATTTTCTGCTCGAGTCAAGTAGATTTCTCGTTGGAGATAAAACTGTAGTCCCAAATTTTAAAATACTGCATATAAAAGCATCTTTTACCTATTTGGAAAGGATTGTTGAATTGATTGGAGTTGAGCTATCCAAAGACTCATCCTGCACTTGGTTCTCTAAGTTCGTTGAAACTTTGTCTAATTGTCTATTTTAGTCTTTATATATATTTATCTTGTTGTAACTTTTCTTAAATTCATGAACCATGTTACGCTTTGTGGTTTGCTCTGCCTGAAAGATTGGGTGGGGGCTAACATGATTGTGATTGATGCTTAATTGCCATTATCAAGTTGATCGTGTAAATAAAATAAACAATTGTTACGAGTGGCACAAAAGTTAAAGCCACCCAATTAATTCCAGTAAACCCTCTTTTATCTTTTCAGTTAGCATAATGATTGAAAACGTGAAGAGGCGGATTGATCTTGCTTATCAAAAAGATATTCTATGTCCAAAGTCCAATCTTCTTTATATTTTTTAGAACTCTTTTTCTTTCTCTATTTATTGACCTATGCTTTAGCTTTGAACAAAAAGAGATTATTTACCACCTTGTAATTAGATATATATTAATTAGTGTAGATCGAAGTCTTTTTTTTGTCTACGCCAGAGTATTTATCGACGGATCCAATAATTAATCCCCTCATTAGTTTATAAGTATCTCATAAGGTGGAACAATCAAAACCTATTTTTTAAAATGATTTAATTTCAAAATAAAATTAATGGTACAACATATTTATTAAATACTACGTAAATATTTATTTATTAACCAAATCAGTAAAATTTAATTTTTAAATTAAATTCTAAAAGTTTTAAAAGATTAGTCATTTATTCCCATAATATTGAAAACTTTAAAAATAGTTATCCGTAAAATCATCATTCATAATCTTTTAAAGAGCCAGCTCTCCACGGGATATACATACCACGTCAGCTGGTCAGTTGCAGGGTTATCATCGCCACGTAACTTTTGTAATCATAATCGCAATTCTCCACGTCATTGGTTTGCGGTGGGCTCCACTAATTAATGGTTTGATGTTTAACTTAAGACCTCAAATTATTGATTTTATTGGTTTATTTGGGACGAAAATTTGGTTCATTCACGTTAGTTATGTTTCACTATTTACAAACGAAAGTTGAACAAACATTATAGGTTGGGTGATATCTCTAACCAATACATGACACATTAATGTTCATACAAAGAGAGTATTGCTTTTTAGTCTCACACCATGGGATAAATAAATAAAATATTATTAATATATCATTAACTTATAGTCCGATATTATAATTATTTGTTTCTTTTATGGTTTAATTTTAAAAAAAGAGAGAGGATGATGATTAGAGAAACAAAATTGTTTCTCTAATCATCATCCTCTCTCTAAAAACGCCATGTTTACATATATTGTTTTACATGTATTATTAATTAATCTTTCCGATTTCCAAATTATGGGGACCTCTTGCTTCTGTTCAACTTTTGTCTGCCTACTCAATAACTCATCCAAGAGAAGGGACTGATGGAATTTGACCTTTTCCTACACGACGCTACTAGAACTGTATTGGCCTTATATCAGAATAATAGATCTAGAGAAGACGTATTCTTGTTGCCACACACTTCTCGACCTTTCGTTCTATTGTTTTGCTGTAATTAATACAATTTCATTCCTTGTTTAAGGATATTTTTCCTTTAAATGGGTTAAAAACAAGGAGTAGCCAGGAATTGAACCTTTCAAGTTTAAATTCGATTCTGCAGAGGATGCTTCGTAGTATAACATGTGGTGAGTATTTACCGTACGTGCATCTGCTTCGTAGTATAAGATGAGGTGAGAATTTACCGTACGTGCATCTGTAACAAAGCGCTTAACGAGGAAGGTTCTTCATATATAAGATTGCAAAATAAGTGAAAAGCAAAAAGCATTTAAAATTCTGAGGAAGGTTCTTCATAAGACTGGAAAATAAGCAAAAAGCAAGAACAGAATTTTAAGATTCTCTTTGAAAAATTTTGAATGACCATGGTTTTGACTCGCATACCTGAGATGTACTCTTCTCCATTGTTTACTCAATTTTCATTTGATGGTGAGAGTGACCATTTTCCCCCACCAACTGCTACCTTTCCTTTCATTTGAACTCGACGTTTTTGTTCTTTTCCACTTAAATAATAAGTTAAATTAAAATATTCTTAACTTATTATCGTAATATTTCATTTACAATTAAATCACAGGGTTCAACTTTCAAGAAAAGCATGTGCAGAGAGGCATACAATGAAACAAAATCCGGTGGATCGAAGTGGGGACAGCCATAAATTAAAGAGTTTGTCCTCATGCTCATGACTATTTGTGCAAGGAAGCTTCCCGTCAAATCATACGGAGGCCTTTTCACTAGCCGTTTTTAGTTTTACTGCCGACACTTTATAATGACTAAGATTTGCAAATGTAGTAATGGTTGATTGGATACAGCTCAGGTGGGAACAGATGCTTTTCCTTTAAACCGATTCCAACTCTGTTTTATTGATTTTCATCGTATGTTTATGTAGGATTCATATAAAAATTTGTGATTAAAACTCAGCAGCACATGCTTCTAACAGGTTATTTGGCAACGGTCATCCCCTGCCCAGCTGAGGTACCTTCCCTCACTTGCATTTGATTTGACAGGTACCTTATTCACAATCTTTTCCTCTTTTAGGTATTGATTTTTGCTTGTTTTGTATAAAAAAGAACAAAATAAGAAGGTTTCTATACCAAGAATTTAAAAAATAACTTTAATTAATGGTATCGAGACATTCGAATCAAAATTTTAATATAAGAATTAAGAAGTATAATGAAAAAGGAATTCTTTTATTTCATCGTCTCATTATTCCAGCAGCTAAGAATATCTTTGTCTTTCAAGTTTTACCATATTACAATATTATGTTTCTTACGTTGTTATTCTATCTTTATCTTGGCAGGACAAATCCATTCAATAATTACTAGTAAAAAAGGCTTAAAAGGACGGAATCAAATCTCCTGTTTAAATTACCCTGTTCCTACTCTGTCCAGTGGGGTGGATGCCGTTTATTTATGTGAGGTCTATTGGGGTCCACATAAATGGACGGCATCCACCTCACTGGACAGAGTAGGGACAAGGTAACTTGAACAAAAGATTTGGGGTGTAAAAGGACCACATTCTGAAGCCTTAAGGATTAACATGAATCAACTAACGCTGAATGACTAATGAGGCAGGTATCATGGCGTTGATTCCTACCCCAGTTGAGCGCTACATATTCTCGTGCGTATTTACATCGCCCAGCCCCCATGTTCAGAGTCCAGACATCAACTAGTTAGTTCCCTCAGTTCCTCTCTTCCTTGTTTATTTGTTCAACTTGCGTTTTATTGTCTTTCTTTCTAAGCTGTTTTCTTTTCTATCCTGTCCTTCTCCTCGGGGTTTTTCTTTTCTTTTATGGATCAGCAGGTTGTTTTTTGTATTTACATAGGAAGGTTCATGTCGGAGGACATATGACAGTACCGGATATTTAAGACGGCCATCTATTGGAATTACGTACGCCTACTGTCTGATTCTTCATTGCCGTTGTCCATCTTTTGGGGAGGCTGTTCGCTACATAGGTTAAGATGGGCTTCTGGTCATTGTTTGAGGTGGCTTCTATGCCAATTCTACAAGTCTTATTAATAAGCGTTTTGGGAGCTCTCATGGCTACCGACTATTGCAATCTTCTTTCTGTCAGTAGTCGAAAATCCCTGAATAAGGTGCACTTAAAACTTTTCAGACTTTCCCTGTTTTCTGTTTTCTGTTTTCCTTTTCCTTCATGGCACAAATATACATAGAAGAACCCAAAGTAAAGGAGGCATTTCTTTGGGGATTGCTGCAGTAGAAAATTCCTGATATACCTCACCGATATGAAGAAGATCGCCCTTCAGAGTCATAACACGCAAATATAAAAATACATATAAGCTTGAGTAATGATGAGGAATTTTGATTCTTGAATTGCAGATTGTGTTCGTGGTGTTTACGCCCTCGCTCATGTTTGCTTGTCTAGCGGAGACTGTGACATTGCAAGACATTATCTCATGGTAGGCTAACTCTTTAACATTAAATTGTCGTAAACAAGAAACATGAACATTTCAAACAGAAACATCTAGTCATATTCCGTAAAGGGCAAAAAAGAGAGAACCTTATATAATATATGGCATGCAGTTAGGATAGTTTTACCAGCTGCTAGACAGTAAGAGATCAAAAAAAAAAAAAGTGTAAAGTTTAAAAATTGCCCCTAAAGTTGGGACTTTTCGCGTACCTGACATTGCTTTGAGCTGCAAAGCTGACATTTTTCACGACAATCTGTTCAGGTGGTTCATGCCCATTAACATAGGCCTCACTTTCTTGATCGGAGGGATTTTGGGTTGGATTGTTGTTAAGATACTAAGACCCAAGCCTCATGTGGAAGGGCTTGTCATTGCTTCATGTTCTTCAGGTAACTTGCCTGATCGATAGACAAGTTGAGCATTTTCTGTTCGTTCAATGGATGAATCTCAATAGCTATTTGTTGTAATGCTTTTTTGGATAGGAAACCTGGGAAATCTTCTCCTAATAATTATCCCTGCAATCTGCGACGAGGATGCAAGTCCATTTGGCAGCCCAAGCACTTGCCGCACCATCGGACTCTCGTACGCATCTTTCTCTATGGCGGTACTGAGACTATTAACTGTTCTGTACTTATAGGACAAAAAATCCATGTTATTCAAATATGTATCTAATTTATCATTTATTTCTTTGGGCTATATTTTGTTTAGCTTGGTGGTTTTTTCATCTGGACCTATACTTACCAACTGGTGCGAAGTTCAGCTATGAAATTCAAAGCACTTGAAATAGCCGAGGAGTTGTCAAAAGAACCCAACAAGGATTTGGAAGCTTCCGATGAAACTTATCTTCTCAAGGACAGCGATCAGGGCCATGCTTCTGTAGCTGTGTCATCAGCCAATCCAAATGACGATACAGAAAGCCACGCAGTAAGCATCGTTTTACTTGGTAGACATTAAGCATAAAAGCTATTCTGTATGGTGTGTTTAGACACCTCACAAGCACACATAATACTGAAACAAAACCAACCGTTTGACGTTCTTATTTATTCAGACTGCTTCCCATGAAGGCGGCCACCAACATGGAAGTGGGCAGGTCTATTGGAGTAAATTTCTAGGATTTTTACATCAGTTATTGGAAGAGCTCTTAGCCCCCCCAACGCTCGGTGCAGTAAGTTCTTTTTTACATAGACACTTGTCCATTAATTGGGAGGTGTCGAAAGTAATTTAAACCTTTTTTTTGGTCCTAAACTCGCACAATTGTCCCCACCAACTTAAATTCATTTTTCCTTGCTCAGATTTTAGGACTTGTCTTTGGAGCAGTTTCATTTCTGAAAGAGTTGATAATTGGCGATAATGCTCCATTACGAGTGATCCAGGACTCTGTCAAATTACTTGGGTATGCACCATGTGTACTATAAATGTTTCTTTCTAACATTGCTTGTTCAGTTAACTCCCGCCAACTCTGAAAGTTGAGATCTTATTCTTGTGCTATAGGGATGGAACTATTCCTTGTATCACCCTTATACTGGGAGGCAACCTCACTCAAGGTTAAAAATACAAATCTTTTGTAGTGTTAAAAAGATTAAGGAAACACAGTACAAGAAAATCTTAAAACGAATCTTCTTATTTATGTTTGTTTTCCCATTGAAGGTTTAAGATCCTCGAAGATAAATCCAATTGTCATCATCGGGGTGATTTGTGTTCGATTTGTGATACTCCCAGCAATTGGTATTTGGGTTGTTGAAGCGGCTAGCAGCCTTGGCTTCCTACCAGCAGACCGTCTCTTCCAATTCGTGCTCATGGTTCAGTACACTCTGCCACCTGCCATGAACATTGGTAAGCCTTTTGTCTTCCACCCATCTTTGCTTATTTCCTCTTGCATTTTTCTCTAACGCTCTCCTTCTTAATTCATGCAGTTTGTTTTTGTTTTCTGAAATGTTAATAAAGTTTCAAACCGACTGTTATGGCAACGCAGGTACCATGACGCAGCTGTTTGATGTGGGTCAAGAAGAGTGCTCAGTTCTCTTCCTGTGGACATATTTGGCTGCTGCCCTTGCACTCACTTTATGGTCCACGATCTATATGTGGATTCTGTCTTGATCAAATCAGTGAAATGGCTCGTAATCCATAGTAGGATCTGTCGTGGCAGAAGACACATCACAGAAGAAAAAGAAAAAGAAGCTTATTGTTAACTAGTATATGTAGATATTTTTGTTCAATTTTCTACAACATTTATTCAATTGTAGTGATTACTTATTACCAAATGGCTTCATCTATGGGTTAGTGATGATGAAAGGAAAATTCAGTTAAGATCTTAGGGTTAGTGATGATGAAAGGAAAATTCAGTTAAGATCTTAACATTATTTATAAATTTAATATAATGTTCGCTTAAAAATACACAGAACTAAAAAATTTCTTCTGAAGTCCTTCACTTGTAGAAAAGAAGTAAGAAGCCCATCGACTGATAAGTTTCAATCATGAATATCTATTTTAAATTTTCTTACTAATACCATATACGTATCTTAATCATGATGAATAAGACTCAACACTGTATATATGTAGCTTAATCATGATCCCGTGATAAGGTTGAAGTCGAACATCTCCATGTACGATTTGGACGTGTTTGTTTCAGACAGTGTTCTAAAACTCAGACCGATCATCAAATCAGTGGCTTTATTGATTATCGGTTTGACCGGTTCACCGGTCGAACCGGTGTAACGTAATAATTATGTAATAATTATATTTAATTATATATAATATTTAAAAATACAAAAAAAATAAAAAAAATTGTCTGACCGATCAGACGGGACCGATCCGACCGGTCAATTGACCGGTTTTGACTGGTTCAGACTGGGTCAATTCAACACCTGTTTTGAAGGATAAACCGGACTGAACCACTGACCGGTCACCGGTCGGACCGGCCGGTCCGGTCCAATTTTAAGAACAGAGGTTTCAGAAAGTGAGCATCTTGTTTTAAATATTGTTATCCAAGTTTAAAAATAATAGATAATATTTTACCAAATTTATTTTTGATTGTCTCTTTGCCAAATTCCCGTCGTGGATGAAAACTAAATTATAAACTTATTTGGTAAATAACTAATCAATTATTTTTTGACTGATTTAGAAATATTTGATTGTTTGATCATGTCAAACTGTTGATAATCATGTTAGATTAAACTCAATCCACTGTTTTTAAAAATGCTCTTATAAGGAGCGTTTCGCTTCAAAGATTAAGAAATTAAGGCCCCGTTCGGTGAATAACTTATCAGCCATTATTTGGCTGATTGAAAAGTTTGAACTGTTTGACACCAACTCAATTAGTTGATGACCAAATACATTATTTGGCTGATTGAAAAGTTTGAACTGTTTGACACCAACTCAATTAGTTGATGACCAAATACATTTATTAGCATTTGGTCATCAACTAATTGAGTTGGTGTCAAACAGTTCAAACTTTTTAGCTAATAAATGTATTTGGTCATCAACTAATTGAGTTGACTTATTGAACCCAACCAGCTTATTTTTAAAAAACTTCTCTTTACCAGCGTTTGGCCTTTAGCTGATACAAAATGTTCATTAATGATGATTATAACCTTACCTGGAACCTTAAGTAGTTATTGTTGCAATCATTAAGGGTATCAAAGATAAGATATACTCCCCCCGATTCATAATAAGTGTCGTTTTAGAGGGATTTTAATTATTCAAAATAAGTGTCGTTTGTAACTTTTTATGCATATTTATAATTTTACTTCCAAAATTACCCTTTAATTTCTCTCACATCTTAATTACACAGATTATATTTTCAAGGCACTTTAACATGTAATTAATAAGGGTATATCAGATATTTCATTAACTTTCTTAATAAATGTGCATTCCTCTAAAGCAACACTTATTATGAATCGAAGGGAGTAACTTTCTATTACACTTTCTAGTTTCTATTATAATTTCTTTCTCTAAAGAAAATAATTTATTTAAATTATTCTTCAAAACTTTACTAAAATTTTGATTACATATATTTCTTTAAAAAATTGTCATAATTAATTACAAAATTGACACCTATTTTTTTCTATATTATGCTAATCTAAATTTGATCTACCAAAAAAGTTAAAGATACATGCAATTTTAGAATTACAAAAAACACTAGATAATATACTTTTGATATATTTTTACATTTATTAATTATGAAAAATGAACCTTCTTTAATATACTACAAAATAGTTTATAATATTTTTTAAAGTCATGCCCTCGTTAGTCATAAAATTATCAACTTAATTTTTATGAAATTAAAAATTAAAAATCTAAATTCTTATGAAAATAGTCAAAGAAAACTACGATATAATACTCATGTCTTTATAAATCTTTTTTGAAGTCATGCTTTCATAAGTCATTTGACATAAAAATAGATAATACTAAACAACTAATTTTATCAAACATCTTTAAATAAACAACTAAAGTTATCTGTTGGTTAAATTAGCTAATATAATCTGTTGTCAGCTAATAATTAATGCAATCTGCTCGTTGCCAAATAGAGCCTATGTATTTTGCATTAATACCATAAGATGGTATGCAATAAATCAGATCAACACCAAAACAAACTCTGTAGAGATTGATATTCAATGTAATTCCAGAAATAACAAAACTTTTTAAGATTAAACAAGGCACAAAAAAGAGGAAACAATAAAATATCTATATAATCGTCATTGCCATCCTCTGGGAAGGAAGCTTTACGGTGTTGATAAAGTTTATAAGATAATAAAACAACACGTAAATTCCGTCGTGATGTTTGTTTAGATTAGCAGAAAAAGAATTAGATAGGGAGATACATAGAATCACAAAAGATATAGAGAGAGAAAAACAAACTTCATTCAGTTTCAACATCTCCATATAGCCGTTAGAGATCGACTTTAATACACGTGATCGACTATCCAGTACGCGCTAGTGTATGATTATAACCCCGAGGCCTTTATTTAAACGGTGAGCGTAATATTAATAATAAATGTTCAACCGATGTAAGGAATTATGGTAATGATAAGGAAATTCCGCCTTGCTCTGTGTATGCCTTTTTCATTTATGACACATGAAACACTAAATGTATTACAGTCTCTGGTGGAAGCTCCAGCTTATACGCCACTTTTTTGATATGCTGGACCACCTTATATGGTTTGTAATATAGTGGAGACGACTTCTTCTCTGAAGGGAATGTTGTTTATTTGAAAAAACAACACCATACCATCGACCTTGAATTCACGTTTTGATAGCCCAGAGTCAACATTTGCTTCATTTAGTTTTGGGTCCTTTGTAGATGGAATTTTGTCACGTTGGTCACCACCCCTCTATTCTTTAAAACCTGATCAACTTCTACCTCCTTGGAGTCCCCCGCTATATAAGGTGTATAAATTGGTGGTGGATATTAATAAATCTAACACATGTAAGGTGAGAGTGGATTGTGTGTAAAAAGGAATTTGCAAGGTACTTTAAAAATGATAATGTCCTTTTAAACAAAATATGTCTATAAATAAGAGAGTCCTATCAACTTTCGCAAAGATCTTGTTAACGTTGAAAACAAAAAGAACTTGTTAATTGAAAGGAGCCTGCTAGTGCGTAAAAGAAAAAGAATCTGCTGATTGATAGGAGTTTGCTAGTGGTAAAAAAGGAGCCTAATAACGATAAAAAACAAAAGGAGCCTGTTAACGCTTAAAAACAAAAGGAACTTCTTGCGATATAGAAACAAAAGGAGCCTATTGTAAAACTGAAGAAACCTCTTGAAAACAAAAACTGATAATGTGGATATTTAAAAGTTAGGCAGAGAGAAAGAATAACACAATCAATTTATACTGGTTCGACTTATGATGGAGGTTACGTCCAATCCCCAAGTATTTAACTTGAGTATTTCACTATAAAATTCAAGTAGTAAATTTTCACGAGCCTCTCCAAGCTCACAAGTACATATTTTTCAAGGTTATTCAATCTTCCACACTCGTAGTGTTTAACAGAAGCACTATAAGCTCTTAACAAGAAATATATAAAGGATTTAACAATCTCTCTCAATAAAGTGATATTACTTTCTAAGGCATAAAGAGTTTGATATGACTTTCAAGGATATTGATTGCTGCTAAGGTATTTCGTAAGTCTATTGTATGTCACAAATGTAGTAGCTCTTCCTTAAACAGAAATATTCCTCAACTAGTCATTGCTTAATCTATGATATCATTTCTGTTGAAATATTCAATATTCAGACGTTAAGATGAATGTTATTAGTACAAAATTTTCAGATGTCATAGAACCATTTCTGATTAGGTAAATTCATAAAGAAGGTTCCTGCAAGAAAAGAAACAATTATTCTATGATTTTATTTCCTTTTAAGAATTATATTATCGTCTATATCAGGAAATGAATCCAATTTGAATTTTGAAATATTATAAAATTTTGAAATATTGTAAAGTTATCATTAAAATCGTTAAACATAACCCTTGAGCTAATAGATATCCATACAAGGTTCTAAATGTTGTAGAATTGATGGGACCGAGATACGCCATACTATACCACCACTTTGCCAGAGGTATCCATTTGCTCCATCTATGAGGTGTTTCACTATAAAAGCACCATAAGTATGTTTCGAGAATTTTATTCTTCGCTTCCATTTGTCTGTCCATCTGCGGGTGATAGGTGGTTAAGTATTTCAGTTTAACTCCTTACAGTCGAAGGAGTTCTTGCCAAAACTTGCTCAAGAAAACAGGATTCTTGTCCTTAATGATCGATTCCGACATACCATATAACTTAAACACATTATTGAGGAACACTATAACAATGTCACAAGCAGAGTAAGGGAGTTTAATAGGAATAAAGTGGGAATATTTGGTAAATCAATCCATAATTACTAAAATGATTGACTTTCCCTTTGATACCAAAAGTCCTTCAGCGAAATCCGCACTTACCACCCTCCACCTTCCTTTTGGTATCTTAATAGGTTGCAATAATCTAGGATAAGCAGAACTATCGTGTTTATTCCTCTGGAAGTTCATGCATTTCTAAATATGGTTTCGAACATTCCTAGCCATTCCTTTCCAAAAAAACATATTTTGCAGCTTCTTTGTTGTTGCCACTACACCTGCATGTCCTCCTATGGTGTCATCGTGACTAATTCCTATGATTTGTTGTTAGAGGTTTGTGTTGGCACCCACCACTAAAGGCCCCTTCCACCTCAATAGTCCATTTTTCCATTCGCACACGCTAGAATTCATATTGTTAGATTCCAACTTCTTAATGATATCTTGAATCGCTCGATCCTCTTGCCAACTTTTCTCAATTTCCTCTAATACCCTCCATGTATTTGCGTTACTGATATCATCAACATCTCTACACTCGTGATTTTTGAGAGGGCATCTGTAGTCGCATTCTCCTTCCTGCTACAATATTGTACTTTAAAGTCATAGCTGAGGAGTTTTGGTAGCTATGATAGTTAAAAAGGAGTGGATAGACATTGCTCTAACAAGTATTTAAGGCTCTGGTGATTTGTTTTAATGATGAACGATTTGAAGCTCAAATAATGATGCCAGTACTTAATCACCTTTATCACTACCAAGAATTCTTTTTCACAAGTGGATAATTCGCGGTGTCTTCTAGCTAATGCTTTACTGAGGAAGGCAATGAGATGACCTTCATGTTGTAACATAACCTCGATCCCCTGTCCACTTACATGTCTCCACCATAAAAGTTTTTAAAAAATTTGGCAATGCTAATAATGGGACCTACAAAATTGCTTCCTTTAATTTCTCGAAGGTTACCTTATCCTCTTGTTGCCAGTTCTTTCTTTAATAGTTATGTCAAAGTTTTAGCCATCATCCTATACCCTTTAATAAACATCTAGTAGTACCCAATAATTCCCAAAAATCTTTGTAATTCCTTAGTTCACTTAGGTTCAGGCCATTCTTCAATGGTTTTAACCTTCCGGACATCCGTTGCAACTCCTCCTTCTAAAATTGTGTAGCCTAAATATTCAACTTGGCATGCCCCAAACACACTTGCTCCCTCGTAAGCATAGTTGATTGTCCTTTAATGTCTACAAAGCCACCAAGATATGTTCTACATGCAATGACAACTATGAGTTGTAGATTAAGATATCATCAAAAAATACTAGAACAAAAAGACACAAGTATGGTTTAAACAAATTGTTCATTAGCCTTTGAAACACTAAAGGAGCATTTGTCAAGCCGAATGGCATGACCAAGAACTCGTAATGCCCTTCATATGTTTTAAGGTCATCTTCGGAACATCTTTCGGCTGTATCTGAATTTGGTGGTACCCAAAATGTAGGTCCAATTTGGTGAACCAATTGGCTCCAGGCAATTCATCTAACAACTTTTTGATAAGTGTTATCAAAAAATTATCCTTTACAGTATGCTTTTTCAACTCTCGGTAATCCACGCACATGCACCAGTAGTTGTCCTTTTTCTTGACAAGAACCATCGGTGATGTGTAAGAGTTGTAACTATGGCAGAGTTTCATGAGATCCATTACGGTCTTCTCTATTACGTCCTTTTGTGTTCCTAAGTAGTGATAAGGATGCACGTCAATGGTATTGACTCCTTCCTTCAAAATGATCTGATGATTGTGCTTGCAACCCAGTGGAAGATGGTTCGATTCCTGGAACACCACTTCATATTCAGATAAGACTGCGTTAATCTCATCAAATGCACTCCACTGTTCATCCTTCACTCTCATCTGTTGCAGTTGATATTTGATGGGGATCGTTAGTTGTGTCATAAACAATTAGCCGCCCATCGAACATTGTAGAGTTTTATGGAATTCCTTGCTCGAAATGACCCTAAATCTACCTCTTGGGTTTCCCCTCAACGTCACAAGTCATCCTTCCCAGTTAAACGTCATCGTTCTATCTCTGAAATTACATAATAAATTGTTTAACAACCAACCACTGTACCCCTAATACAATGTCGTAACCTGATAAGTCAAATTATTCATGTATGATTTTGGGATGAATTGGAACTCATTTGACTTATCTCGATGTGAATTTAGAGCTTTCTTTGGTTATTTCTCACACATTTCAACTTTATTGCTTAATAGGTGCAAATGGATAGATTTTTGACATGAGACATAAATTTTACTGTGGATGTCAGATTAAGGTCATTTAAGTATGCTTTCGAAGAGGACTCGAAGTTCTACAACTTTCATGAAGACTCCGAGGACAGATTCTATCGTCTAAAGGGTTAATATTGTACATTTTTGTAGAGGCTTAAGGTATGTCCGCTTAACGGATATTGCCTAGCCAATTCCACTACAGAGACCCGATAAGGTCTGCTAAACAGACATAATGTCCGCTTAACAGATATTGCCTGATCAACTTCACTCCAGAGACTTGAAAAGGTTCACTCAGCAGACATAATGTTGGACCCCGAACTTTTGGTGGAAATTAGAAATATGAAAATGAATTTAAATGAGTGTTTTTGTATATGTATTGTGTTATAGATGAATTGTGCTTTAAGAAAATTAATGAGAAAAGAATTGATTAGTTTTGATGAATTTGATATTTGAGTAGATTTGTATGGGTTATTAGAGTAAAGTGAATAAGTTGATGGAAATAGAAGTTGAAATTGAGAAATAAAGAGAGAAAGTGTGAAAAGTTGTTAAATTAGAAAAGTTTGACTTTTTGGAGTAAGAAAGTTGACTTTTGATTTAGGCATAATTTGAGAAAATAATCTTAATAAAAATTGTAGCTTCAGTCGAGAGCTTTCTGTCGCCATAAAGTATGATATTTTTTGATGTCGGGATTGAGAGTTATGATTTTTCGAAGTTAAGTGTTATTTAGCTTTATTTTGTAAAAGTGACCATAAGTGTACATTTGCGAGTACTCGGCTTTGAGGCCACTCGTCGTATGGATTTAGTCTGACTTGGAGAAAGTGGTCTACATGAAAGTTGTAGCTTGTTTTTCCATCTTTCCGACGCTATAAAGTACGTAATTTTTAGATGTGGGAATTGGGAGATATGAAATTTTAAAGTTTGGAGTTGGTATAAGATGACCACAACAGGGCAGAATCTTTGACTGGAAAATTGACCTAGTTAGAGATTGAATTTGCTTTTAAGTTCTTCGTAAAAGTTTTAGATGATGTTTTTATCTTTCCACTGGTGTAAAGTATGCAATTTTTTGATATCGGTACTAGGAGTTATGATCGATTGAAATTTGGAAGTTGTTTATGAAGAATTGATAAGGACAGAAACTTTGAGTGGATTTTTGACTCCCTTAGAGGACAAATTGATTTTCCGTTCTTCGGGAAAGTTGTAGAGCTTCCTTTGATCTTTTTATTGATACCAAATTTGTCAAATTTGGAGTTCGGGATCAAGAGTTATGATTTTTGAAAATTTCGGTTAGATATGTATATGAAAAATCTTTTTGCTTTTGCTATTCTCCTCCCCTAATCCGACCCTTGTTAAATCTTTTGTTTATAACTGTCCCGTCCGACATCCGATTGATTCAATTTTTGAAGCGTTGGATTCCTAATACATTTAGCTACTTTTTTGTGTGGAATTATGATTTTTAGGAGATTAAATGGAAAGAGATTGATTAAACCAAAGGGAGAGGTTTGGTTAAAGGTTATGAGTTAGATAATTTTCTAAACGTGGTTTAGTTTTTTGAGAAATTAGAGAGTTATGGAGCTCCGATTGAGTTGATTCTTGAGGCAAAATAAAATTGAGACATGAGGCTACAAATCATGTGAAGGGATCGAGTTTCAATTTAGTCTCTAAGATTGTCAATTTTTGAGTCAAAGTTGGTGTTACTGTTCAGTCGCGGTTTTGTATGGCCTGTACGTATTTTGGCCATAACTTCCTCAATTCTGAACCGAATTGAGTGATATTGGTGTCATTTTAAAGATGAGACATAGAGGAACATTTCTCTAGAAGAAAGTGTTACCAAATTATTTCGTTTACCTGCTCAAAATATCGAAGTAAGATGTCAGATTTTCAAGAATGTTTCAGGGATAGATTTGGAAGTTCACTTAAAGGGTTATGTTGTAAGCTTAAATGGAGGGGCAAGGTGGTCATTTTACCATTCATTAA
>JANZLX010000213.1:10986477-11008755 GCA_025531955.1 Erythroxylum orinocense | reverse complement strand
TTAATAACTAATTTATTGTGATTATATAAATATAAATTAGTTTAGTTAATAACTAAATTATTGTGGTATATTCTTTGGAAAAAATTTGGTGTAGAATGGTTGGAGTAACACTAAATTTAGTGTAAAAAGATTATAAGAATATTTCATTTTACACCAAATTTGGTGTAAAAATTTGGTGCAAAGGTTGGAGATGACCTAAGTACTTTGTATTGTCTTTAATTTTATAATTTTATGATCTTTTTTCATATTAGCTGTGATTATTATTTATATCTCAAATATGTGAAAAGTAATATTAATAAAAATTAATAGATTGATTTTATTATTATATTTTTTAGAGATATAATTAATGTAAAATCATAAACTTTATAGGACAATATATTAAGAGATTATATTGTAAATTTTAAAAAAATTAAAAATTATTTTATAAATTTAAAAATTACATAAAGTTTTAATATCGGTATAATACCATATTAAAACAAAATTTGGTACCGGTAGTGTAGCAGGTAGATTTTAAGTTGAAGACATTATGGTAACGGAGCTAGCGGTCAGTTTCATGTTGAATAATATCTTTCTACAGTGCGCCGTCTAAACACGAAAACTGTAAACAACCAAACAGGGTAACGATGTCGTCCGGAAGTGGGAGATCCTGTGAGGAAGCATCGAATCTCCCTTTCATTGAAATTGGATTTCCCATATAGGCTCCTCAAATTTTCATTCTTTGTCTGCTCCTGTGTGCCATTTTAAACCATTTGAACAGCAAACAGCTCTCAATGACATCTGGATATCAGTTATTGGATTAATCTCTCCCTATGAAACTTGTTTCATACCTAGTGTTGCTGTTCATTTCTGGGTTTTGGAGCTCCAGAGTCAGCTCTCATACCAGAGATGTGTTTCATTCTGGTCCACGACTGGTTGACTTCAAGGACTCTGTTCGACCCGGAGGCAGATCTCTCAAATCACTCTCGTAAGGCCATCACCTTGTAACCGTCGTTCATTCATCTGAATTTAGAATATTTTTGTTTGTATCTGAAGATCACCCATTTGTTTCCTTATTTTGCACGATTAAATTAAAGAAAGATGTTAGTTCTTGTATTTTTCAGAGGAAAGTCTTTTTCTTTGCTAGATTTTGCAATGAATCATAGCTAGTTTTTTATGTACGAGTTGCAAGTTCCTAAGGTTAATGACCTTTTATATTTCTGGCTGTTATTGGAGACCTGGATATGGAATAGAACCTGAACCTGCAAAAAAGCTATCTTTTGCTAGCCAACTTATTTTTAATTCGATTTTTCTGGGTCTTTAGGCATGTTTTAGTGTTTTTTAGGGGGTTGATTGTAACTCTTGTTTCTTCTGGAGGATGATCTATTGGCAAGCCATGACAAGTGATTGTTTAAACTCCCTAAGACACAATCATATTTCAGTTGTACGATAACCTCTGCTTGTATTTCTGGCAATGACATGCTTGATCTTCTTCATATCGATCTTCTGGAACGTTCCTGACCTCTATATGTAGTATGTGGCATTTGTGTAACGTTTTCCCGTTTTTATTGATTTTCTTTTATTTCTATCTAACTCATCGCTGTTGTCCTAACTTTCTTCCTTTCTTCATGAATAGGAACTATGAAGATTCTACAGAATTAGTTGCTCTCCTAAATGGAACAATAAACTACAAAGATAAAATTTCTGGGAGAGTGCTGTGGTCATTTTCCTCCGGAGCACCTATATACTCCTCTTATCAAGCTCCTCTCAAGCAGGGTAATGGTAAAGAAAATGCCTCTGGGCCAAGTACTGGCTTCTTTGTTGATTACGGAGATGACTGGCAGTTGTATGCACACTTTAGTGGAATGGTATGCTCTTTATAATTTACAAATAGGATGTTTTGCATCAACTACCTGCTGATGTTTACTTTTCCCTGAAGGATAATTCCACTGTAGGTTTCTCTTTTCTCCATGCTGAATGCATACATCATATTAACTAACTTACTGTTGCAACAACAGAAACTTCCAATGAATATTGAGGATTTTATCAAAATTACACCACATATATCAGAGGAAGGAGAAGTGATACTGGGATCTAAGAGTACTACTGTGTTTGTGGTTGAAGCCAAAACTGGAAGAATAGCCCGGGTTTATGGATCACCTGATTCTCCTTCCATCTTGCTGAATGGAGAAGAAGATAGTTCTTTAGATAGTGATGATAAAACGTATATGGATCTTGTAACATCTGACTTGAATGACACAACTCAAGTAATATACCTAACAAGGACTGATTACACATTGAAAACTTATGGTCCAAGTTCAGACAAGGTTTCATGGAGTATTGAAGTGGCTGTAATTGAAGCTTCATTTCTTTGCAAAAACATTGAGAAGAACATAAGCTATGAGCTTGGTTCTGAGGTTGACAGTGATTATGATAGTCTAGTGACTTGTCAACCTAGAAGGATGTCAATTCGGAGACAGGATAAGCCACACTCTTCATATAGGGCTTTTTGTCCTGATGAGAAGCTACAATTGCCTGGGTTAAATCCGATACTTCCTCCACGGCATGGAGTTGAGGATCCTTTGGATAATCATCACAGAAGAATGATGCTTCCAGGGTCTGCTCCAAAATCTGTGGTTCATTTGAATCCCAAGGTTAATAAAGTATCAAGTATTGAGACCAAAAGCAATGTTGAAAGGATAATTGCTTCGCCTAATGAGCCTATTGGTGTAGATGTCCATGATTCAATTGTGCCTTATAATGGTTCATTCCGTTTTCTATTTAACTGGCCCTCTGTAGTAACTTTCATCTCCATTCTTTTGGGCATCTGCATTTACCATTTTGGCTTAGGGAGTAGAAGATTTTGTGTAAAGGAGGTGTTAACTGGTGCAAGCTTGAGATATTCTTCTTCAAAAAGGAAGAAATTTCGAAAATCAGGAAAGGGTAACAGTGTTTTTGAGGTTACAGATATGTTCATCTTGTCTGAAAATCGTGATGGATTTGGAGCCAGTAAGGGAGATAACAACACATTGTTTGACCTTAATAAAGTTGTTGACAGTAGCACCGATGGGCGTAGAATTGGTAAGCTACATTTATCAAATACAGAGATTGCTAAGGGAAGCAACGGTACTGTTGTCCTTGAGGGTGTATATGAAGGCAGGCCAGTTGCTGTGAAACGCCTGGTCCAAGCTCATCATGATGTGGCTTTCAAAGAAATTCAGAATCTTATTGCATCAGATCGGCATCCAAATATTGTTCGATGGTATGGGGTTGAGTATGATAACGATTTTGTTTACCTCTCTCTTGAGCGTTGTACATGCAGCTTGGATGATTTGATTCATGCATCTTTGGATACATCTCAAAACCTACTGTATAGAAAGGACATAGATACCAGGGCTTCAACTGATTATACACTTCAGGTGAATTCACTGGAATGTATTATGAAGGATCTTAATTTATGGAAAGCCAATGGCCATCCATCACCTCAATTATTAGCACTGATGAGGTAAGTTCAAAAAATCATGTTACTTCAATAGAACTCCATGTTAAAAATTTACTATTATCCAGTGAAATGTATGACTATTTTATTACTCCTCTGCTCAGATTATATCTTTTTTTTTAGTTAGTTCATCATTCATAGGCTTCCAAGTTTATAGGAATTTATATTTGACATCTGAGCTGAACTAAACATATTTTACCTGTTTTCCTTTTAAATCCGAAGCAGGGATGTGGTATCAGGACTTTTGCATTTGCATGAATTGGGAATAATTCATCGAGACTTGAAGCCTCAAAATGTATTAATAGTTAGGGACAGATCTTTATGTGCAAAACTTTCTGATATGGGCATTAGCAAGCGCCTCCTTGGTGATATGTCCTCACTGAGTCTTCATGCCACTGGTAATTAATGTTTCTCTAGTTTATGTTCCACCAAATGCAAACAAGATCAATGGCTCATTGTCCGATTAGTTTTTCTATACATTCACAACCATGTTGTGTATCTTTCATTCTTTATGAAATTTCTTTTGACTAACTTTATGATAGATGAATCAATTAGAGCTGTATTTAGATGCTCTCTATCCTAATAGTTTTGGTTGAACCCGCATGACTTTTAGTTGTTTTGCCTGATATATGCAGGGTGTGGCAGTTCTGGTTGGCAAGCTCCTGAACAACTTCTTCATGGACGCCAAACGCGTGCAGTGGATTTGTTTAGTCTGGGATGTGTTCTCTTTTTCTGCATTACAGGTGGTAAACACCCATTTGGTGATCGTCTTGAGCGTGACATCAATATTGTGAAAAACCGAATGGACCTCTTCTTGTTGGATTCTATGCCGGAAGCTGAGGATCTTATTTCCCGTTTGTTAAAACCTGATCCTGAACTGAGGTGCAATCACTTCTTTTTCAAATTTTATGCCTGGCAACTTTGTCCATATGTTAACTTTTTCCTGCTTAATATGAAAAACATTCAAATTTCACATCATTCCAGCCTGCAAATTGCATCCTGCAAGTTCTTTTATTTATTCCTTGAATATTTTACCAGGCCAAAGGCATTGGAAGTGCTGCACCATCCTATGTTTTGGAATTCTGAGATGAGACTGTCATTTCTACGAGACACCAGTGATAGGGTAGAACTGGAAGATAGGGAGTCTGCTTCTGATCTCTTGAGAACATTAGAGAGTATTGCACCAACAGCACTGGGTGGAAAGTGGAATGAAAAGATGGAGCCCGCATTCATCAATAATATTGGCCATTATAGAAGATACAAGTATGGTAGTGTACGCGACTTGTTACGAGTCATGCGAAATAAGTTGAACCATTACAGAGAACTGCCTGTAGAAATCCAGGTTTACTTCTCAAACCAACAACTTTATAGTATTAAAGATTGTTTTTGACTTGAGGTGGAAGTAGGTTTCAACGCTATATATTTATGAAGTACACAACTATGTTCTGTCGTGGAAAGAAATTAAAAGATGAGTACCATGATGCTTTATTGATTCATGGGACTCAGCTGACACATTCTTTGAGTTGAAAGTATCAAGTGGCAAAATCTATGCACTAGTTTCCATAGGCTCTGTTAAGAGCAGGGGAAAAGGGTGAATGTTCAATGACTAGTGTCCTCCACTCTTGACTGTGAAACATTTTTAGACTTGAAATGACTGGTCATTTTATTGTTCTCAAGTGCCAATAAAGGTATTCAATATGATCTGGTTCACTTTTCTCAATGCGTAAATCTTTTCTTTTATGCGTTTTGCTCTGCTCAGCGGCTTCAAAAATAAATCTTCTTTTATCTAAGAATATCGGGATAAATAGCTGGCATTTACCTTCATTCTTGGTGGAATTTTCAGGATCTTGTTGGACCTGTGCCAGAAGGTTATGATAACTATTTTGCAAGCCGATTCCCAAAGCTCTTGATTGAAGTTTATAGAGTTGTTTGCAGATACTGCAGAGAAGAGGATAGCTTTCAAAAGTATTTTAGGGGCAGTACTCTTTGATTGCATTGCATTTTCTCACATGTGAGGAGTTGTAAATAGACGAAACAATGTATTTCGCAAAAGTAATTCTAACTGGCTACGTGTACTCATGCATTAGAAGAAACGTAAAGCCGACGTAATGTTTTATTGACAAACTTTTCGTGGGTGAGCTGCATAAGATCAAGTCCGCTTTGTTTCCACTTTCCGCATAAATGAGGAGTGTGCAGCAAGATCCCTTTATTCCCAGCTTTGACTATTCCACAATATCAACGTTCTAAAGCCTGCAACATAAATGTTTCCCGTTTTCTCACTTGTTGCTTTTACCTTCTTTGTTAAATATTTAAGGGTGCGTTTATTTTTTGAAAATTCTCTAATTTTTTAGAAAATTTTTTTCATAAAATAGAAAATAATTATAAAACATGTTTATTAATAAAAAATAGATCAATTTTTCAAGAAAAACTTGTTTTCTATTTTTTTCAATTTTTTAGGAAATTAGAAAACTATTTTTAATAGGTTTTCAAATTTTCATCTCTAGCTCAGTCCCTTCAGCTCCCCTTCTCAACCCTGTCCGCCTCCCTCCACTGCCCCCTCCACTGTGCCCGCCGCTAGCCCAGTGACCGGTTTTCGTTCCGGTGATCCTCTCCCCTCCGCACCACCACCATCCGATTCACCGTCACCTCCTCTTTCCACCCCTGCTACCTGTTTCGGCCAACTGTTACCGGACTTTCCTAGATCTAAGCCCGACTTTTCGGGTACCGACGAGTCTCCTTTTCTTCCCGCCCCCTGTTCGGCCGTTCAACTCCACCCAACGCTTACCGCGTTCGCTTCGCTTCACCCGAATCTCCCTCGTCCTCCACTTGGTTCGGTCGTTGGAGGCATCTCTGCCGTCGGCGAGGGGTTTGACGGTTCGGCTCTTACCGACCCTCACGCTTTTTCCCCTCTCTCCGGCGTCTCTCACCACTCGACGACCCCACTGCCATGAGCCTCGCCTGAGGTTGCCGCTAGCCTAGCTCCCCCGCCGCCTGCTGCCTCAACCGGTGTCGAGCTAGGACGCTTGAAGCTGCCGCCCGCGCATGGTCCATCTGCCCGTGCATGAAATTTTTAATATAATTTTGATTTCTAATTCTTTTGGAATCAAAACACAATTTTAGTAAACATGTTTTGCAATTTTCAATTTTAGAAAATAATTTTTTTAATATTAATTAGTAAACATGTTTTCGACAATTTTCTACTGAAAATGAAAATTGAAAATATATGCAAAAAATCAAGATAGAAAACAAAAAACTGTTTTCTGAAAATAAACGCACCCTAAGCGTTGCAAGATAATTGATGTTTGTCAAACCACTGAATTCCTTAAGAGGCGCTTGTTCTGTTTTATTTTGTAGCTCTCGCCTTGTAATTGATTGAATTTAAAAGCCAGATATATAATTCAGTCCAAGAGGTGGAATCTTGTCATATGCCTTAAGACATCTGCCTTCTTTATCATGGAATTTAAAGTGATTACCCCGCTCTTCATGGTATATATTACATGGTTAATGCTTGGTCTCCTGGTATTACTCGTGAATAGTTAAGAAAAATGAGTAATTCAATGACAAGAGTAGGAGAGTATTAACATACATTGGTGCGTATTAACAAAAATATTCAATGATGTGTGAGAATTAGATGCAAGAACAAAGGTTGGCTTAATTAAGTCATGCTAAGTTTTAGGGTGCACAAAGGTACTTAACTTAGACAAGGAGGTCAATAGGTATGTAATTTATGAAGTTTATTATATAATGGCTTAAATTAATGCTACTTAGGTTATGGAGCAATATGACTACACCATAGATATGCTTGGATGCACCATACATAAAGATGACTCCATATAACTAAACCAAAGGTTGATCAAAGCACTTGTCTTTAAGAGGTGATGGTGTAATGAAACATAGCAAAAACATGGATGTAGTGGGCTAAGAAAGTAGAAGTCCTACCTTATAAAGTGGGAGAACTTCTTTAAGTAGTGAGAAAGAGGCCGAATGGCATAGAAATGGAGTGCCATTTTCCAACCCACATTTCATGTGTTGAAGTGTAGTTAGTGGCCTAAAGATGATAATTCCCTACTAAATTAGTGGAGTTAGCAAAAGAAGTAGTAACTCCCTACTAGTTTGGTGGGTTAGTGGAGAAAATGGGTGGTTTAACTTACTTGGTTCCTAAGTTCTTATAAACATATATAAAGACATCTTTATTGGTTCATTTTACACAACATTAGGTATATTTAATTATCTGTAACAAACTTTTGTAATTTAAAGAAAATTCATGTTGAGAGCTTTGAGGAGGAATATCTTGAGTGAATGTATTAATGAGTGCTTTAATTTAAAAGTAATTCGAATCCTTGTATTGTTTTATTAGTAAAAGGTTGGCTTTGACATACCACTCCTGTTCATCTTTTGATAAATTTAAGTAACCACTTAGGTGTTGTGAGTGTGAGTGAAACACCAAAAATATATGTCATGAAGCATTAAAAAATAAACAAACTTATTAGTTGGTGATCAAAAAGGAAGGATGAGTTAGAACTTGGGGGACTTTATTTTGACTACTCTATGAGGAATTCGACAAATTTATTTAATTTTTCTATATTCAAAAAATTTCTCATGACAACTAGTATTAGAGCCCTGTTGGTGAAAAATGGCTAGTAGAAACAATCTTTTAGAAAGCGCTTTTAGAATAGAGTTAATGTTTTTTTTAAGAAATAATATTATATATTAATAATAAAGGATAGAATTAGGAACATACAAAGTGATCAAAGGGGAATACCCCTAAGCTAGAAGATATCAATAGCTATGTAGTGAGACAAATCAAAACATTATGCTAGGATAACAAAACTAGAGAATGTTGGCGTTGTTAGGATAGTTGCTTAATGCCATAAGCTCCTTGACGCCTTCTAGGATTTCCGTGGTGATAATGTCTATAGGCTTGGTCTTGGATTTAAATCACCTTGTATTCCTCTCTTTCCATATCGCTTGGACACACATGCTTTTAACAATGATATGAGACAAGATCATAGGAATCCTTTGTGCTACCAAGGATTAAATAACACTCGTGAAGGTGTTCTCTTGTATACACCAGCTACATAGCCTCAGAATAGCTTTCCATACCCAATTAGTCACCTCACACATAAAGAATAAATGATCTCTAGTTTCTTCCTATAGTTGACAGAAGGGGTATAGTATATCGATGTTCATATAACTAATTCGATCAGCTGTATTCAATCAATTTTGTATAGTGAGCCATAGTAGGAATGAAGTTCTTGGCGAGATTATCTTGTGCCAAATGATGCGATGCCAAAACACCTCTAGTTTCCTTGTCCTAAACAGATCCCAAATGGTTTTATTGTATAATGTATGTGTGGGCCTGTTATGCCAAAAGAAGGTATCCAGAGTAAGGGTAGGAGAATAATGAGGTTCCAAGTTTCGAAGATGGTCTCAAAAATTTCAGCAGTCTCCTACGATGAAAGAATCCATTGTAGTGTGGAGAGAGGGTAGCAGAGCCTCTGATCAAATGTGGAGAATGAATTAATGAACCTTGACCTGTCCAGTTGTTGAACCATAGAAATACAAGCCTCCCATTACCAATAGTGCAAGACACTTAGTCCTGAACAAGATCCACTAGATGGAGTAATTGATTCAGGAAATGGGAATTGCTAGGAGTCTTATGGATAACCCATATGCTTCACCCTTTAAGGAAATAAGAGCATAGCCATCGGATCCATAATGGTTTCCAGTCTTCAAGAATCCACCATAAGCATTTCAGAATGAGAATTTTTTTGGTCATTTTTACTGAAAGAATATTGAGCCCTCCTCCTGCCTTTAAGAAGCAAATGTCAGACCACTTGAATTTGTCACTACCTTTGATTCCCAACGAATGGTTCTATAGAAAATCCTTGAGTAATCTTTCAATCGACTTGATGAACCCTTTGGAGAGGAATATATGAGAGCTCCAATAAACATGTAAAGAAATAAGGACCGATTTTATGAGTTGGACTTTCCCAACAAAGGAAAGGAATTTATTGGCCCAATATCTGGTTCTCTTCTGAACTTTTTTTACAAGAGGATAGCACTCAAGGAACGTTAATCGTCTAGTCGACACAGGGAGGCCTAATTATAGTAAAGGTGGAGCTTGTGTAACCATTCCTATAAGTGAAGTCAGTCTAAAGGCAATTGGAGTTGCTCCTTTGGAGAAAATGAGATGGCTCTTGTTGAGATTAATGCTCAAATACGAGAGGTCTTTGAACCTGTCAAGAGCTTGCATAAAGTTGCGTGTCAATTCAGGAGTACCTTTACAACATAGCAAGAGGTCATCTGCAAAAGAGTTAATGTTGATCCTTTAAACCTAATGAATAAGAATGTAGTTCCTTTCTTGAAATATTTTTAAGCTTTGGTGATTGAACTTTAAGAAATAAATCGAGTACTTTAAGAAAAATTGAAAGCTCGTAAGGAGTTGAACTATAACTTCTTAGTACTCAAATAAGTTATGCTTAGAAAGAAATCGAGGGTCCAATCAGAGAGCACTTTAATTAGAGTGTGAGAAGCATAAGTTCTTGAGGGAAAACGAAGTGCCAAACAACTCAAAAGTTTCTTATAGGATACAAAATAATACTTTATGGAAACAAAGGTATATGATACAGAAAAGGTGATAATCATGACAATATATATGGTGAGTGATGTAAAGTTATAGTGAAGACAAGAACCTTAAATGGCAATAATGCTGGTAAACCTCCCGTTGACACTCAAAGCAAATGAAGAAGGAGCTAATAGATCAATTCCTCCCCAATAATACTTCACAACTTACAAAGGAAGCTTCAAAATGATTAAGGCAAGATGGTTCAATGAGGGAGTATGTGAGGCAATTTATATCTTTAATATTGGACATGTAAAACATATCGGAGAAGGATAAATGGTTCAACTTTATAAGCGCTTTAGAATGATAGACATAAATTGAGCTTCAGAGGTAAAACATGAGGGACTTCCTTAGCATAATAGCAACTATAGATTTGTTAGTAGATCTCAAAATACTAAACCTATTCAAACTAGTAAAAAGGGTCAAAAGAATAATGAAACTCAAAATGACTCAGAGAAAAGAAAGGAGAAAGTATGTAAAAATTCTCATTGTAAGTCAAATAAATAATAAAAAGATATTATTTCATTTGTGAAAGGCCGTATTTTTGTTGTGAATGCTCAAAATAAAAAATAAGGAAGGAAAAAATCAATTTCATAATTGCAAATGATCAAAGAAAAAGAGGTGAGGACTCAATGAAAGAAGCGTATCTCAATAACTATACAGTATTGGGCACAATGAGCCTTATTAAAGAGCACCTAGTAAAAGCAAACTATCTGATAGAGAGGGTAAATGGTATGTTGGTGATGTGCCTATATAAAAGAAGATTTTCGATAGTCTTCAAACTTTAGATAAGGATTCTTTAAGGGAAATCCTAATGGAGTAATGCCCACATATTATTTTGATTGGAGTGTTAAAATTTTCTAATGGGGTAGTTTATTAAAATTTTCTAATGGGGTAGTTTATTAGATCTTTAAGTACAAAATTACATAATCGTGTAAGTGTGAGTAAGCTTTAATCGATTCTTGACAGTGGGGCAAGTGCCTCTAAAAAATTATATATAAAAAAATTATTATTTTAAGTTTTGACCTCATAAAAAAATAAAATTTTGCTCTCATTAAAATTTTACCCCCATTAAAAATAAAATTTTTTCCCATTCAAAAAAATTTCTAAATCTGACCCTAGATATGAAGATAATATATTAACAAGAGAAAAAGGAAAAGACCTTTGAGTAGGTAAGAAAAAAAAAGTAATATCAATAAAAGCTTAAGAGTAGGCCAATGTTAGCATAACATTAGTGCACATTGACAAAAATATTTGATGATGGGTGACATTTACATATGACATAACTAAGTTGTGATATATCCAAGTGTGTGGAAAGATGCTTAACTTTGGCAACAAGGTTAAGAGGTATGTAAATATGCAAGGTTTATTATGTAACGACTCAAACTATTGTTAATTTAGGTCTTATAACAATATGACTGCACTATGGACATGTTTAGATGGAGCATGCATAAAGATGACTTGAAATAGCTAAACTCATCAAGGCACTTGTCTTCAAGAGGTAGTAATGTATCAAAATTAAAAAAAAACGTGGAGATAGTAAACTAAGAAAATGGGAGCACTATATTACAAAATAAGAGGAATTTTTCAAGTAGTGAGAAAGAGGTCGAATAATATGGTAATGGAGTGGGTAATATCTTATATGTGCTAAAGAGGAGTTAGTGGCATAAAAGTTAGAATTCCCTACTAACTTGATGAGTTAGTGAAGAAAATGGGATATTTAACTTAATAGGTCCCTAATTTCTTATAAGTCTATATAAAGATATCCTTCGTAGTTCATTTTATACAATATTATGTATATTCATTAATACGTAAGAGAGTTGAGAGCTTTGAAAGAAAGTTTCTGTGGAGAGCCTTAAGTAGGAAAATCTTGAATGGTTATATCATAAAGTGCTTAAAATTGGAAGTAACTTTAGCCATTGTACTATTTTATTGTGTGATTATATCAAAAAAATGATTGTCTTTATCTTATCTCTTCTATTCATATTTTAAATAATTTATGTTTTGTACTTCTATGCTTAAGAGTTTTAAATGAAACACTAAAACATTAGTCTTGTGAGGCATTTGAAAATAAAGGAATTTGTTGGTCGATGATCATGAAAGAAGGCTAAGTGAGGCTTTGACAAACTTAAACTTGACTACTATATAAGGACTCAAGCAATTACATTCAACTCCACTGTACTTAAAAATTCCCTTAATAGTAACTATGATTATCTATTAGGCATCTTTATTTTGTAATTGTTTCACCTTTTCCTTATTTTGTTAGAATGAATTAATATAATTTTTATATTTATATTGAATTCTTATTAAATAAATTGATGCATAATTTTATTTAATTATATTAAGTTTTTAAATATTTTTAATTTTTAATAATTATGAAAATTAATTAATTGAAGAATAAAATTTTATATTAAAATGAACTAAATTAAAATATATTATTAACATATAATAGTATAATAAGTATAAAATAAAAAAGAGGGTGATGAAACTAATCAAGCATTTTTAATCAATTTTTATTATCAATCTTAGCTAAAAAAAACTTTTTATTTTAATTTTTATTACAACTATTATCTAAAAATCCTTTTGTTTTTATAATAAAAAACACAAACTAAAAATTTAGAAAAATAAAAATTAAAAATAGGAAATAAAATCCAAAAACTATAATAAAAAATAGAACTGGAATCAATTAACCCCTTAATAAGAAAGTACTAAAAGACTAAATATTAGTTCCACCAAATGAAAAAAAATTATAGAGTGATTTATATAAAAGAAAATATTTATATGAAGTTTTAGTTTTAAATATGAATCCTTTTGAATCTAAAGAAAAATAAGGAAATTTAGCATAATACTTAATATGATATTAGAATGGTTGTGAAAGTTTAATATCTAAAATATCATAACACTTAACAAAGTAAATATGTCCAATTATTATTCAAAGAAGAAAATTCTATTAAAGTATGTTTAAGTAAAATAATAATTATTGAGAAAGAAAGAAGATTCAATTAAAATATAACTATATAATTAAAAAAATAAGAATTATTAAAAATAATCTTGATTATTATTGAAAAAACGGGTATATTAGGAATGTGCTCAAACAAATTACAAATTGTTGAATATATAAATTTGATTAAAAAACTAAATAAAATATATATCCAAATGATTTCGGAAATAAGAATATTTGATGTAGAAAGCAAATTTTAAAGGAGTTAATATAAGTAATAAAATAAAAATTAGACTGGACTAATCAGTTTAACTGAATTAGTTAGGAATTGACTTGTTAATTGTTAATATAAGTAATAAAATAAAAATATGTAGCTTTCCTTACTTCTTCGATGGTGCTTGTGTGGGGGATATGCCACCAGAAATTGGGCTTGAAGCTCTCGTCTTACCAATGATCCGACAGCTGAATATCATATAGAGGAGTGTGCATCTTTCTATTGGGTTTTTAAAGAAATGCGTGAAAGGAAGGCAGAATCAGATGTTCATGTCTATACTTTAATTATTTTCTGGAATTACAAAGATAAAAACTTGAGAATAATAATTATGTTGTTTAATGAAATGACTAATAAAGTATTGTTGCTAATATTCACACCTATAAAACTTTGATTGATGGTGTTTGTAAGGATGAAAAAGTGGAAGCTATTGAAATGTTAGTAAGTAACATACAAAGTAAAGGGTTTTTATGTTAATCAAGTCATATTTTTGTTAATGATTTTTTTTGGTAAGTCAATAAAGTTTATAAATAAATAGAAGTTATGTACAATCTAGAGATTGTCCAAGCTGCAATCTCTTACCTAAACTAGAAGAAGGTTTACACATAAGGATTTAAAGATGTTGGTTGTGATAGAATTCAATGAATTTATAAGATAATATTACTTTGTCTCTATTTTCTAGATATAAAACATTCCTAATTTTAAGTTCTTTTGTTGGGATTATCTTACTATGAATTATAAGATTAAGGACACTATTCAAAAGGATGATTATCTTATCTCATATTTACCTTAGTTAGCATATATGACTACCTAGTCTTATATTATGTGCAATAGATAATAGGTACTTTAAGATATATGAATTTTCATATTTTACTAATAGAATTGGAATCTTTAGCATTTCAACACATAGAGGTCGTAGAAAATGAAAAAATGGTTACCTGTTATTATATGATAATGCTAGGATAATTCATTCTTTTTTATAATGTATTAATTAGCTTCATCATGTATTATTCATCTCCGCCCACCATTAATAGAACGTCGTATGAGTTAGATACATTAGTGTTACATTTTTCTATGAAAATGTTCCTGCATCATAATCAAGAGTCTAGTTTTTTAGCTCATGTTTTGATTTTAGGATTGATTAGTTGATGCCAAATTTAAGATTACCTCTGGAATTTTCAAATTACATTTTGGAATCTTTAGGTTATAAGAAATTTAAAGAAAAGAAAGAAGCAATAGAACCTGAGGTTAATCTAGAAAGAGATATGTTTGCTTGTTAGGTGGAAGCTTTGTTCCTCTTTCTTTTATAAATTTGTTGAGTCTTAGACATTTTGGATTTTTTCACAACTATTTCTGTTTATATTATTTCCTTAAGAATTGGTGATTTCAGGTTCTATGAAAGTGACTAAGAGATGTTTATGAGTTCTTTTGAAAAGCTGACAAGGTTAGCTTTATCCCTTCTTTGTTGCGACTTAGATTTATAAGGTTAACATTTGTACATTTTCCAAGACAAAATAATTTACAAACTTTGACTTGTTCCAAGATGGAAATATTTCTAATAGAAAGGAAAAAAAGGGTAAAAGTTGCTTCCTTGTATTGAAACTCTGTGCTTTCTGATACAAACTACACTAAGATCACTAGTTAGTCTCAATAATATGAAAAAAGACGAAGGATCATTATATCATGACAAGTTTGAACCATATACTCATAGAAAAGATGAGATGAAAATGGTAAGATTCTAGAGTTGATCGCCACTATCAAGCTAGAAAAGATTACAAGTTATTAAAGACCTTAAAACAAATGTTTCCTTAATTAAGAAGAAAAAATTCTCTCTTAATGTTTTGGTTAATCAATAATACCATCTCCCTAATTACATCAATAAAATGGTCTTGTATAGGCATCAAATACCTAGGAACTAGGGTACTAACATTCTTATCTTAACCTAATTAGGAAACAACTAACTAAATTTAGAAAAAGTCCATCCTTAGCTACACAAAATTGTGCAATTTAAAAACTAAAACATCTAGACTCGCGAGTTCGATGTTAAATTAGTTTTTACGCTAATGTTAGTTAGCTTATGAAACTCTATGAATGCTTATTAAAGATGAGTCTAGTGATGGTCATAAGAACCACTTTGACGTTAGTTTACTTCTGTTCATCTAATTTATAAAGCTAGTGCAAGACTGGTGCTATACATCAATATGACATCAACACTGGTTACATTTTGTTTTCCCTTTTTGTAACTTACTCTTTTTCTTGAATCTTATTAGCTTGAATTTAGTCTCTTGAAGTAGAAACATTCATTTTTTGTATAGAGATCCTCCAAAATTCATTAAGAGCTTCTTTGCTTTACTCATTGTCAATGGTCCTCCAATATTCTTTAATACATCTTCAATAATTTTTAACAATTGATTTGAACTATTTGAGATATGTTCAACTTTTATTTTATGAATTCCTTGCTTATAAGCTTGTGTAGTATGAATAGGTGCTTGATCCTATTATTTGATTAAAAAAATTGTCATCAAATCAACATCTTTATCTACGAAATCAAAAGGAGGTAAATTAACAATATTAAAAGTGGTATAAGCACCATATTCACCTGGCAGATCGATCTTGTAAGCATTATTTTTTACTTTTTCTATAACTTGAAAAGGTTCGTCTCTTCCTAGTTATAGCTTATACTTGTGTTTTCTTAGAGACCTTTCTTTTCTTAAGTGTAACCAAGCATAATCTTCATGTTCAAATATTACTTATTTTCCCCCCTTATTTGCTTATTTTTATGTATTCTTGAGTCCTTTTCTTAATGTTCAACTTTACCTTCTTATGTAGCTTTTAAACCAATTTTGCTTTCTTTTTACTATCCAAACTATCTCTTTCACCTTAATAAATAGACACAAGATCTAAAAGAGATGAGTTACATTTACAAATAATCTTAAAGGGAGAATAACTCGTAACATTATAGGCAACCTTATTATAAGCAAATTCAATAAAAAGAAAAGAAACTTTATAATTTTTAAGGTTCTTATCAACAATAGCATATAGTAAAGCACCTAGAGTTATACTAACTACCTTGATTTAGCGATCACTTTATAGATGGAAAGTTGTAAAAAACAGTAAATTTGTTTCAAACTTTCTTTATAAAAATTCTAAAAGTAACTAAAGCACTTTACATATTTACCTAAAATAGTAGTTTTAGGAACTCCATGCAATCTAACAATCTCATTGAAAAATAATGCAGTAATTTAAGATGCATCATTGGATTAATGACATGTAATAAAATGTGCCATTTTACAAGATCTATCCACCACCACAAAAATTGAATCCTTACCCTATTTAGACCTAGTTTGATAGTAACCAAATTTTATATCAATTTTAGATAAAACAATATGCACCATATAACTCATCAAGCATATCATCTAACCTAGGGATAAGATGTCTATACTTTATAATAATTTTGTTGATGGCATGAAAATCTATGTTTATTCTTCAAGATCTACCCTTCTTTGGTACTAATGAAATGGGCACGACTCAAGTGCTTAATCTCTCTTTCATATAGTACTTCTCTAAAAGTTTTTTCACTTATTTTTGTTTCACTTTATCTCTTTTAGATTTTTTGTTAGACCCCCAAATTTTTTCAGTTATTATCGATTTATTTGTTTAATGATTTATTTATGTTTTGTTTGTTTTGTTGGTTGTTACTTTTTTTATCAGGTCATTAAATCTAATAAGCATGAAAAGAGATTAGAAATTGATGGAAAGATTAGAATTAAGTTAGGATTAATATGTTGTTAAGTGGATTAAAGGAGTTAGAGGCTTAAAAGACAAAAGAAGGGGTATAATTGGAAGAACAAAGTAAGTGAAGGGTAAGATGGGAAAAACAAGAATAGAAAAGTGTCTTGGCTTAGAAGAAGAAGAGAAATGTCGTGCGTGTGAGGAGAGAAAAGAAGAAAGCCGAAGAGGGAGAAGAAGAGAGGAAAAATCGTGGGAAGCTTGGAAGGAGGAAGAAAGAAGAAGAGAAAGAAGAGAAATCAAATTATTAAAGGTAAGTTTTCATCTTTCTTCTTGCTTAGATACAAAAAAGGGGAATTAAATAGAGATTAGGATTTTTGGAAATCTTGAGAGTTTGGAGAATTTGAAGCTTCAACAAATAAGTTATGCTTTAAATTTCATGAGTTTGGTTAAATGCAACTCAAATAGAGCTGAATATGTGTGGGAAGTTGTGGATGAATGATATAGGCAAGTGTTCTATTTTAGGGTTAATGATCAAAGATAGATCATGATGTATTTGTAAATGATATTGGGTTCAAATGAAGATGGAAATGAAGTAGAAGAGATGGTCTAGGTTTAAGATGGGTTATAGGTAAAGTGTAGGAAGTAAGAAGATGGCAAATGTGGCAAAATATGTCCACAGAGTGGGTTTCTAGACAAGTTCGTCGTGGCGAACTTGAACTTTCCTACACCAAACATACTTCGGTATTTTAAGTATAACTTTTTCTGTCATTATCCAAATGAGTGATTTTTGATTTGGAGTAAACTAAAGACATAGAGCTACATGTTTTCTGAAGAAATCAAGTTAAATTCAGTCTATAAGGATCTCAAGTTTTGGATGGAAATTGAGTATAGAATATTGTTTCAGCATAAGGATAGTCCAAAAATGTTTGGAGTATAACTTTCAGATTTCTGAACCAAATGGAATAATTTTGATGTCATTAGAAACTTAAGACATGGGGGAAATCTTTCTAGGAGAAAGTGTTATCAAATTTCTTCGTTTACATTATCAGAATGATCGTGAAAAATTGACCTAAAAGTCTGAATTTTTGAAAGGGGTTAGAGTTCAATTTTAGCATGTTTTAATTATTAAAGTTTTATGAATTTACATTTGAATTTAGATTGAATGAGAAATTGGTTTGTGTTAGGATGGGCAAGAGGAAAACCCCATCCGAGAGCAAGAGGAAGGGCACAACTGAATTTGGATTTTTCAAGCGAAATTAGGTAGATAATGTATTTATAGTTATTGTGTGATTGGGAAAATTCTTGCCTATGTGTATGTATATGCAAATTGATTGAATTTGAATTGTTGTGAATGTTTGAAAATGCATAATGAATTATGACTATGCTATACCTCAAAAAGGCTTATGGCATTTTGTAAAAATGAAAAGAAGAAAAAGTAAAAGAAGCATGAGAATATGAGTTTGTGATTGGTTAAATTGAGCATAAATTTGACTGTGATTAGGCAAGAGATGAGCCCGTTTTGTTAGTCACGTTCACGTTGACTTATAGCCTTCTCTTGGCTGCCTGCTTGAGGCTACGAGATCCTAAGAATTCGGACTTGTTTTGTTCATAGTGTAAACTTTGGTTTCTCTGTTTCGTTCCATGGAACTCTCGAGCTATTTGTTATGTATTTCATCATTAATTGTTGAGTATGATGCATAATTGAGTGTTATGCTTTGATGGATATTTACATAATATGTCCTAGGTAATGACATCTTGTTAACTATGAGCTGTGAGTTTGAATTATTGAGATTTGAAGTGCTAGATATATATGTACATATGTATGAAATTGTGTCAATTGTTGATGGCTTTAAATATATTAGCCACTAAGCTGTGTAGCTTAACCCATCATTTTTCCCTCCTCAGGTGCAAATCGAGAATATCAGTGATCCTTGCAAGACGTTTGGATAAACTCTGAGATAGTTAGCTTTTGTACTAAGATAGTTACTTTTTGGATAGCTTAATAGGCATATCAACATTTAGCATACATTGTATATTTTATTAAGCTTTTGATGTGTATGTTGACATATGATGAAAGCTTGTTGAACTCTTTTGATTCATTAATGAGAATTGAAGAAATTTCCACTATGTGTGTGCATTTGTATCTTGTTGTTGAGTTGTTAAGTGTATAATGGAATTGGATTGTATGAATGAGTGTATTTGGTTTAATAAGTGCAAAATTTTGTGTTTGATGTTGGGTTTCTGGGTTTTGTCCCAAAGGTTTCGCCACAGCGTGGTTGAGAGTTCACCGTGGCGAACCCCTGCAGGAGGGTGTATTTATGTCGGATTCTGTGACTTCGCTGTGGTGAAACTGAGAGTTGGCCGCGACGAACATATCTCGCGAGGCATTCACAGCGGCAAACTCGCCACTTTCCACACTGTCAACCCTTTGAATTTGAATGCTTCCAACCTCCTATTCACGTGATCCTTACTCGAAAGTCTCGAGGGGTTGCCTTAGGATAAGGAACGGGACCCGGGACTAACATTTTTTCTATATGCTAGTCGAGCTAGAATTTGAGCAATAAGAATGAAATTAATTTGGTGCTTTATCCCTTCCATAGGTGGTAATTGTTACAAAGATTTCTCTAAACATCGAACTTGTACTGAAGTTGTGCATACTCTTGCACACAACCTTACTTAGGTCCGTTTAAGTAAAGCTCGTTCTCACATAATCATTAACCAACCAACTTGTCCTCGAATGCCTTACGACCTTCATAGTGTTTAACTCTCACATTTGATTGGAATACTACGAAAGTATTAAATAATCATAGGCAACAATAAATACACAAGAGCTATGGTACAAACCAACTTTTATTAATTCCCTAAAAGTATACAAAGGAATGATCTCTCTAATTGTGTTCCCCTCTCCTCTATTTCTGTTCCCAAGACCAAGACTCAAATAAGCTATTTATAGGCATCCCTGACTTTATAATTCAAAATCCTAATTTAAATAAACTAACTAGATCACCTCTATCCTTATCAAATTACATCATATTAACCAATTGGATAACATCCCTATCAAAATATGACTATTTGATTTAGTTACATCACAACTAATAATATAAGAGATTGCATTTAATTAGGAAAGATATATCCATATCTATGAAGAACTCTATTATCTTCAGATGATCCTCTCATATTGTCTTTATCTTTTAGAGTTGACATATATCTACTGTGATCTTATTGCCACATCATCTAAGATCTCACTTTGGTCTTTATCCATTGTCGAAGAGACATCTAAGTTCAAAGCCTTTTATAGCATACTAGTCCAGTCCAATGCTTACTTATGTTAAGTCCATTAGTCATGGTATGTCTATTTAAGCATACATTTAGTCCTTAGAGCTCTCACATGTCTCCCTCATACATATGATTTGGGTAACCTTCAAACCAAGGTCCATTTCAAGCTATCTTTTGGTCTTATATTCGAATATTACATCTAGTTAAAATTTTCACCAATATGCACCAATGCATGCTAATTCATTGACAATGCCCATTTTCCTTGCCTACTTGTAAGTCTTTGCCTTATTCCATCATCCCAAGTGTCAAACAATGGTTAAAGCACCCCTACTAGAAGAAATTAAAGCCCTCGTCGAAATAATCCATAGCATATCCTCTGAATATGGTTCCCTTGAAAACTCCTTAATCATTGGCACATCTTTAACGTACTATATTCCCTTTTTGTCAGATTTGTCCTTGCTTCTATTCATACACTCCTTCACAAAGCCCATTATGCCCAATCTATCATAATTGTTAAGGTAGACTTCTTTCATTGAGTCTTTACCTCCTTCTCGTTTATCCTTCACAATTATGGAATATATTTTCTCCTCCTACTTTTCTTTTTGGGTATTCATAAGCAATATGTGTCCCTTCATAAATGAAACAAACAATATACCATTTTGTTTGTTTCTTGGACTTGCATTGAGAAAATTCATATACTTTCTCTTTGCCGTTCTTCGAGACATTATGTATCCTACCATTCTTTTTACCCCTGTTACTTGTTTGAATCGGTAGTGGCATTTAGAGATTTACCAAATAATCTATAGCCACTATCACACTTAGGAGGTCTTTCACGTTCTACCTCCCAAGTTTCATTTGTGTCTAACATTGCAAGTCACTTATAAAATTGAATATCTTTTCATCCTCAGACATGTTATGCATGTTCAACATCAAAGATTTGAATTTTCTAACATACTTCATATTGGACCCCGATTTCGGAACCCAACTCATAAGAAATGGATCATACCTTTTCTTGCTCTGATACCACAAATGTTGGATCTCGTTTCCAGAACCCAACTCTCATGCTTACTCATTCGTCTGTTGGACCCCGCTTGATTCCGAAGTCCAACGCTTGCTCTGACATTCCAACTCTTGAGAATATCATCATACTTAACTTGAGAATGCATATTACCTTGCAAGGTTATTGCATTGAACCCTCATTAGCCATCCTAATTTTTTTTTCCTCAAAACATCCCAAAATTCACTCACAATTTGTTCCATGGTCTGCTCATACAAATCAGTCACTATGCTTGAACTCAATTCTCCTACTTGTGAATAGAATTTGGAAGTCTTCAAATCATAATTTCAATTTGACTTCTCCATAGAAATCATAGATCTATGTCTCTAGTTTGCTTTAAAGAAAGAATCACCTCAATCGGAGCTCTATAGCTCAAGATACGCTTAAAAAACTCAAGTCTGCTCAAACCCTAATCATGCTCGCCTAACTGACCTCTTACTTGTTCTAATGTAAACTTTCTCAAATCAACTCCAAATGATATAAATTTTTATGGAGAGGTAGATACATGTCTTAGTAATATATTACTTCAAAAATCACTTAAATTGGAATGAGGGAGTTATGCCCAAAATAATCACTCATGTTTATACACCAAATCGATTTGAACATCTCTTGGAGTGATCACCATAACATTCAATCTAGATGTCAGATTGATTTAGTTTTTAAACCATTAGAAAGAATACATCTAGATCTACAACGTTCATGAAGACCAAAAAATTTGATTAGGCCTCTAACATTGTCAAAAATCACAATCTTTCCAGTGAATGTCCATTAAACGGACATGCATATCCGTTTAACGGATATGAATCAACCAAACTGACCATTTCACCTGAGAAGGTCCGTTAAACGGACTTCCATGTCTGTTTAACGGACATAGAATGCTCAAGGGGTGTTTTTACACCCG
>JANZLX010000213.1:10957380-10976457 GCA_025531955.1 Erythroxylum orinocense | reverse complement strand
TGTATATGTTTCAGATTTTTGAATGGATTGCCTGTATACTTCGGATTTTGTGCTAAGTGTGTATATGGCTTGAATTGCCAATATATGTGTTGTAAGTGGTAATGTAATGTAAATCATGTAAGTATTGGAGGCACAAATATGGTGTATGATTATGGGTTATGGATTATGATAATATGTGAGTATGATTGGACATGTGAGAATTATTAAAGTGATAGATTTAGAAATGTGATTGATTGATATGGATTCCGGACAGGAGGCCCGATGATATATGATTGTGTTGACGGTTTGGAAAATTGTAAAAGTGAGATTTGTGTGAGTATCAATGGTATGAAAGAAAAGAAAAGGAAAAATGTTGTATAAATTTTCGGACTACACCCTTGATTCGATTTAGCTTGTGTTTCGCTTCTTTCGCTTATGCTTCCGCTTTCCGTCCAATTGCTTTACTTCCGCTATTCGCTTTGGATATGATTAGTATTTCGCTTTTGATCGCTAATGTTCTTTGTTTCCGTCCCGTTTTCGGTTGGGGTCTGGTTTCGAGATCGGGTCCCAACATTAGATCTTTGTTTTCTTTTTTACTCTATGTTTTGCTCCATGATGAAGAATCAACATTAGAAATATCAAAATGGTTAGTAGGCCTACTTTTGAGTTGTTTTCCACCTTATGTCCATTTGAACTACATCCTCCAATTTCATATAATAGTGTAACTCTATAATATTGATAATTTTTTAATTTAGATTAAAAATTAAGTGATCCATTGTTGTATCCTTATCTTCTTCCATATTATTCTCAATTATAGTAACCTTCATCTCCTCGTGGTACTCTTCCATACTCTTAGAACCTTAAGTTAAATTTTACAATATTGGATGGAGATCTATGTCATAGGAACTTGACATAAAATGCTTCCTCATCACCACTTTCATCTCCTTATAAGTTATGATAGTTGGCTCTTAATTCCTTCTCTTTGTGAGGATTTTTTGATCCCACCAATCCATGACATAATCATTAAATTTCATGACTATTAATTTAATCTTTTCTTATATAAAAAATTGTTATTGTCAAAAACTAACTCTACTTACTTTTTTCACCTCAAATTGGTATCTTAGTCTATCTTTCCTACAAAAGATTGTATCTTCATCTTAATACTACCTGTATTATTATCCACCCTTTCCTTATACCCTCATAATAAACTTAAACCAAATATACCCCTCCTTATTTTTTCATTCTACCTCTTCTTTTACCTCTTTCTCCTCTACCTCCCTCCAAGTAGATGGTAGTACTCTCAACCTCATCATAAGTCTCAAAATCATCCATTCTAGTAGGTAAAGGTGAGTTATATTGTAATATAGCAATCATAGCTTTATGTTCCACAATTTATGCCCCACTTTATTGAATTATTTAATGAGATGCTCATATTGGCCTTGTATTGTGTTCATGATAAACACTTGGTTTATGACTACTCTATCCTCTTCACTTCCTTCCTTGTCTTGAGGAGTTTTTTTAAAGACGCATTAAACCTACAAGAAAACTTTACTAGCACAAAAAAAAAACACTCTTACGTGTTTCTCTTGAATTCACTTACCTCAGTACCTAAACTCTTTACTAAAGGTTCTATATAAACTAGTTAATCTATCAAGAAATCTAGTTTTAATAATAAAAATTTGCTTATCAATAAAATATTGATCAATAAAAGTTTTTGAAAAAAGAAAATGAGGGAGGAGGGTTCATTTTATGATTAAGGTCCTTTTTTCTTGTTATTGATTTATGCAGTGATCGAACCACTTTAATTTTAATTCATAATTGTAAGTCCTTACCAAATAATATCGTCGACAATAAAGAATTAAAATGACAAGAAAAATTAAGAACAACATATGAACAAAAATGTATATGATGTATTGAATAACTTATTCTTATTGGAGAATAAACAAATAATCTTATTTATAAAGGATTAAGTAATTTATCAACCTTTTATGTAGTTTTAAGTGGATATTTGATTATCGTCACTTTCTTCCTCTACTATTTATTGTATTTATTTTCAGCTAATTATATATTAATAAAGATTGGTAATTTATTTGTTATTTTAATAGAGTATTTCGTTCTTACATAAAAAAAATTTATTTATTTCATAGCTATTACATTTATTTATTATATATCAATTTTATAATGAATTACTATCAGTTTTAAACCTTAAATTTTTCTTGTCATCAGTGTATGCTCCAGTTTTACATAAGTGTTACAAATAACATAATAAAGTAACTTATATTAAAAAAAATATAACATAATTCTATTTTAGATTGAGCTAGAGATCCTATGTAAAGTTATAAACCATATTCATTTCCCATATATAAAGAAAATAACGAAATTTAACATAAAGCCACGCAAGTATTTACATTCTGAACCAGTCTGCGGACACTTTTGTGCCCCCTTAACTTTTTTTTTGGATGCAAAACGTTCCGGGGATATCTTATTAACCATCCAAAAGTAAAGATGCAGAGGTAACATGTTGCTATACTTTGACAGCAGGGCCTCCGATCATATTTGCGGAGACTTTGGCCTAGGTAGTTAGGGTCTCAGGTGAATCATCTTAAGCTTCATCGTTAGGTTCATGACATCTGTTTGAAGGGATTTCGGCAAACCTTCTCATAGATTCAAAACTGCCTACTGTTGCAACCTGACTTCCGTCAGAGGACTTTTCTAGTTGCCGTCTCTTGGAGCGTTTCTTCACTTCTTCCTCCTTTTCATCAGCAAATGTAAGAAATGTCTTAACACGTGCCGACGTTGAACTACTGCCAGAAGGTTGTGGCTCCTCCTGGTGGCGCTTGGCATACTGTAGTAGTACCATGATTAAGTATATACACAAAGCAAGCAAGGAAGCTAACCCACAAACCAAGTAGAGTCCCCAGAAACTTTTAAGGCGTAGTCGATCTACACCTAACTTTGTGCCTTGTGAGCTACATGCACTACTCATCAGCCACTTGTCATGGATCCTTTGCAAATCCCCAGATTCTGACAGTCTCAGAATGGCAGTCGACATGTCCACAACTAAAGGAGAATCCTTTGGAAAGGCCTGGTGAACAAGGAAAAGAATACATCACAAAACCAGCAACAGTCCAGTGAACTTTCAAGCACAAAGAACAACGATGTTCTGAACATTTGTTGACACTCAACATACACAAACTGCAGTTAAACTGACATGGCTTCATATTATTGGCATTTAATGAGACAAATTCCGGGTCTTTTACATAAATGTTTCAGTCTTTAAGAACCTGATGATTCAATATCTTTCATTTCTACTCTCTCAGTAATTTGGAAGCATTTGTTATACCTAAACATAGTCATTTCTTCAGCAAGTACATGTATGTTGGACTGATTTGCCTTCTGTGATATGTTTATGTTGTCTATCAAGAGGCCTTATTCAGAAAGGTAAGGCCTCTTGATAGACAACATAAACATATCACAGAAGGCAAATCAGTCCCATTCTAGGATATTGACTTACAAATCCCCATCCAATCTTTGCGAACTCTTGACCTATGATACTGAATTCGCATCGGGTTGAGAGGAAGAGCTCCAAATATGCACGCTCATCAACCACTGCAGCCACACCCTTTTTGGGACCGTCTTTCAAGGCCTTAACAATATCTTCAGGCAATTTAAGTGGCACAAGTCTGGACTCATCAATGCCAAGTTCATTAATCAGATAATCTCTAGCAAAGGAACCCTGCTGGTAGCCAATACGATCCTTGCTTAACCTTAAAGTGTCAATGCCTTCAATGTTGGAAGAAAGCTTTTGTACTGTAAGGATAGAGGTCAAGCTTGCCGTATAGCTTGAGTTGATTATGAGAACCACAAACAACCAGATAACGAGCACAATGCGACCAAAGGAGCTAACAACACTTTCTCCTACATAAAATAGGCATGTATAGGTTAAAACAAAAGTAACTTGCTAAATTTGGATTTTAGAAAAATGCTTTTCTGCTGATTGTCATCCAATACTCACTATGGGCGAAGAACCAAGTTGAAAAGCTAAACCTGAAGGAAGAAAGCATAATTAGTTATAGCTGATCGAAAACTCAGACCAAAAGATGCATCATGCTGTATAATGTCCTAAAAATGGGAGAATCATCGCCACAAAAGAAACACATAAATTTTACTCAGAAGAGTATGAATGGTATTAGGACACACAAGGCAAGAATGATGGAAGTTGACAGAATACTCAGATTTTTGAGTCGCCACTCAACTCCAGCAGTCATGCTGATTAAGATGATTGGAGAGTTAGGCAAATGGTGCATGTTAATGTGTATGCACTGTTTAAACGTGAGAAGATATTACGTTAAGTTAACATGCCTGCAAAAATCAATGAGGTAAGCTAAATGGTGAGATTGTGATATTTCCTTGCAGCATACCATAGTATGGTGGTGAATTGTCTTCTAGGTGGACCTCTGAATTCGTCATTTTTCCTATGTTCCATGATCCAAACAACTACTCCAACAATTATGAAAAAGACTGCTGTTACAAGCCACATCTTTTGGCTGAATGGCTGTAAAAAGGCCCAAGCATCTGAATCTGTTTTCCTAACTGGAGCCACAACAACTAAACCAGATTCAATATATGGTTGTGTGAAGTCTGCCATCCTTGTTCGGTTGGTGATAATGGCAATGTCACCTACTGCAGCATCAAAGACCTGGAGAAGAGATAGAAGTCGAATTAATTAATCCTAAAATAACCACATTTTTATTTCTGAAATCTTTCAAGGGCTTTATTTTCTAATACTCACACCCGCTGTGATCGAACGCACAAGCTCAGTGCTACTGGGGTTATTAAAACCATCTCCAAAAGGAATTAGCTTATAGGGAACAGCATATGGCATCATGTTTATAGCAGCAGTAAAAACATCAATGCAGTAACCAGTGAATAATTCAGTTCCTGGTACTTGGGACACAAATTGTTGATAGCTAACTCGAATAGGGATTCCAATTCTCAAATGCCTCCCATTGTTTGGGAAAACCCATCCACGAGGCTTCTGCGGAGCTTCTCCTGGCCATATTACACTTCGAAGTTTTTGACTTGAACTAGAACGATTGGGAAGTTTTGAGTAAAAAGTTTCAGGAGGCAGAACTGATAAACCAGAATAGTTGGACCAATACCCAATCTTTCTATACCCTGTACCAACTACATTAATGACATCATATGCAGGACGAACAATAGTTCCACTCTGATCAAACTTTATCTGGCCTGTTACACCAGTCATATTAACATCAAAAATGTTTTGTAGCAGCAGTTTTCCTCCGTCGAAGATGCTCATAGCATCAAGATGCAGACCGTGACTGGGCAGGTTGATCAGCCTTGAATCATTTGAAAACGAAATATTCCCTCCTTGATCGAAGAATGCTCCAATTGCACGTGCAAGCAGCCATACCGTGTCATAGGCATATAGACCGTAAGTATTTAACCCAATAGATCCATCCTTTTTTAGTTTACTAGTTAAGCTGCTCCACCTAGAAACAAATTTTCTTTTGTGTTCTGAATCTGGAGTGTACATGCGCAACGTTAGAACTCCTTGAATGTCATCCATGGCCTCAGCAGGGAGAGGATGGTTGGTATCTATCAGAGTTGAAAGCCAGTTAGTAGCTATCCATACATATCCATCTCCCATCATGCCAAGATATTTAGCCACACTGAATACGATAGGACCCCAGGGAAGAGAGGCATGAAGAACCAGAATCCTAGATTCAGTCAAGGCCACCTGAACTAGCATATCAGTGATCTCTTGCCGATTTGGCCAAGGACTCAAAGCTGCCTTATATGAGATTTTGCATCTTTTTGCTGCAAGTTTATCTCCTAAGGCGGCTATTCCATTTCTACCGTAATCATCATCAGCAAATATCGCTATCACTTCCCTCCATCCATAATGGTCCACAATGTCAGCTATGGCTGTCATCTGATACAAGTCGTTCTGGGAGGTCATAACAAAAAACGGGAATTGAAGTGAAGCAAGAGTAGGATCAGTGGCTGAATATGACAGGAGAGGCACTTGGAGCTCATTTGCAACAAAGGATATCACATGAGCTGTCACTGTGGACTGGGGGCCAATTATGGCTACCGTATCACTCTCCATGAACTTCAAAGCTGCAATCAATAATGAAATCTCAGTAATCTAAGTACGATATTCAAAGATAAACTGGAAAGTTCTAGGTGAACAAGATAAGGGTATAACCTTCAATAATACCCACAAATCCACTATAATTCGTGTCGGGCATTTTAATGCTTAACTTTGTTCCACCAAGAACAGATGGATCAGAATTCACATCTTCGACAGCAGTATTTATTGCCACTCTTGCAACTCTACCAATGGTAGTATTGAATGATAAAACAGCTCCAATATTGACAACAGCAGGTCTTCTGCTTACGTTTGTATCAATTCCCTGTAGACAAACCCCATTATGAAAAACTACCAGAAATAGTACCCAAACTATGTTCATGTCAGCTTCTTGTAAACCAGGCCCTTTGTATAGCTTGTTCTGCGGAGGGCATGGAGACAGAGAGTTAACCCTTGCTTGACATAATCAAAGATAGATTTCTAATCAGGCATACTAGAAAAGAAATGAGAAAATTCCATCTCTGGAGCTGAGATGCTGAAATCTTTCGCATGCAATAAGATAAGGTGAGCAGGCAGCACTCTGACGAAGTATCTGAGAACTGAAGAGACTTGAGTGAATAGAAACTATATGCGAAATGGAAACTGGAAATTAAATAATGGAAGATGAAATGAATCTGGGATGTTAAACTCTGCATTTGAAATCCATGTTCATATGGAGGAACTTTAAGCTGAATATATTGAATCCATGAGGACCGTCCGAAAGGAGGAAGAGCACCATATTCAACACCTTTCTTAATTGTGGGGTATCGCTGAAACTAGGACTAACATTTGAACATAATATTACTCCTTTGAAAAGCAGCTCTGTTGATTTGGAAACCCAAAAGTAACAGACAGAAGTTGACATCAAACATGCAGCAGTAGCCAAAAGAGGACAGGACTCAGGATTACAAACGCTAGATGAATTAGGAAACAAAAAGGAAAAGTAATTGGGCAGATGAGGAGAAGATATAACTCACAGGAGGGTAGCAATAGAGCTCTCACTTCGCCTTAGCAGTGTGCATTGGATTGGAGGGAATGGGATTTTAAGAAACCAACTAAATAGTAGTTTATTAACTGTCACTGACACTAGTTTATGCCACTTGAACAACCATAGAATTATTGCCACCTTAGATTAGGATTAGAAAGTTGACATTTATTTCATGTATGGTGTAGAGAATTTCATCTAAATAGAGCTGATCGTACACCAGGGACTGAAACATCGTCAGTAGTGAGCGGCAAAGTGGGTAACTAACTGGAAGTGGTCCTATATAATATTCCACTCCTTGTCCAGTTGTGCTAGTGCATCATCATCATGCGCAACTTAAACAAAAGGTTCTTTATATTATAAAGAAACAGCGGGGCCTCTAGAATTGCATAAGCCTGTTAAGTACCAGGTTTGTTAGGACTCTTAAAAAGAGCTCTTTGTCCGAAGTCGCAAGAATAGAAGGGCTCTGAAAGAGAGGGCAGAAATTAGACAACATATTTTTGAAGCATTTCCCTAACGAGAAGCCCCACTTTTCCTATCATTTTTGCAGGACCACAAACTGGAAATGGCTTCTTCTCTAAGAGTAAGACAAGTCAGTGAGCAATCGAAATCATGTGACGTTAATGATTTTGATTCTCTTCCATTCTTTTATAAGCTACAAACAGTACAGTCTGTTTTCATTATACATAGGAATTCCATTTAAAACATGTTATTTTCTTTTCAGTTTCAGGCAACTAGGTAGAATTTTGAACCACTAGGGAACAAAAAGAAGTGACTTTCCAGCTGTATTGCGTTCATTTAACAACATGTGTGCAATTAGCAACTATTTGAATCCCAAATCACTTCAACAGCTATGTGTCTTTAGTTGCCTTCTAGTAATTTATCCATGTTTGACATCAAAAACTACTTTATCAGACCACCGAGCACCTCTCTTAAGAAAGGTTGGGGTTCGACCTTACTTGTGTGTGCAGTAGTGTTAAATACTCGGTGGTAATACTTTGCCGCTCCTCGGGTTCCACCCAGCACTGGCGGAGAATAGTGTTGGCGCGATAATGACTTAAAGGTGGTAATACTTTGCCGCCCCTCAGGTTCCACCCAGCAATAGTGTTGGCGTGATAATGACTTAAAGGTGCCACCGATAATTCGAATTTACCCAAAACATCTTGTAGGTTAACAAAAAATATAATAATACTCTTTTATCAGAATAAATAGTCACTTCTTTTATCCCAGGAAATTGGAAAGCTTTCTTATTTTGTTTTAATAAATTATTAATCCTTAACATTGCCAATTAGTTCCCAGCAGCAAGATTAATTTCCAATAGAAATGTCTGGCACCTATCTGCTTGTCTTTATAGATGTTGCTGCATTCAAGTCAAGAATTCTGCAGAATCCATCTGCCTTCAGTGATACTATATGACAAAACTGGTACTATGACAGGCACACAATATGAAGACCAGTGACCACTACCTATATGTGTATATTTACAATCTTTTGTGACTGCTTGTTTATAATTCCTGACCCGAATCGATACTTTTAAAGGAGCAGTTTGTAGACTCGCCTCCATCTATGCTTGTATTTGAAAGTCTCTCCATCCGTCTTCTCTTGGACCGGCTTTTAGCTTTCTCTTCCTTTTCTCCAACAAACAATAAAAATGATTGAATCCGTTCAGATCTTGAGCTTCTACTTAATGACTCAGGATCATCCGAAGAGTACTTGTAGAACTGCTGCACAATCCTTATTATGTATAGAAGTACAGCAAACAAGCAAGCTATGCCACAAATGAGGAAGAGACCCCAGAAGGATTTTAGTTCAAGCCTGTTTGCTTCTTCTTTTGCACCCTCTGTCCTGCAGGTACTTCTAGGAAGCCATTTGTCATTAATTCTTTTGAGTTCTCCATTCTCGGAGAGTTTCAAAATGGCAGTTGACAAGTCAGATGCTAGTTGTGAATCTCTTGGAAAAGCCTGATGAGAAATGGCAAATTACGATATTAGACTTGCAATAAATTCGCAAATTTTAAGTTGGAGAAGATGTGACGATGGTAGGCATATCAACCTATAGTTGAGAATGTAGAACAAAATTAATGGGTTGTACAAGAATAACTCTCATCCATGTGAATTTCTAAAGTAAACTCCAGAAGGAAGCACCATTTGCATATGATATAAAAACTAAAGGATACGGTAATGGGTTGTACAAGAATAACTCTCATCCATGTGAATTTCTGAAGTAAACTCCAGAAGGAAGCACCATTTGCATATGATATAAAAACTAAAGGATACGGCGAATATTGAGCTGAATATACTTACAAATCCCCATCCAATTTTGCTGAATTCTTGGCCTACAATACTAAATTCACATTGTTTCGAGAGGAATAGGTCTATATATGCTCGTTGGTCAACAACTGCAGCAACACCGCCCTTCTTGGGACCGTCTTTTAAGGCTCTGGCATAATCCTGCTCAGAGTTGAGAGGGATAAGTCTAGATCTGTCTATCTTGTAATTGTCGACTAGATAGCTTTCAGTAAATGTTCCACGTTGGTAGCCAATGGGGTCCTTGCTCGATACCAGACTTTCAATCCCGTTAATGGGTGAAGAAAGCCGTTCTACTGTTAGAATTGATGTCAAACTTGCGGTATAGCTTGAAGTGAGTATTAGAACTATAAATAGCCAAAGGACTAAGACAAGCCGGGCAAGGGTGCTGATCAGTTTTTCTCCTGCATTTGTTAAAAATAAGAATCACATGATTATATTATTACATATAAGAGCTCCGTTGTCCCTTTCCAAGTAAATCACAATATCATTTCACTTACTATGGGTGAAAGTTAAGGTTGAAAAACTGAACCTGCAGAGTATACACAAAAACCTTATTAGTTATAACCAAATCTGGAAAATTAACCTGACATTCTCACTAAGAACTGTACATTGATGCACTGACCATAGAATTGTTACAACTTGTCTTTTAGGAGGGCCTCGAAAATCCCGGTTCAGCTTATGCTCCAAGATGCATACAACCGCACCAATAATCAAGAAAAATATTGCTGTTATGCTCCACATCTTTGAAGTGAATGGCCTCAAGAAGGCCCAGGCGCTAGACTTCGATTCCCTAACTGGGGCTACTATGATTAGGCCAGATTCCACATATGGCTGTGTGAAATCCGCCGTCCTTGCTCGCTCAGGGGTGATGGCAATGTCACCTACTACAGCGTCGTAAACCTATATGCAGACCAAGAAAGACGCATCATAAAAAAGAATGGAAAGACAATCTAGGCTTCAAAGTTGTTGGTTTGTTTACTCACTCCTGCAGAAATCAAATGCAATAACTCTGTTCTGTTGGGGTTCTCATGACCATCCCCAAAAGCATAGAACTTGTAAGGGACAGCAAAGGGCAACAAGTTCAAAGCAGCTGTAAATATATCAATGCAGTAGCCTCTGAAGACATCCACCCCTTCTACCGAGACGAAGTCGCGATAACTCACCCGGTTGGGTACTCCAATTTTTAAATACCTGCCATCGCTAGGAAAAACCCACCCACGAGGCTTCATTGTAGTTTCTCCAGGCCAGATTACAGTATATAGACGTTGACTAGAACTTGATCGATTAGATGGTTTTATGATAGGCTTTTCTGGAGGAAAAACTGATAAACCAGAATCGTCGGACCAATAACCGACCCTCCTGAACCCAGTGCCAATTAAGTTGATGACTTCATATGCAGGGTGAATGAGGTTCCCATCTGAAGAAACCTTCATTGGACCTGTTGTACCATTCATATAAACCTGTAAAATGCCATGGAACAACAAGTTGCCTTGATCAAAAATATTCAAAGAACTCTCGTACCTACTCCTACCATGGTTCTCTGCAAATCTCGGGTCACGAGAAAATGAGACATTTCCTCCTTGACTGAAAAATGTATCCAATGCATAAGCTAGGAGCCAAACAGTATCATAGGCAAACAGACCATAAGAATTTAACCCCAAACTGCCTTTAGTTGTCTCTCTAGTGCTCAAGTTGGTCCACCTAGAGAGCAAATTCCGTTTCCGTTGTGATTCAGGACTATACACACGCAGTGTCAGAACACCTTGCATGTTATCCACTGCGTCTGAAGAAAGAGGAGATTCTGTATCCAGGACTGTTGTAAGCCAATCAGTGGCTATCCAAACATACCCAGTTGCTGTCATGCCAAGATATTGTGCCACATCAAGCACCTCTAGACCCCATTCAGGGTAAGCAAGAAGAACAAGAATTCTGGATTCCATCATGGCCACCTTGACTAAAGTATTCATGATGTCTACTCGATTAACTTGGGAACTCAATGGAGCCTTATACGAGATCTTACAACGTCTTTCGGATAACTTGCCTCCTAATGCTGCAATCGCATTTCTTCCTTGATCGTCATCCACAAAGATGGCTATTACATCCCTCCAGCCATAGTAGTCTATGATTTCAGCTATTGCAGCCATCTGAAAAATATCACTCTGACATGTCCGGAGGAAGAACTGATACTGAAGTGAAGACAGAACGGGATCTGTTGCCGCAAATGATACTAGGGGTACGTGAAGCTCATTAGCTATATGTGATACGACATGGGCAGTAACAGAAAATTGGGGACCAATTATGGCCACTGTCCGGTTCTTCATCAACCTTAAGGCTGGAATAATATCGATTAAACAATCACAATTAAACCCATATTTCCAGACATAGAAAGTTAACTGAATATAATAGAAAAGCTGGTGTTTTTAAGTACTTACCCTCAAGCAAGCCCACATATCCACTATATGCAGTGTCCTGCATAGTAAGGTGCAGCTTCGTAACTCCAAGGACAGAGGGATCATTGTTCACGTCCTTCACAGCAGCCTCTATTGCGACCTTTGCAACTTTCCCGATGGTGGAGTCGAAAGAGAGAAGAGCTCCAATGTTTACATCTTTAGGTCTTGTGTTGACATTCACACTGACCCCTTTCGAAGAGAGGACGCTGAAAACCATTAAGACAACCAAAAGAGCTTTTTGTAGAGGATACTGTTCAACTACAAACCCCATACTGTTACCTGTATGCAAGCAAATGGAACGAATATATACGAGACTTCACTAATTGTTTGTCTGAAAAATATGCTGACTGTGTAGCGCCAAAACAGAGATATCAGAATAAAAGAGTGATCTTTAACTAAAAACTTGCGTCCAATTAATACCGCAGGAGTATCTTAAGCGGTATAGCCAAACTCAAGTATGGAACTAACTCACAAATGGCCCTTCGACACGTAAAATTCTAAGGTGTTCGAGGAGTATCGGTGTCCATACACTTTCCAAGATTTATGTGTCAGGGGAAAATTCAAGTTCGTTGGCAATTACTATTACCCTTAAACTAGTACACGTTCACACGAATCTGCATACTGCAATTGACTTGACGAATATAGAGAGGTCGTTTTAGGCTTTACATTGACGCTAATTTTCCAAAGATACCGTTGGCAACTACGAAGATGACGATTCCATTTACATCTACATCGTGATTTAGAGATTGTATGACTTGTTGGTCCACTGGCTCCAAGCGAACAAATATCACCCACAGGACCACGAGATAACTCTGTTGAGCGTCCCGTCCTTTCTGAAGCAAACAAGCAACTTAAACATTTACAAAACCAACGATGACTTCCAGGGTCCCGCAGTTTGGTAGAGGAAATTGAGATTGGAGATGTCCATCCAGAAATTCTCCAGGAAAAGAGCTGTCAGCTTTTCGACTTTTCTTAGTAATTAAATCTTAACAACCATCATTGATTGCCCAAGCGGCTGACGTAATTTTCATGTATCACTTCTTCGTCGCAGAAACAGTGATTACGTACCGTTGGTGTTTATCTTCGCGGAGCATCTTAGTTAAAGTTGCTTTCTTTCGTTGGTTTCTACACTGCAATCTTTGTCATATTATTGGTATATGGATCATAAACAGTTACTGACTAAATACAGGTCAAGATTTGTAAATACCAATCTATTGTTTAGTCAACACCGGAAACTGTAGAGATTCGAATGGAACGCATAAAAACAGAATAATCGATTCTTGCAGATTATTAAAAGCAAAGAGAAAAACAAAAGAGACTGTTGTTCCATGTTGGGGACGGAAGACATTTGGATCACGTTCACGTCAGAGAGATCTTACGAACATAGCCACGGTTGGCCGAGGAGGCGAGAGAGAGATGATCTATGTTGTCAAATAACAAATGACAATCACGAACAAAGAAAAGGCGTGGAGAGCCATGAATCCAAGGAGAACACATGGCCACCAATTTTTGTGCAGGACTCCACATGTCAGCTCTCCATATCACTTTGTCAACTCCTACAATGGCTACCGAAAAACTTGGAATCCCCAATCATTCAACCACGTGATGAAAAACTTCGTTCTTCTTCTCTTTCCTCTTAATGGTCCTCCATTTCCTACTACAATGCTATGGTCTCAACTTGGCTTTGCCTTCTCATCCCCTTTCACAAAGATGCAAACTTTATCTTCATTCTTATAAGTTCTAGCGCTCTTCGATGAACTTTTGATCTTAAATCTGTATGTGGGAAATGTCGAGACGAGTCTCAAAATTTGTACCAGAATCTAAGTAATAAAAGGAATGCTGTTATTTCCCCTAGTAGTAAGCAAAGAGCCAATTGTTTTGATCTTTATTTTATAATTTATTGTAGTTTAGAGTTCAATTAAATTCTCTGATCCGGTGCTGTTATTCCAATAAAACTTTTTTCGCTGTATGTATGTATCCGAAAGCCAAAACTGTCGCTGGAGCTACGGCTGAGTCCAGCTAGGTGCAGTTTTTACTTACAAAAATAATTGAGAATGGATTAGCCTTTGGATGATGGCTCAAGGAACGCATATTTCATCTCAGATATCAAGGTCCAACAAGAGCAGTTTGTTTATCTCGGAGAATCGGAATGAGGAAAATTTGGAGAGTCCGAACCAACTGAGTCTTGGCAAGCCACCGACAGCTATGCGCCATTGCAGTAGCACCCTGTTTCTGGCAGAACCTGTGAGTCAATTCATTCCTAACCTTTTTGTTGATTCGGTTTACTAGGCTCTTTTTTTTCTGTACTATGAAATTTTAGACCAAGTCCAACACAAATTAAGGTCTGAGGTCATGCTTTAGATCAACTGATTCACGACGATCTATTTCATGGATCAAGCTCAAGACAACATGGGATGATATGCGTTGATTCTCATGGTAAAAAGAATCCGGTGAAGAAATATGAATTAAACTGCTACTTTTCAAACATAGTTTCTTGCAATTAAAATACTAGTTTTCCCATATTTTGAAGACCTTGGGAAACAAACCATGTGAATTGCCTATGTATATGTTCTCATAATGATTTTCCAATCAGCCCAACTGTTTTACATGATTTCACTGTCCATGAAACAAATCCAGAAAAGCATTTCTTTGCTGTTCAGAAGTTTATCCTGTTTACTTCTAACGGATGGAGCGGCAATGCGAAGTGATTGCAATTATTGTTCGCAGAACAAAGTTCCAAAAATATGCATAAATAAATTTGCATGTGTGCTTGTATCCGGAGCTACAATCGCTGTGGTTTGCTTTGGTACACTATATTTTGATTAGATCATTTTATCTTCGTGTGTTACTTCCACTACGTAAACGACAGGTGAACCTATTTTTTCATTCTTCTTAAATGTTTAGGAATCAAAATTTGGAGTTATTGGCTATAAATCGTCATCTAATGAGAGTTCTGGATATCAGCCTGTATTTCGCTCTGGAAGCTACTCTGAGAAAGGACCAAAACAGTACATGGAAGATGAGCATATATGCGTGGACAATCTGCAGGAGCACCCTGCTACAGATTCAAATCTTCCTTCTCCTGGAGCATTTTATGGGGTCTGTAAGTTAATAAGGTTGTTTCATTCAATCATTGCAACGTGAATTAATTATATTCATTCTGGTCAATCTGGAATGGTCTAATGAAGGTGAAATTGACTATGGCATATAAGTTCTTTCACATACGTGCACTGTCCTAATCCAGGAGTTGGTTGCTTATGAACTGGAATGGACCAGCTAAAGAGGAGAGGGGGGTCGATGTAGAATTCCATGTTCTGATGCACTAAATTAGATTCATTCAGGTGTAATTGCTTGCTGGTCTCTGCAGGTCTTTGATGGTCACGGTGGCACTGATGCTGCTTCATTTACTAGGAATAACATACTCAACTATATTGTGGAAGATTCCCAGTTTCCATTAGGCACGAAGAAGGCAGTCAGGAGTGCATTTGTGAAGACTGATCATGCACTAGCTGATGCTAAATCAGTTGATAGTTCCTGTGGTACGACTGCTTTGACTGCCCTTATTCTGGGAAGGTCAGTGCTTTTAGTCTCATACCTTTTACCTGCTTTGAGAGGGGTGATTGTCCATGTTAATTCTTTTCCTAGAAAAGTTTTCTTCTCATTCACTGAACCAGATAAATTTGTTTTCTGTAAACCATTTTGATGATCCTTTTCCATAATCATATGCTTGATACTGCCATCTTTATTCAGGAACATGCTCATTGCTAATGCTGGTGATTCTAGAGCTGTACTAGGAAAACGAGGAAGAGCAATAGAGTTGTCAAAAGACCACAAACCGAACTGCACCTCTGAAAGACTAAGAATAGAGAGGCTCGGAGGTGTGATCTATGATGGCTACCTTAATGGGCAATTGTCTGTGGCTCGTGCTCTTGGGGACTGGCATATTAAGGGCTCGAAAGGATCCAAAAGTCCCCTAAGTGCTGAGCCGGAGTTGGAGGAGATCAATCTGACAGAAGAAGATGAGTTCTTGATCATAGGCTGTGATGGACTGTGGGATGTGATGAGCAGCCAGTGCGCAGTTACAATGGTCAGAAAGGAGCTGATGATTCACAATGATCCTACTACATGTTCAAGAGCACTTGTGAAGGAGGCACTTCAACGTAACACTTGTGACAACCTGACAGTAGTTGTGGTATGCTTCTCTCCAGACCCACCTCCTAAAATTGTAATTCCAAGATTACATAGGAGGAGGAGCGTATCCGCAGAAGGACTTGATCGACTCAAGCTTGTCTTGGGCACTGCCATGTGAGCAAAATATAGCCAAAGGCTTCTGTACAAAGAAGTCGAGTTCAACAAACATACGCATACTGTTCTTCTTTTTTTTTTTTTTTTTTCTCCCAAGCTAAAAGCTTCCCCCACCGGCTATGCCTATGCTTAGATTTTGCTAATTTCTATGACGCAAGCATTCTGTATATTGTTTAAGTTTTTGTTTTTGTGCTGGACTAAATTAAACACCATGCCTTGTTCTTGCTAAAACTGTTGCATTTGCAATGTGATAAGAGAGCTACACAGTTCATGAGGGTAGGCTATGCAAATGGATAAACATGTTCCTTGCTTACACTTATATAAATTGGTCAATGGTTAAATTCTATAACTAAAATAGTTAAGTTTTAAAAAGCAATCACCAATTCGGGTATGTGTTTTAAAAATTAAATACAAAAAGTTTTAAAGAAAAAATATATGTTATATATATATAAAGTCCAAGCCCAAAATTTATAAGTAACTTACAATTACTTTAATTTGCAATTTTTTTTTATAATTACCCCTGTATTATTGATATTGATGTGATGTTATATTATTTAGATCTTATAATCTTTTATTTGTATTGATCTAATTTAGTTTTATTGTGAATAATAGATATTATTTTATGTAAGTTATTATAAGAAATTTTATCTTTATTAAAAAATTTATAGATTTATTTTTATTTAATAAATGGATAATTGTAAAAAATAAAAAAATTATATGATCAATTATATTCAACATAAGTTAATAGTAAGAGTTGCATTTAAGGCAAACGTACCTTAAAACACATCATACTTTTTGACAATTTTAAATGATGTGACAATTTTACTCACCTTAGAAAAATAAAATGATCATAACGTCTATTATTTAACTTTCAACTCATTTCTTAAAAATTTAAAATCCCTTATTTGAAAAAATAACAAGGTTTTCAATAGTTAAGACTTTTTAATCGTATGGCAATTTGGTGCATGTAAGAAGGAATTATAGTTGCATGTAAGTTATGTTATATTTGACATTTTCATCACTTTTTCTAAGCTCTTCTCCAATGAATTAACTCTCCCACGACTCCATCATTATATGTTTTCAACCCAAGTCAATGGTTAGGATTTTAATTATTTCATAACTACATGTAAAACCATTTATACATTTTTAAGTGCATTCACCTCAATTTTCATAAAACTTCACTACTTTATATTTTAATTATCATAATTTAGGTACAATTGGTTTAGATTATGCACTTATAAACTAGAAATAGCTTGTATTCATATTTAAAGATGTTGAGATTCCTATAAAATTTCCAATAGGTTACGTTTAGAGAGCTAATCTTGAACTTCTTATCGTTTCAATGGTGATAGTCTAATATTTTGCATGTTATGTTGTAAAGATCGTAGACATGAAGTTTGTTTATAATCGTTATTAGACTTTAACTTTAAAGATCAAACACATTGGAGGCAATGCATACGTGGAGGAAAGCTTGGAATTGAGTACTTAAAAATGTTGGATTTATTTTATAAGTACCCACAAGTATATACATGTCATATGTAATTTGTGTAGTCATTATCATGAACCTATGTGAATATTACCGCAAATCTATGTATATGCATAAGGTTTGGGTTCCTATGGCATATTGCATGTATTTATGATGTGCTTATATGACTGAGCACTTGTGAAGTTGCGTGATTGATATTTGGATTGTGTATCGATGTGTTGGATTATAATTATGGAGAAGAAAAATCTATAAGACGTGTCATTTGATGTGTATGCATCAGAACTAGATGCCCATTAGTTTGATTATGAGAGATGATTATGATATGATATAGACAGACCGATCCTAGTTAATGTTTGGCTTTCGAGCAGGTCATTATTTGATATGTATATTATTAATATGATTATGATTTTGGACATATTGAGTGAGAGCTTGTCTGTTGGTAATGCTTGTCTCCTTGCGGCCCTTTTATACTAAGAGAGTCTTACTATTATATGAGTATAGGTGTACTCTAGGTCATTGGTGATGCTTACCTCCCTGCAACCATTTGAGGTGTAAAATTGTGAGGATTTAACCTTGGAAACTAGGGTCCTACAGATATTCCTTCTACACAATTTATTGAGTATTGCATATGATTTTTATACATCATATATGTGTATTTATACTAGTATAAAATATATATTGTGTGTGAGTATACCATTAGGGGTCGTAAGACAATATGAACTTACTTAGTGAGGTCTAACTCCCTTCAACTCTTTTTTTCAGGTTAGCTACCACCAAGTTTGCAGTAATGTAGCACCCCCTTATCCTAGGGATATGCACCGGGATGCCCGAAGGTCATTCTGGTACATATCCTATGATAAGGGTGAGTTACGATTGATCACTACATTCACTTCATATGATATCATATCATTCTTTACTTATAAAGCATCATAAGGAAACCACAATATTTTTTTTTAAAACCAACCTGTCCTCATTTCATTTCTCAAAATCAAAAGTCTACATTGTGTCTTTCAACCTTTACTACATGTACATTAACAGAACCTAGTACATAAGTGTTACATGAAAGAGGAAAATATATCAAATCTATCTAATTCATCCAAAAATTTTCAGCTAACCGACCTTTGAGTCATGACTTCTCTTACCAAAACACAATCTACACGGCTGGTAGAGCCTCTCGGTAGCTAGAGTTGTCTCTTTGTCCTGAAAACGTTGCAATTTTGATGAGTTTTGCGAACTCAATGAGGTAACCATCATCGATGGTTCACTCAATTCATGCATCACATCAATGTTGGATCGCGTACGGTCCGAGTATTCATAATACACTGCGAAAAAGATCATACAAGAACATGACGTATAATCGAAAACACCAAGGATTTACAAAAATACCTTATTGTCGTGAATGGGTTGCTT
>JANZLX010000213.1:10924317-10934829 GCA_025531955.1 Erythroxylum orinocense | reverse complement strand
TTATTATTATTATTATTATTATTATTATTAAATTCTTTATTCTTATTAATTTTATTGTCGAACAGCAATGCACCTTCTCTGTCACGATTGTGCAAGCACAATTATGTAACTTCCTGATGTTTCCTCTCTTTCACAACCGTGCAACTTCCTGATGTTTCTTCTCTGTCACAATCGTGCACCGTGCAACTCCTTTAAGTTTCTTCTTTGTCACAATCGTTTCTGATGTTTCTTCTCTGTCATGATCGTGCACCATGCAACTCCTTTAAGTTTCTTCTCTGTCACGATCGTGCAATTTCCTTGTGTGTTCTCTCAATCACGATTATGCTTATACACAAGCACAATTATTAAGATTATCGTAAGCAAGATAAATCGTAAATTTATATATTAAAAAGAGATTGTTTCAAAAACTATATAATTTTAATTTTAATTTTAACTAAATAATTTGATGAACATTTATCAATAAAAAATTGATAAATTTGACACAATTAGAACATTATCAAATTTGTTACCTCACATTATCTTTTTACTTATCATCAAATTACCGTACTCCTTTTTATCTTTTTTGTTACCATTTCCTATCATGTCTAAATATAGAATGCATAATCATATGCAAATTCAATTAACTATTTTCCATTTGAACTAGAAAATTATAATATTAACATCGAATATCTTTTAACTATTTTATAATCTTACCAACTTATTAAATCTTAACATCGTTTATTAGTGAACATATGGACATGCTATCTTTTAGTTAATTAACATGATATACATATGTAATTAACTCTATATAACAAAATAACGTAAATTCATTTCCTTTATCTGTGCCCAGAGATATATTATATATAAATAGAGACCTTTGTATTAATTAAATTATGTAACAAAATGGATCATACGTGAGAAACTATAAGCTAACTGTCACTATACCCCAAACTTTTATACATAACCTACAAAAAATAGTTAAAATTATTCTAGATTATACGATATATGCATGACAGTAACCTAAATCATGAACCAGGCTTACTGAACTAGAGTGAGCAACAGATCAATTCAACTTTTCATTCATGACAAAAGCATATTTAACAGTACGTTTAGAAAGAAAAAATAAAAAATTGCATGTCTCAGATGTCCTCTGGTACACAGAAAAAAAAAAAGTGAAGGAAAAGAAAACTTACAACAGGAAAAAAGCATCATAAGCAATAATATAATATGGAACAATATGGGGAAGCAAAAAATGGCAGCAGTCAAAAACAAGCATGGGCTAGAACCCACACGGCAAATCATTCATGCATTATCACATTCTAATATGTACTGGAAATGGTAGAACCAGGCCGCAACACCTATGGGAACAAATCTGGGAAGAAAACGGCCACATCCAAAAGAAATTTTTGTCGTGCTCTTAACATCCATAACCTGACTAAAACGCTCTCCAGCTATCAGAACTTCTTTTTGGAGTTTCACCCTCCACTGATGACTTAAATGGTCCAGATGAGCCAAATGGGTCATTGTCATCAAAAGATCGGAACCCATGACTGTTATCAGTGTCTTTAGAACCACGAAAAGAATCAAATCGTGCCATGGAATTGTCCTTCAAGAATTCACTCTCACGATTACTAAATGAATCATACCTTGAGAACCCGTGGCTATGATCAGGATCACGAGATCCGTTAAATGAGTCAAAGCTCGATGAAAACCCTTGACCAGGATCAGAGTCTCTAAATGAATCAAATCTTGAGAACCCATGGTTCTGATCAGAATCCCCGAATGAATCAAATCTTGAGAATCCATGACTTTGCTCTGAATCTTTAAATGAATCAAAGTTTGATGCAAATCCATAAGTTTGATTGGACTCGCTAGTACTTCGCATGGAATCAAACCTTGAAAATGAAGCGTTTGATGATTGAAACAACCCACCATCATGCATGTTAAATGAATCAAATCTTGAAAAGCTATCAAAGGAGTGGTCCTCTGATCCTTCACCAAACTTATATGCAGGGGTACTGGGAACAGAATCTGCAAATATGGATGTGCTCTTTCCCTGATTATAAGCAGGGGTGCTTGGAACAGAATCGAAAACAAATGAGCTCTTCCCCTGATTATAAGCAGGCGTGCTTGGAACAGAATCGAACACAAGTGAGCTCTTCCCCTGGCCATAGGCAGGGGTACTTGGAACAGAATCAAACACAAATGAGGTTTTCCCCTGATCATAGGCAGGGGTACTTGGGACAGAATCAGCAAAGACAAATGGGCTCTTCTCCTGTAAGGGTCCTGTTTTAATTGGATTTAGATTAAAGCCATCTATACCAAACAAAGAACCCTCCTGTCCATCGTGATCCTTGACCTGCCAAAAACAGGGGAAAAAAATGACAAACGTACAATTTTGCTAATAGAACAAGTAGATTAGGGGGCCAAAGACAATGAAAATGAATTATGAGAAGTACCACTTCCTCCAGAAAAGAATAAAAGTCTCAAAATATCGACTAATAAATTCAATTCTTATCAAAAACCCATACTCAGGATTTAAGCATGACTCACAAGTAACATTGCACATGCATTTGCTTTAGCGTGTGGATGTATACAGATTTACATTGCTTTAAACAGTATCCTTTAAATTAATCCAGTTGCTAACATAAAAATCTTATGAAAACACCAAAGTTCACTAACCTTGCCACTATCAAAGCCCCAAACTGACTCTGTATCATAATGGGAATCGAATGTACCCCAATGGGGTTCATTAACACTTCTATCGTTGGAAAGAACAGATTCAGTACCACCTCCCTCACTGCACAAGTACACCACTAAGAACTTCAGATATCCAATTAAATCTACGAATAAAGAAACCTGGAACAAAGGAAAATAGTGGCCTTGTCCTTACAACCAAGATATGATCAGACAATTAGAGGTATCAGTTCAGACACAAATAGAAGAAAAGATATAACCAAGAAAAATCATAAATTAAACCGCACCTTGTGGTCTCTTAAAATCATAAATTAAACCGCACCTTGTGGTCTCTTTAGAATGAGGTGAACTGTCAGCACTCTCTCTAATTGGAGACTTTTGGATTTGATTAGCTTGATCTTTCGTTGGACTTTTCTGAGCAGGATTTTGAGGATTTCCAACCACACCATTCTCATTTTGATCATCTGCTGATTCTATCTCATGATTTAATTCACCTGAACTTGTATTCTTCTCTGACTTCGACTCAGCACTAAAGGGTGAATCATTTATGTCACCTTTACTAGAAGTTCCTTTCCCAATTGAAGTTTTTTCTTTTGGAGGGGCGACAACATTTTGGACATCCAAAGTAAGCTCCTTAACAAATGTGTACCCTGAACATGGTCGAATATGCTCATTCGTCAGGGCATTGATGAAATTCATCATGATGGTACGAGGTTGGATAAACTTAACCGGGTTTCTGTTTTGAAATTCAAAAAGGTAATAAAACCATTGCTCAAATAGGAAACAGTTCAGCATACCTTCATCATCAAACTTATCCCAGTCCTCATCCCAATCAACGGCTCCTTCTTGAATTCCAGGTTGCCAGCCTCAAGAAAGATTATAAAAAATAAACTCAGCACAAATAAAACAACGTTCTCAAATTTTTATCCAAAAAAATGAAAACTATTTCATCAAAACAACTAAGTGCAGCCATGGAATAAAGGGACAACCCACAAGCAGCAATCCCATTTGAGTAGTTTCACCGTCTACCAGAACATAAGAGCACATAGATACAAGCAATGTCTCGAACAAAGGCAATCCCATGTTAGCATTGACTATCAACAAACAAGGTCTAAACAATACAGCTAGAGAGTAAAAATAATATAACTAAGAACCATGCTAAACACCTGGGACATATGGTTACTAATGTTCAATTTATAAACTCAAAAAATTATTGCAAAGACACTGCCTTAATATTTAGATTTTCAATCATAAAACACCTCCCTATATGCATAATTATTTAAGAAGGAATGCAGAAAAAAATAAAACATTAAGATAACTGACAACAAATCCAAAAAGAAAACACAAGTGAAAGCAAGCAAAAAAAGAAAAAAGGCACATGGATGTAGATCATCTCTATCACACAACAAATCATTTTCTTTACAGTCGGTGACAACCAATAAGATAAATTAAATGTTGCATTCTGCCAACAAACATATCAAAATACTAAATCATAGCCATATCTTGAAAGGGAACTTTCATGTGCTACAATACCCATCAAAAGAAAAGGCAAACTAAAATTCCAGATGAGCTTAGAATGGGATGTGTCATGAAGTTACCAAATGGCAGTTCAACCAGTGAGGTAGGTTTGGCGCGCAAGCCATATTGCTTACAGCGTTCATTCACACTTTTCACTAGCAACTCCAGGCTCGACTGGATACCATCCGCTCGTTCCTGAAAAAAGCAGTAAGAACAGTTATACATTATTGTTGTACAATCACAGACTTAAATTACAATCACAAAGCACCTTAAGGACATCTTCAGCAGTGCCTCCTTCTTCCATTTTAACAATTGCCTTGTATAGGTCCATTTTTTTCTCCTGCAAGAAATAAGGAATTATTTGGTTGAGATGTTAATAGAGAAAGAGGTCACCAAAAATTATCTACTACATAAAAAAAGTAAATAGTAAAGGAAGAAAAAGTACATACTTGAATATCACGAAAGGTTGCTTCTTCGATGGTTAATCTAGATGCTACATCTCCAGACTGCTTGTATTTCTCTATATACTTCCTCTCCAACACATCAACCTGATTAGGACTTCAACTGATCAGTCTTACAACTAGCAATGTGCAGCTGCAGAAAACGTATGTCAATCAACAAAAGGAGAAAAGATACCTCACGCCTTTCAGCAGACACCCTTGCAGTGACTTCATTAAGTCGATTATCACACCGACTTTTATACAAAATCTGAGGGTTGAAAATAATATTAATCAATAATTAGCAATCATGTACAATGCCTGGAAAAAGAATGTCTAAATAGTTTTGAGTTTTGCTACTCAATTACTTCAAAAGCTTAGTTGGTCAAAAAGCCGTATGTATGACATTCCATTGTATTTGATCATTTATCCTAGTGAATTGATAACAACTCCTAGTTCACATTGTTGGTAAGTTTATTATGATCAAATTAACCGATTCATTCACTATAAGAGTCTTTACCATATAGATCATAATAGGGATTTCATAGGCAATAGAACTCTGTTTTTCTTTATATCTTTCCAATGGAACTTGACCCTAATAAACCAATCTGAACTTTTATTACTTATATACGGCCTTAACAAACCTCCATGATATCAACTAAGCCATATGTTTAGCAATTCCATCATACGTGAAACAATGATGTGATGGGACTCGAGCACAAGGAAATAAGCAAAAGCCAGTTCTACACTTTGGATCGCTCAAGGAAAACATATTGAGTCATTGATACTAAATGTTGAACCTTGAACTAAAAGCCTATATCCAGATACAGTAAGCTATTTCAAAACAAGAAAATGAGAACAAATAGAGAACATCATAACCATAAATTTTCTTATACATTAGGAGGAAAAAGGCTGGGCAGACTTACAAGTTCCTGCATCTTGGTACGATAGAACTCAATCTTTTGTCTAGAATCTGATATTTCTTTCTCCAATTCTTCAACCTTCAATCAAGAAAAGGAATAAATTTTCAAGACTATAGGTCAATGAGACATATATCAGTGTTCAACTGTAAATGGAGCATCTATCCACCATTCTTTGCATGCAGCTGAAACTTTAAACAGTAAGACCTAGTACAGATGCTCACTAGACATAAGATACAGACAATTTTCACAAAGGATACAAAATTTAGCAATTTCATAAGATAAGCATTAAAAAGAACAAATGCCTTCTTATCAGCTTGTGTTGCCTCTTGGAACTTTGAATTTAAAGAGTCCTGCTCTTCTTGGCTTAGCTGATCCACAAGATGCTTTTCCAGCACTGGCACTTTGGGCTTTAACTGAGGAGGTTGTTTTTCATCAGTATGAGGAACAGATGGTGGCCTTGGTGGCTTTGCTGCTGCAGCAGCAGAAGGTGGGCGAGGACCATGAACAGCATGTGGATGTCTCAAACCTGAGGAAATTCATCAGCTTCTCATTTAAAAGTGAATTTACAGTGGAAGTACGAGTATAAAACTAATACTGAAAAGAAGACATCATAAAGAAAACAGCACCAGGAGCAGGTGTCCAAGTTCCACTGCTATACGATGCAGTAGGGTGGCTTGTCATGGATAACAGAGTTTCATCTGATATTACACTGCCTGGGAGTGTTGTAGGAAGGGGGCGGCCTTCTCTAAAACGTTCCATCAAATAGAGAGCAGTACAGAACTCCCTCAAAGAAAGCATGCTGTCATTATCTTGGTCAGACAGGTCCCATACCTGCTTTAAAATCTCTGAAGCACCAAGACTAATTATTAGGCAGCAAAAAACATGTTCCTTGAAGGAAATTCTAAACAAAAAGCTGCAATATTTGTAGACAGCACTTTCAAAGCTCCAATGCAGAGAAAATGTTAAGGAAAGAAAACTCTGTGAGCATCATCTTACGTTAAAAAAATGCTAAGCAAAGACAACCAGCTCGAATTCTTAGTAAATTTTTCTCAATGCATTAGATAACAGTTTGCCTGAACAAGAATACAAGGAAACTAGGCAATTGAAACAAATATCAATAGCTAAAGGTAACTGAGTTTGATAGTCAACCTCTTGGCAGCCTCCAACTTAAAAAGAGATTCCGTGCTTGTTCACCGGTAACTTTCCCATCTCTATCAGTGTCTACTTGAATAAAAACCTTCATATACTTCTGAATATCAGATTGAGTCATCTTTGGCCATTGAAGCTGGGATTGATTGGAAACTGAATTCCCAGCTCCAACAGAAAAACCAGACGAAGGAGAAGCAGCAGTTTGAGCGTTAATCTTCTCATTTTGTTTTCCTGTTGCTGGATCACCCCTAGGTTGTTGAGAATATGAAAGCTGCGAAGAGTTGTGGAAGCTTGGTCCAGCAGAAGGTTGGGGTTCAACAGATGACGGAACATTTGCTGATGAGGCTGATAAGTTGCTTGTCGAAGATGCAGCTTGTAAGGAACCTTGTTTTGATTCACTAGGACTTGCAGTAAAGACATCTCCAAAAAGTGAGTCAGATGAAAATCCATTTTCTGAAGATTTTTTGGAATCCTTTGTTGCTTGTTGATCTGAAAATAGAGTTGCATTTTGAGGTTTTGGAACAGAAGAATGCATCTGCTCAGCTGTCATTTGTGGCCTTGGTTGACCAACAGTTGTCAACCCTGACACTGCCATCCCAAATGCATCCCGAGTAGGAGTAGCTGGTGGAACAACCCCTCTGTTGGGAATTAGAGAAGTTGAGCCACTTGTATTTCCACCAAGAAAATTAGTTGAGACTGATGAACTTGGAGGACGAGGAGCACCAACAGTACCCCCTTTGGGTACAGCAGGAAGTTGCTGAGAAGGGGAAGCAGGGATAGAAGGTGCGACTTGGGGTGGTCTAGGGTGCAAATTTGGCTGTGTTGGAAAATACTGGTGGTTTGCGCTCACAATTCCAGGTGCTTGTGCTGGTCTGATGCCAACGTTTTGTGATGCTGTTGCAGATGTGCTGCCAGTCAATTGTGCAGCAGGTACTCCAACTTTAGAGGCAGGTGTTGCTGCAAGGTTTATTTGAGGTGCAGGAATTTTAGCTGAAGCAGGACCATATAGTGCCGCTTTCACAATATCTTGGGTCAACTCTCGCTTACTTTGTGCCACAGTGACAAGCTTAAGAGCATTATAGAATTCTTGACGACCAAGGAAGCCAGCTTTCCTCTGATCAGCATGCATCCACACCTGCATGAGACAGAACATGAAACAAACTGTCATTGCTGTGACATGAATAATCCCACAACTAGAGATGCAAGTGCAATATATATCGTACTGACGAAAACAGAGAGCATGACTAAATCCTAGCACTGAAATATGCACAAATTTTCCACACCTTCAAATGCAGAACCAAGTTTTTTACATCTCATAGGACTGACAAGTACAAACACTAAACCATGAACTTGTGAAATATATCTAATGATTAGCCAAACACAACCATTAAGCCAGGTAAATAACATAGTGAGTAATAAGCATGTAACTCCATCTCATAAGTGAACCACCAAAGTCAAGGAAACTTAGGAGCAGATTTAAAATGCCATAGCAGACAATAAATCAAGTAAACTAATAACGAGAGTAAAAGCCATCCACTTAAATTGATTTTTACAAATTCCGTGGAAAGGAGGGAATGAAATTCCACTACCAAAAAATAATAATAATAATAAGTCAACTCTCCCAGCAACCTTACAACCACTAACCCAACGAATTCAACCTTCCTGGAAATATTCACTAAAGGCACTACTTCAAGTAAAACACAAGCCCCTAAAACTGACATGCTCGTATTTGATTGTTCTTTAATAAGGATAGTAAAACACAGCAACAACAAAGAGAAGTGAAAACGTTATTCAAATTTCTTGTCATTTTCTTGTATGAACGTATCCAAAATGGCTTCTCTATTCATCTCAATCAAATTATACCACCCGTTAATTGACTGAATTTGAGTACGATAAATATATTGCCTCTCGGACTGGCAACATAGTCGAAACAATCCAAATCACAATACTCGATGCACTCGCAAATCCATATCAATCCGTCGGAAAAAAAACAAATCCATGAACTGAATCTAAACGTAGATAGAAACTTGTCGAATATCTCTGATCCAGCCCAAAAGAAAAATTCCTAAAATAGAGAGTTAGAGAGGTACCTGAGCGAGAACTTGTTTGGACAAACCAGAGCCTTGAAAGAAAGCGACGGCTTCAGGTCCACTGATCTGACCGTCGCCATCCAAATCTGCTCTCCTGAAATATGCGTCGAACAGATCCGTAGTCGCGTTCTGCGCCGCCATTTTCAATCCAAAATCCCAGCGAGATCACCGAATCGAATAATTCCAAGATCACACCCACACTCTCCTGTTAGACTTTGAGCATTCTTCAAAGGTACACATCAAACATCCATGCCAACTCCGTGCAAAGGTGGAGAGAGAGAGAGAGGGAGAGAGCGAGGGAAGAGGAAAGAATTAGGGAGAGAAGGTGAGATGAACGAATAATGACATCGAACAAAAAGCCCCAAAACACCCCGGCTCACTTGACTACGTGGGTAATGAGAGTGATCCCTCCATAAACGGCGTCGGCTTCAACTTAAGTACTCTAATTATTTTTTAATTTCTGGTATTAAAAAATGGATTCGGCTGTCCGAAAAGAGAAGAGAGCCTGGAGTCTGGACCACCACCGGCGTGAAGGGACTTCTAGAACACTCCTCGTCTCTGGTCCGCCTGAAAACAATTCTAGGCATGCGGACATTATTGAATTGGATTGAGTTGCTTTACAGTTTACGCCCGTAACTTTTTTCTATCCTATTATTTAATATTTTTTATATGTGCAGGTTAAGGATTCTAACTCTTATCTGATAAAACAAAAACACACAAATTTTAATTCAAATAAACTGACAGGGTCTGTCCAAGTTTAAAAATAACAACAAGACCTCTGAGAGCTTGTTAAGTGATAGACGATAGGATTCCTAAAAGAAAATCCAATTAAGATAATTTAAAATAGAAGATTTCTGTTTAAAAGAAAAGAATCTCTTTTAAATTGAAAACAAAAGAGTTTTTTTTTTTTTGGTTGAAATGAATACACACAATATAATGTGAAAATATAAAGGGTAAGAGAAGATAAAGAAGAACATAGTTGATTTATACTAGTTTGACTTACAACTCAAGCCTACCTCTAGTCTCCAATCTATTTGACAAGCATCTTCAATCTCACGAGTATATATTTTTTAAAGTTCTCTAACCTTCCATACTAGTAGTATTAATCGAGCTTCTACAAGCTCACGTGTACATATTTTTTAAGATTTTACAAGCTTCTACACTAATAATATTTATTTAGCCTCTGCAAGCTCTCAAGAGATGAAAATGCAATTTGTCTGATATGAGCTTTAATGATCTCTCTTAAAAGAGTTTCTACCTTCTAAAACACAAGAGATTTGGTAACAATATGACTTTTAAGAGTATTAATGTATTTCAAAGATCTGACGTATGCCATGTTAGGAAATGAGACTATTTCCACACTACTAGAAAGCTAATAGAACAAATACACACAACAAAAAATTTGATAACGGAGTTCGGCCAAATTATGTTTACGTCTCCGGAGCTACTGCACACCCTTTTATTAGGGAGAAAAACAGTACTTACAAGTATTTCCACTCAACACTCAACTCACTAGTGTTTTCACATACTCTCAAACCCTTACTCTAATACACCCCAAAAAATTACTCACAAAAATTTACTACTCTTACTAAGAGTAAATATTTTTGTTTTTGGTTTTGGATAGATTAAATGGGAGGGGGAGGGGTTTATTTATACATGTTAAGCCTCCCCCCTCCCTTGCTCACTTCAATATGGGAAAAGTCTAACAATCTCCCACTT
>JANZLX010000213.1:10909355-10921446 GCA_025531955.1 Erythroxylum orinocense | reverse complement strand
TAAAATATTTAAAAATTATTGTTATTTCATATTAATTGTCATTATTATTTATTATTAAGATTTTTGAAAGCATGGTTAATGTAAACAATAAACTATTAAAGTGTATAGTACAACTGTATAATATACCAATATAGACTATTTTGTAATTTAAAAAAATTTTAGGGACTATTTTATAAATTTAAAAAATTTTCCGAAACGATACCCGGTACCGACCGGTACTGATACAATTTCGTTCTAGAGATCAATCCGGTATTCATAACTTTGCTATCGAGGGGTTTTTTTTCTAGATTTGAAAATAAATATATAAAAAAAAAACCGGTCCAAATACAAGGTAAGGAATCAAACATGCCGGATACTGTTGAACCTAAGAAAGAGGCAATCAAGCTTAAGCAACAAATTCATTGTCATTTATCAAAAAAAAAAAAAACAAATTCATTGTCGTTTATCGAAGTTAACGAGAGAAAAGGCAGAGATCGTTGTTCTGTCTTGTAACTGAAAAAAACAGACCGTCGACGCCGCGTATAACGTTGTTCCAATTTTAGGCACAAATATCATATTTTGTGGTCATTATTTTACAACTGGGAAGAAACGAATGAGGCGAATATTATCTACAAATTTAAGATTAAAAAGTAGAATTTATTTGGAGCACTAAACAACAGAAAGAGCGGTTGGGCAAGGCACATCAATAGTCCAGGTAAATGGACCCTCGTGAGAAGTCCGGCCCACCTAACCAAACCCGAAATGCACTCGACAACAGAACATTTTTATAGGTAAAATTAAAATGACGGAGTAGGGACAAAGAGGAGCAAAGAAAGAAGAAAAAGGAGGAAAAGGTGGAGAGAAACTTGTATCAGTGGCCAAATTTTTAAATAAAATAAAATAAAATAAATAGACACTCTCTTCTCCGGGTATATATCTCTCCGCCTTACGTATACTCACCAATATACATACACATAAATTTACTTTCATCTTCTTCTCTGATCAGATCGGTTTGTTTATAGAAAGCATTCGAATCACACGGTTGCTTCACGAGTAAGGCTTATAAAGAGAAGCAGAGGATACGGACACGAGAAAAGGGGAAAGTGAAACGACAAACAACGAGTGATGTCGTGTTCGTCGTCGTCGTCGGAGGAGGACAACGAGGAAATCGATTCTTACAGGAAAGGCGGCTATCACGCCGTTAGAGCGGGCGATCCTTTCAACTCCGGCCGTTATATTGCTCAGAGGAAGCTCGGGTGGGGCGAGTTCTCCACCGTTTGGCTCGCTTATGATACTCAATCTTCTGTAAGCCTTTTGAATCTCTTTTAAGTATCATTTTGTTGGCTTTGATTAAATGTTTGATTAGTCTAACCGTAGATCTTCAGATTCTATTATGCCTATGATGGTAGGCGCTGTCTTTTTTATTTTTTCTCCCCCTGTTTCGGGTCTTTAATGAACCCGAGGTTTAAATTCCATTACCATATCTGTTTAATCTGTGGTAAATAATTGGTCTATCGTTGATATTTTCTACCTTTTGTTTTTATCTTTTCTTTTCCCTTCCCGATGAGACTAATGTGGCAGTTTACGTCTAGTGTCGGACAAAGGTAACGTCTTGGTTTCTGCTACCAAATGCTTTGTAATTTGTTTCTTAATTGTTTAGAGCCTTCACGTGGGTGTGGTACGGTATTGACTTAGTAAAAGCATTAGATAGTACCCTTTTATGTCAAGCTTAGGTTTTTGACGGTTTCTTCCTGTTCTATCCCCCAGAGATATGTTGCTTTAAAGATCCAGAAAAGTGCAGCGCAATTTGCTCAAGCTGCACTTCATGAGATTGAAGTGCTTTCGATTATAACCAATGGTGATCCCTCAAATTCCAATTGTGTTGTGCAACTGATTGATCATTTCAAGCATGCGGGCCCGAATGGGCAGCACCACTGCATGGTTCTTGAGTTCCTTGGTGACAGCTTGCTCAGGCTTATCAGATATAACCGATATAAAGGTCTCAAATTGAGTAAAGTTAAAGAGATCTGTAAATGCATTTTGACTGGTCTCGATTACTTGCACAGAGAACTGGGTATAATCCACACTGATCTAAAGCCAGAAAATATTCTTCTTGTATCTACTATTGATCCTGCGAAGGATCCTATTCGGTCTGGGTTAAAACCGATTATTGAAAGGCCTGAGAGCAATCTTAATGGCGGATCCACAATGAGCATCATTGAAAAGAACTTGAAAAGGAGGGCTAGGAATGCTGTTGCTAAGATTTCAGGAAGCAGAGCTTCAATGGGAGCGGCTGTGACAAAGTCGGGGAGATGTCTGGATGGGATTGATGTGAGATGCAAGGTTGTTGATTTTGGGAATGCATGCTGGGCTAATAAGCAGTTTGCAGAGGAAATTCAGACAAGGCAGTATAGAGCTCCTGAAGTAATATTGCGGTCTGGTTACTCCTTTTTTGTTGATATGTGGTCATTTGCTTGCACTGCATTTGAGCTTGCTACCGGGGACATGATGTTTGCTCCCAAGGAAGGACAGGGCTTTGGTGAAGACGAGGTATGATAGATCCTACCATTGGTATTCTGTTTTAAGCAATCGGATTTGAATGTAACACATAATTTGTTAGATTTTTTGCGAACTTGTATGATATCTATTAACAAATTAGAAATTTAGAAGACTCATGGATGATATGATGGCTGGATTATGCTATTGAGATTCAAGCGAAAATTTGGCCTGGGTAGTAATAAACTGTTGATCATGTTTGTTTCAGGATCACCTTGCTTTAATGATGGAACTCCTTGGAAAGATGCCTCGAAAGGTATGCACAGGTTTTTGCGTTGGTCTCCTAGAGTTATTCCATTATTGGTTCCGATTTATCTCTTAATCTTGTTTAGCAGATAGCCATTGGAGGAGCTCGATCCAAGGATTTCTTTGATAGGCATGGGGATCTAAAGAGGATTCGAAGGCTGAAGTTTTGGCCACTTGATCGCATGTTGGTTGACAGGTACAATTTCTCTGAGACTGATGCCAAGGAGTTCGCAGAATTTCTTTGTCCTCTTCTTGATTTTACACCAGAGAAGAGGCCCACTGCTCAGCAGTGCCTGCAGCATTCGTGGCTAATTGTAAGCGATTCTATTCGCAAAGAGTTGACAAATGATGCCAATATGGAAAGTTTGGATGCTGGTATGAACAAACTGCAACTTAAGGTGGGGAAGTGAAGGAGGGAAAATAGGTGCTCGCACCATTTTCTGGCCCCTCCCTCCACCTGTATGGTCTGATGAATTTTTTTCCCCTTGGGCTTGTTACATTGGTAAATAAGATTATTTTTTATTAACATTTAACAAAATGTATACTAGTAGGAGGGATTGGTTTGTGAGAGAACTTGATAGTGATGATACACTGCTGGCTTACGACCTAACCAGAATACTGAACTACACGTCTATGTTTTTCACATGTAACTGATAACTACACGTCTATGTTTTTCGCATGTAACTGATTTTGACTTGTCTTAGTGGCGACCTGCGAGAGCAGAATCGGATCATTTGGCTCGTGCTTTTATGATTCTTTCTTGTACTTTCAAATACCTTCGATCAGAGCATCAATCTTTAGTGAGATTGATGAAATCTACTCTTCTGTAAGTCGTAGAATTTACTCTTTTTTTTTTTATTTGCCCTTTTTGTTTTCCGCATTAAGATGGTAACAAATGAACGGGTTTTGTGTACTCAACGTGTTCTGCCAGTGAGCAAAATGCAACACAAGGTGCAATGGATCGATCTTTCAATTCCAAGCCTATAATTGAATGAGATAGAAATTGGTCAAAATGGCATTTTGTCTTTTGGGTACACCCTTGATTTATAAGAACAGTTCTCCGGTTACATGCAAGTGTTTTTATATAATGAAGGGGTCCTGTCATTCACCGTTCAAGTGTCCACTCCGTTGCTCAAGTCACAACTACGCGTGGGTTTTTTTATGTCGTAGAGGGTAGACTCGCAGAAGATTTCAAGGTTAACTAAAAAGGACATCTTAGTTGTGGTTGTGGATACTGTCTGCAAATTATATTATGATGTGAGAAAAGGACAAGGACTACCCACTAAGAGACAACAAAAAGCAAAGCTTCTTGTGATATCACATTAAATCACCATTAAACCTCCACCTAATTGGCCCTCCGATATCATTTGTTTGTACTTCAGCATTATTCTCTTTTGTGGTAGGAAACACAACTTTTGGCATCAAGTCAAAGTAGTGCAGTGGAGGATAAGGAAGGGCAATTTTTAGCATAGTCCCTGTCTCTACACTTTATCAATTCAATATTCGGCCGTGAAAAATCATGGATCCTGCCACATAATATATTTTGGCTGTAAAAGGACAAATGCAAAAGCAAATTAAAATTTAAATTAGTGATTCCAGCAAAGCATTTCCCACTTGGAACATGCTCCTGTAATCATAAATATTTAGAAACATAGATCCTCGGCATCCTAGCCAAGGGAGAAAACTTGTACCTTCTTCTCTCAGAAACCCAAGAATCTCTTAATTGATTTGAACGCTGCAGGGAAATTTGTTTTTGTCCTAAAAATTTGACAAACCATTCCTGCCTTTTTTTTTTTTCCTTTCCTCATATCAGTCTTCTCTTCAAGTAACAGAAAACATGATTTTGTTCATGACAATGAATATGTATTGTAAAGGAAGGAAACAAGCTCTCATCCTGGAAAGTTCAGAACTACCCTCCACCAGTTGTCACAGAAACAGTTTCAATTTCATCACATCATACGATATGTCAGGAAAAAAAAAACCAGAGTTGCATGATTTCCCCTCTATTTTTCAAAAGAAGTATGACAGGCAAAGAAGGAAACAATCGATGTGCTGCAAAACCTTGAATTTGGAATCTGACTTGATGTATTACCATGTGTCGTGTCAACTCCAAATGTCAACTGCTATGATACCAACAGCGACCATGAAAGCTCCAGGTCGATCATCAACCAAGAAACCAACTAAAACAGGTGATGTGGCAATTTTGGGATCATTTCTTTTAGGTGTGATTAGTATCGAGAGTGAGGTAACGCTGACGCAGACGAACATATAATATTTTTAATTAACAGCAAATAATTAATGCTGCAAACAAAAGGTCCGCAATAATTTAGCAGAAACATTCCAACTTTTTTGAACTCAACTTGTTAAAACTTTTTTAGTATCTTGAGACAGTAAACGGTGAAGTGCATATTATTTGGCCCAACTTGTTAAAACTTATTTAACATGTTGAGACATTATTCGAAAAGCTGTATTGGAAAGGGCAAACGTCGAGATAGATGTTTCGACGTCAACGGGGACTTACAGTGAGATGCTGAAGCACGCAGACTTTTAACCAAAGCAAGACGGCCGTAATGTTCAAGCTGGATTGCTAGCCAACGAAATAATGCTGATGAGGAGAAAAGGACAAAGAAAAAGATGAAGTTGGAATGGATTGAGTATAGGAATAAATCGAGATACTGTTTTAATTATTCAAATCCTTAAGCTACTCAATTCCAAGCTTTGCCGTCATTTGAAAGAACCGAAATACATGGGGATAGAAGCAAAGCAGAAAAACTTTCAAAATATACATTTTAATTAGTTCAATTTCATTACAAAACCAAAGATCATCAAGAAAGATGAATCAATAAAGCCGTTTCTATGGAAAAGAAAAAGCATCACAAATCCTACCCTCAACTATAGACTGCTACTACAATCACCACCTGTTGCCGGAACTGGTGTCTGGCGTTTATGACTGCATGACTTTATTCTGTTTGACGCATGCAGGTGCCTTAAACTCCTGGTACTTCCACACTGGTGCAGCCTCAATTGGCAACAGCTTGTGAGCAGAAGTCTCTGCAGGGAACAAAGGCTTATTAGGAATCGTTGGATTTTCCGTGTTCTTAACTGTCAATGGAGAGCTCTTAGGGAAACTATCTTCCTTGGGGTTAGCTTGATCCCTAAAGTTACAATTGCTTAATGGCAATTTCTTCAGTTTCAGCCTTCCCCTCTTTTTACCAGGTGAACCTGACTCTCCCAAACTTCTCTCTTTCAAATGATTTGATTCTGCTACTCCATTATCCATGTCTAGTTGACTGGAATTTTCATACTTGGAATCCTTTTCATCTGCTACAATTGTGCAAACCTCCCGGATAGAGTTCTCATAATCCAACTCATGAGCTACAGCATGCCCATTGCAAACCGACGATGGGTTTGCTCCAAACACCATATTTCTGTTTGAATCCCTAACTCCCTCAGAAGTTTGGGAAGTTTTAGGCTTTTTAATTTTGTGCCCTTTCAAATCAGAATTCAAACAATTCTTTGAAATTCTGGGAGAGCTGTTCATATCTCGATGCAATTTGCGAGCCAGTTCTTCATCACCTCTGTAATTCTCAATAGGTTGGTGCTTTTCATACAAAAGCTGAACCTGGACATGCTTTTTAAACTTGTTCTTTTTCAGGTATCTCTCCTTTGCAGCTGTCTCTTCAGGAAAAGAAGCAACTAACGCTAAAGCACTTTTAGCAGCTGTCACAGCTTTCGCAGCAATACTAGCTTTCTCCTGAGCTGCAGCTCTTGCGGCCTCTGCTGCTTTGGTAGCAGCATTAGCAGCTGATTTTGAAGCCTCCACAATCTGATCAGGCGAAAGATTGTGGCTGTTGTTAAAATGAGACCTCAGCAAATTGTTAAGATGGTCCTGAAATTCAATTGAAGATGAGGAACAAGGAGTTGCAGACGGTGGATGCTGATATGGGGATGGTGGAGTTGGAGATGGTGAAGGAGGAGATGCTGAGGATGAAGAAGAGGCAACTATTGGGGGATGCAAAGCAGCATCACTGTCAGAAGTCTTTTTCTTGAATCCAGCAAGCAGCCGTTTTCGAGGAGGCAAAAGAACATCCGCAGCCAAGTGATTTACATCATATATGTTGGCCTCCATTACTACTCTACCAATCTTTATCTCCTTAGACCAAAAAATTCTTCTTCTTAAAGAATTGATGCCACTGCGCCAGTTACATTACTGCACAAACAATAAAGAGGGTATCATAACCCACCATGAAACCTAGCCAAACCCTAATTCAGATTTAAAAAAAGTCACGAATCCAAACAAATTCTTCCTGAACTGCAAATCTTTCCACAACTGTCAGAAATGGACCACAATTCAGCAACTAAACATTCATAAGCAATCAGAAACGATTCCACAATCGTAATCTGCCAAAACCCCCTGTATCCTCTGTCATTTCATTGACGACAAAACAAAAAAAATATTTCAAGTTTGCAACTTTAACTTTCCTTACCAAGCAACTTAACAAACTTAAGAAGAATTCATGCGCCATCTCACCAAACTTTCAAAGTTACAATGCGGAAAACCCCGCAACACTTGTAATTCTATCATTCTCCGAAACCAAAACCAAAGTTACGAACGAAAACATATCGAAAATCAGTCGGAAAAGATCAAAACAAAACAAAGTTCAAAACTTTCAAACATGAAATCAAATCATTTGAATTGTGCACAGTTGAACACGATTTTGAATTACCCTATCTGACACGAGAATCCCGATCAATGAAAACAGATAAACAAAAGCAAAACAGAGGGCCAATCCATAATGCAAAAAGGTGGATTCATTCCAATCGTACAAATCTAACAGAGCATCCGTGACTTTCACGTGAATTCAAGAAAACCACCTAAAGCATATGCATGCGATAAAACGCAGAGAAGAGCTGAATTTCAATGAAAGAGTACCTGATCACTTGTTTCCTATGTGGGTTTGGGGCGAGAAAGAGAGAGAGAAAGGGAAGTGAACATTTTAGGGTTAGAGAAAAGGAGAGGAGGAGAGGTGGTGGGGGAAGAAGAAATCCAAGTCGCAAGGGGATATCAGAGCATGTCTTATGTGTGTATATGTATAATTATTTAAATAAATAAATAAATAATATTCTAATAAAAGAAAAAGACGTAATTAATTATAAACTAAGTAATAATAATTGGCATTGGTTTCTGGCTGTAATAATCCAATCCAACACGCTAATTTCCTTACCTGCTCACACCCATAAAACCATAGACAGACACCTCTTGTGGGCAGTGCTTTAACATCTGCTTTAACTTGTCAGAGTGACCCAAATTCACCCATACAGCCAAGCTTGGCGATTTTCAAAAAGCCCTAACGTAATCCGTAGCTTTTGATTCGTTTGAATTGATCATCTCTAGCTTTTAGAGAAAAGGTCACATCTTTGCTCTAAATTTCCGCAATTTTTCAAGTTTTACGTTCGTGAAGTTTGACGTCAAGCTTTGTGCTTAATGGTATGGGGATAGATAGTGGGCCATTGCCAGAGGCTGCTAGTTGAATGGCGTTCAGAGATTATAATGTTGGACTTAAGCGGAGAGTTGTTGTCAACAGCTTGGAATTGCGGACTCTTGAAGGAAAAGAAGTTTTGAGTCCAAACGACTGTGAGAGCTATGGTGTACAGAGACCTGGACATAACGTCGTACAGGATGAAAAAGAAGGCTGTCTGGACATAAGAGTTGCAAGAGAATAAGAATTACAATTCCCGAAACAAAAGATGTGAGGAATAATAGGCGGTTTTGACATAGAGTTGTAAGGGAATAAGAATTCCTTCCTATTCCAAAACAAGGTATCGAGAAGAATAAGAACTTCCTCTTAAATAGGTAGAAATAAAGGTGAAGAACGTCTTCCTCTAGCGTCTCTTCTTTGCTAGAAGCACCACAAGTCTTGGCTTGGTCAGGTCTGTTAGCTGTGTCGAGTCTACGAGGTTCGTTTTGTTCTCCCGGGTGTCCGGGTTTGTTCTGCATTCTTCCTGTGTCTTTTGGTGCCAACTGGTTTTGTTTTCATTTATTTTCTTTGAAGAAATATGAACCGTAGCTGGTCGGACCTCCCTCTGGAATTGTTAAAGACAATGGAAGAGAAGGTCCTGTTATACATTGACAAATCTTATGTGTGTAAAACATGGAAATGTGTCTAATAGTCTTCCATTGTTGGTGGTACCAACCCATAAGAGTAACAATGGTTCGACATAAAATCTTTTAGTTTGCAAGGAAAGAAGGGTTATGATATTGGTTTAGGTTTTGATTTGGAAGAGGCCAAAGATAAAAAGTATTTGGGGGTTCATCCAATGGTTGGCTTCTTACAGTTGATCGCAAGTCTCCCGCAATTATTCTTATCAATCTCGTTACAACTCCTCAAACCCAGCAGGAAACTAGCTACAAGTTTCCTGACATTACAAGATACCGTAGAAATAAAATTGATGAAGAATGTGTACTTTGGGATGATTCAGGACATAGATTAACTACTATAGGTTCATCTTATGTGCGTTTTTGGATATGGTTATCTTATCTTCTAGTCCTTGTTACATAATTTCATTATGTGGCTGTATATTTTGGTTTAATCTTTTAAATATATTAAATCTCATTAGTTATTTGAATAAGAGATATTAGGTTTAATTAAAAATAAATAATATGATGTATTTACGTTGATGGAACATAAAAATAAGGATAATAAAAAGAGGTTTCGTTTGAATTTTAAATAATAACTACTTCCTCTCTCTCTCTACCTATTAAGTCTTTCATGTATATCTCTCTCCATCAGACGATATATATAAAATAAAATAACAAAACAAAAGTCAAGAGAGATAAAACAAAATTTAATAATATCGCATTGAAGATTATTGGAGATTATTTGTTCAGAAAGTATCGGAAATACAATGAATCGCTTATGTTATTGTGAAAACTTATTAGATTTTAAGATCCTGCAATTTATTATGTAAGAAAAATTACATGTGATATCAGAGTTATAGATTTGAGAGTCAATAATTTTTCATTTAAGATATTAAATCAAGAATTATTTTGATATAATTATATACATAATATAAATGATTAAGAAGATAGTTTATAGTGATTTTCTTACCAATTACGGCATGTTTTTGATTTTAAAAGGAAACAATCACGGCTTCTCTCTTTCTTTTATATGGAACATGATAACTATTTTGTTTCCACCAAACTCACATTATCAAGATGATGAAGGAAAGGAAAGACAATATTAAAGGCTTCCCTGCCAAGTTAACACGTGAATGGAATTAACAACGCCAATAATTGCATTCATTAAATATGTTTTGTTTTATCTTATGGACGGTTTGAAAACGTTCCATTAATGAACACAAAAGGTTCTCTCTCCAATTGATTGTGTTTCTCTCATCCATTCTTTCCTGTGTCATCAACGTGTTTCACTTGTTTCTTTTATCATGCCTCTTTAATGCTTCATTGATAACTTTATGTTAACATCTTTAAATGAATTAATTGCTTTGATTTCTCTTAAGCCTCTTGTTTCATTAAATGCTGTTTAATTGTAAGATTTGATGCATGATTTTAGCATCATATATTAATAATTGTTAATGTAATAAAGTACTTATGCGTATGAATAAGAATTAGTTTCAATATGACTTCTATTATCATTTATTTACTTTGATATTTATATAATGAATAATTTGTTAGTCATCAAAGTAGCCAAATTAGAAAGTTTTATAAATATCAAATTAAAAGAGATATATAGTTACGCATGATAATGTGATGCTTATGATTGCAATGACATAATGATACATTTAATGAGTATACTAAAATTCATTGATACTAAAACATTTAAGAATCACTGAAAGATTGATTAGTTAATTTTATATCAATGAGTATAATCGTAATTAATTAGTATATTTTATTAGATATATTTAGTTATTTACTAGGCGTTTGGTTTGAGCACAAGATTGGCTATGGATATGGGTATAATAGTAGAAGGAGATGGGGATGGGTATGAAAAATAAAAAAATGATGTTTAATTTGTAACTTGGGTTTCTGTATTAATACCAATAATGTTATTTGGTTTGTTGTATTAATGAGAATGAAAAATAATACAATACCATTTTTGCCCTCAATAAAAATGAAAATAATTTGCTCTTCATATGTTTATTGGGGCTATCTCCATATGTTTATAAAAAAAAATTAATTAGTTTTGTCAAGGAATTTTTTCGCAAAATTTGAGCATTAGATGAGCTATATGATAATTTGTCAATAGAGCTGCATAATGCCAACAATACAATTGCAACTATATTTCCATATCATATTTGAAATGGAATATAAAGCATAAAACAACATTAAAATAAACTTAAAACATAAAGCATCAAAACATAAAGTAAGATTTCTCATAGTACCTAAAACATAAAGCATCAAAATAAACTTAAGACATAAAGTCTTCGCATGTCAACGGGAAGGCTGAGAAACACATCAATCTTGTCTTTACTTGAGCTAAAAATGATAGCTGCTTTAAAGACATCACCACTTGGAAGGCCAATTTTCATTAACCTTCAACCACGTCTTTCATTTTTTCTGAAGTAGCTTTGTCACATAAATTTTCATCTGCAATAGCATTTGCCATGGTTGCGAAATTGCTATTAAAGCCTTCCACAAAAGTACGAAAACCATAATTGATTTCTTGCAGTTGTGCCTCGACAAGGACGCTGAAGTAGACGACATTTTCTTCCTTTTTGCTATATTCCCTCCACTGTTGCTTGATGGTTGTTTCTACTTTGCACTCACAATTCTCACATTTGTGTTGCTTGCATAAGTTGGAGTTGTTTGCAAATCTGAACACACATCATTGTTTTCTTTGTCAGATAATAAATCATATTCAACAACATACTCACCACCATTTACTGTATTTTGATCATTCTCCATATTTTGAAAAACATCCACATATCCCTGAACGTTCAACCCAGTAACTCTGTCTCTTCCATAAATTGATTCAAGTATGGGAATTTAAATTCCCACATTCCTTTTGCTTCTTTATACGTCTAAAAAATAAAAAAACAGAAAATGGAACTTCAATCAGTATACTTTTGCATTCTATAAGGCCACATGCCCACCAATTTGATTAAAGGTAGCTGTTATGTTAACGAATAAGAGTGCTCAAAGAATGAGCAATAATACTGTATGCATATGAACACAGATATATTCCTAGTTAATCATAACATGATTGTATACATTTGATTTTAATTATTCAGAATGGGCAATAATATCTATTTATCTGCCTCTTCCAAGAATTTTAGAAACTAGATTTTTTTT
>JANZLX010000213.1:10875511-10901801 GCA_025531955.1 Erythroxylum orinocense | reverse complement strand
TATTCCAACTCAAAATCATCCCTCCACCTATTATAATAAACAACTCCTTCACCTCTTCAAACTCTATTCCTAATCTAGATATTAAATTTTTTCTACAAAATTATTGGTACTTCCACCATCCATCAGTATGTGAATTATATTTCCATCTAACATGCCTTGTAACTTAATTTGCTAAAAAAATAACTACAGTCACTCCATACATTGCTTGCACGAATATACTAGGTAACTCTTTTTCTATGAATTCATCAATTTCCTCATTCTTAACTTCATTTTCTACCACATACATTTGTAATATCTTCTTCTTGCACTTATGGATTGGAACATACTTTTCTTCACACCAAAAGCTTGACTTAGCCCTGCATTCATCTAATTATTTACTTGTAGTTGTCTTGTTCCATCTCATGTCCTTGTCTCCCTTCTAATTTCCATGCATAGGAGTAGGTAACAAACCGGATGAAGATTTTAATGGATTTATCTAATTTCCAAGCAAATTCGTACCTCTTTGCTGGAACCTTCTCGTCATTCTACAATGCACAGCCACCATTTCACGCTTCCTTGCCAAATCATAAACCTGTTGAAGCATTCTCAAGTTCCACAATTTTACCGAATATTCTATCTCCACCTTCAACCCTTCCAAGAACATACTCACTAAATAAGGCTCGGGCATCAACATATTTTGAGACAACATATCGAACTCAGTGCAATATTCTTTCACATATCCCTTTTGTCTCAATTCTGTCAACCCTCCCACTGGGTCTTCAAAAGCTACTTCCCCAAACTTTTGTTCCAACACCAAAAGGTATTCACCTATACTAAGAGGATCTCTAGTTAGCCTGTTCCTCACATACAACTCATGCCAAGCCAGTGCCTCACCTTTCCAAATAAATCGTAGCCATACTCACCTTCAATTTTGTAGGAGTTTGATCTAACGTAAAAAAAAACTGCTCACATTTAAACACCCAAGCTTCCAAATTTTCTGCCTTGAATACTAGAAACTCGATCTTGCTACACCGTGTAGGAATAGCACAATGTCCTGTATAGCAATCGCCACCATTTCCATTTTCTGGAACTCTCTGATCAGTACTTCCGCATACGCCATGATTGACATGCTCCTTTTGATACAACTGAGTAATCCACTCTTTTAACTCTCGTACGCTTCATTCATGCCTTACTTCTAATTCTTGCATCTGACTTCTTAAGCCTTCTTCCACACATCTCCATGCTTATCCTCGAGTGCCTTCCACCATTTTGCAACGTCAACAACAGTCCAAAATCAAGCTCTCATTTTTTACCGATCATTGTTGAATATCTAATCATGAAGTTTGGGGATTGCAAATAACCAAAGAAGAGAGGATGAAAAGAAGAGAGAGAGAAGTTGAAGAGAAGAAGAACCAAAGAGAGAGAGAGAGAGAGAAAACCAGTATCTGTTATTCGTCAAATGTTTCCCAACACCAACAGTTATAATAACCATTGGTGTTGGCAGCCAATTACAATGCACCAAGGATATATTATTTACACAACATCGTTCTCCGCATTAACCTATATACAATATTACATCGTTTACACTAACTCCTTACATTTCACTCTTCAGCACACAGATCTCATCTTCCACCCGGGAATCCCACATTCTGATTGGCCGAATCGCAGATTCTATCGTTTGTGTCTCATAAAACTGTGTCAATTCTGGCGAGCCCACCGCTAGATCCCGGATGACATGGTACGAGGAAATAGATGCAATTGAAAGTATTGCTGTCTCTGGAGACTACTTTAAAACAATCCAAAACTGAAGAATGTCGGATTTCTTTGATTGTTTTGTTTCCTAGCTCTAAACTGTAAACAATTTACGGAAACTGGACTTGCCATAATAAACCTGTGTCGAATAAAAATGAATTTTTTTGGTTTATCGTTTGACTACGAAAATATGAGATTTTCTCCTTCCTTTCTTCTCCCAAATTTCCCAGAATCCAATCACAATGAGAAGATCCGTTTTACAGGACAACAAAAATCGAAAATTTTGGGTTTCTTCTTTTATGTTTTAGCTGTGAACAAAGAGAAAATGGGTGTTGGATCCGTAATTTTCTTCGGAGAATATCAAGGAAAGCCAGATGGTGATATATCAGAAGAATATAAATTGAAAGGGTTGGGTGCGCGAGTTATGAGAGAGAGTGGAGGAAGATCAAGAAAAGATGCAGAAACCCAGTGACGGGTTGAGCTAAATCGAATGAAATATTGATGGAAATATAGATGGAGCGAGACATGGAGAAGAGAGAGATGATCATTGACGAAGAATAAGGCAAGTTGAAGCCCATGAAATGACATCCAAGTGTTCCTCTTCTTGCTGATTTAGCATTTTGGTTTCACTTTCATCCATTATAATTTGTTTTCATGTACTTCTTTTGTTTCCACTGATACAAAGGATCGATAATGTGACAATTTGATTGGTAAGCAGTTATATTATGACAATAATTAGGACTTTACATCGGAACACGAAGCTGATAATCAAATTAGTCATCATGACAGATGTGATGAATGTGAACAAAATGATTACTCGTTAAGAGGTGAACATTCAACTCACTTCACTTTTTTTTTTTCCCAATCCCATCGCAATAGCCCTGGTGGAGAGAACAATGCCTAACAAGCTCAAGCTTACTCCTGCGTTGAAACAGTTGGTTCTGGAAACAGCCAAAGCTTCACCTCCAGAACATACAACTCTTGTGCTTCTCCAATGCTGTTGATCAAAGAGGGAAAAAAAATAATAATAAAATTAGAGAAGATAAAATAGCAATTTCATGAAAGCGTAAAGCATGCTTGCAGTCTACTCCCAATGTGTTAAAACCTAAAATACACATAACTTCGCAGATCTTTTAAGACTAGGTAAATTAGATCCAAGTAGTCAACAAATTTTGTAACAAGATGAGCACTATCACTTCAATTTGAGATCCTAAAAGTTAAGATAGTAGACTAATAGGTGTTAACTGTGTAGGTCTGTGCACCGAGGACAAAAAGAAGGAAGTGCAATTTAAGAGAAATGACGTTCGTAATTGACCACAGGACTATTTTGAGAAGGCATATAACACCATGGTCTTATTCTTGTAGATGACCATTCAGATTCAAGAATTATGGAATGACAATTGAAAAATGACTACCCAGGCGATCAACTAAATTCATTAAGCTGGCCAACCACAAGTAGATCCTTTACTAACCAAGCAACAAACCGCCACTAATGTGATTGAATTCTTACTCGACAACCAGCTCGCCTAGCTGTAACTTTCCAGAAACGGATATACTCCGAACCTGTCACGGATCAAACCAAAGGGCTTGAATAGGCCAAAAAAAAAAAAACATGGTTATAGTAATAGGAAAACTTACATTATCTATGAGCTTGCTGTTCCTATCATATTCCTTCCGTCATCTTACAAACTCCTCACAACTGTCAGACTTCTCAATTAGTAAAGGAAGGATAAAATCTACAACACAAGAGAATAACATCCGACACTGATTCTCAAAGAAGCCGATTAAAAAGAATTTATTGTGTGACCATCCAATAGACACACACCCCCAAGATAGCAATGGAAGAGAAAAAAGAACTAATGAATACAGCAAATGATAGGGTAATATAATTAATCTACACGGAAATTAATAGCAACTGCTATCAATGCACGAGATAAAAATTGGAACTGTAACAAAAGGATTTAAACCTTATTGTGCTACTGTAAGGTAAAGAGTACAGTAGAATACAAGCACAATGTTGACTATCTGCAGAGAACAAAAGCTAAAACCAAGAAGATAGCTTCCAATCAAATTGGCATTGAGCATTTTTTTTGAGAATGCCCTAACAAATGGCAACGACCACATTGAACAACTCTCTTTGGGCGCTTGAGATTCTCAACACGAAAAACTTTCTTTTTTGGTCTCCCAGGTGGCCGTCGTGTTTTGGGAGGTCTTATGATAATATCAACTTTTGCACCCGCACCTTCAGTTCCCTCCCCTGGTTCTTTCCATAGGCTCTTATCTGGAATGAGATTAATCATTTGCAAGTAAGTCTCCCTGTAACTTGCAACAGTAAAACAAGGCTCAGCAAAAAGATGGGCATTTTGCCCACAAGAAATCAGAGCAGCGGCAGCATGTGCACAAGGTAAACCATAAATCTGCCAGCGACGACATGAACACACACGAGTTCTAATGTCCACAATATTTGTCCGCTCAGTGGATACAATCTCAAACTCAACTTCATTTGCGCGAAGTACTTGATAGCAACGAGCATCAGCAATCGCCTCTGAAATTCGCTTCTCGGCTGATGGCACAAGGATTGAGTTCCACCTCATGCCTAAGTCACGGCGATTGTCAATCCAAGTAGTCAGCTGATGTCGAATATGCTCCATCATTTGCACAATTGGAAGCTCATGGCATTCAAGAGCCCAACTATACAACAACTCTGTGACCCCCAGGGTAAAATGGCCATATCTTACACCCTCAAAATAAGCTACAGCCCACAGTTGGGGAGGGAACTGTTGAAACCACGACATAACATCCTGTGAAATCTCTACCATCTCAGAAATCTTGCTTTCAAATTCAGCTGCAGTAAGGGCATAAACTGCATTCCAGAAAATATTGACCAATTTTGTGTTTTTAAAAGTATCACGGAAGTTTTCACTAACATAACGTAAACAAAATCCATGGAAAGCACTGGGAAAGTGTGTCTCCACAGCCTCTACAATACCCCTTTGTCTTTCAGACAGTATAGTAAGTCTAGGCATGTTTTCAGTATTTACTCCAAGAAGCTTCCGCAACTCCGACATGAACCACATCCAATTTTCATCACTTTCCACATCAACAATGGCAATAGCCAGGGGGAATAATGCATCATCAGCATCAACAGCTGCAGCACAAAGCAAAGAGCCCAAGTATTTTCCTTTAAGATGAGCTTTGTCAAGTTCCAAAAGTGGCCTACATGCATTTATGAAACCATATATACACGGACGATAAGAGATAAAGAGGCGCTGGAAACAATTTTCTTGTCCAGTTGCAAAAACTGAAGCAATGCTTCCTGGATTTGTCTTCCTTATCTGCTCACAGTATGCAGGAAGGAGGCGAAATCCTTCTTCAAAAGTCCCATGAAGTGCAGCCATGCTGCGCTCCTTCCCACGCCAAGCCTGCATATATGAGACGGCAACCCCATGCTGGTCACGGATATCTTGCAGTATTTCTTTAGGCTTGTATTGTGGATTATCTCGTATGCGTGCTTCTACAGATCTAGCAACCCAACCCACAGATGCTTGTTGATGGTGGAGGTTGCGGACTCCTTCACATGTGTGCTCTCCATGCAACGTTCTAACAGAAAATGTTGGAACTCCAGGACATTTTGCAACATGGATGCGCCAAGGACATCCTTCTTTGGAACATTTGGCTATAAATCGGCTTCGATCCGATTTTACTATCCGAAGATCAAAATGTAATGCTATAGCAATATCTTTTAATGTTCTCCTGCAAGTCTCAACATCAGGAAATTCTTGCCCAATAGTCAATGCATGATCCGTCAAGGCAAAAGAAGATGCATCAAGCACAGCCAAGGCATGATCAGCCATAAATATAGTGAATGGAGGAGTTGCAGCTTTATGTGATTACAGGCTTCCCTGTGTGCTGCATACGATATTTTTACATACTGCCAACAGATAAAATGTGTTGTCAGATATTAATAGTGCAAGAAAGGAAAGAAAATAAAATCAGAAACAAGAATAATATGTACCAGGAATACAACTGTCACTTAATTGGAAAACAATTTTGGATGAACATGAGCATTGCAACCAAATTTATTTCTCAAATCAAGAAGGATTTGCACCAGAGCAGTGAAATGCAAAAGAATTCATCCAAATAAAATAAGCCTCTAATTTCCAAAGTTAAACAATTAACTCCTCACTTTATACACTTCCAAATATGAGCATGCTTACATATATGCCCATCTAAATATGTTTACATACATGCACATATGACTTATGATCAAATAATCCAATCTTGCAGCAGCATGATAAACACTATCAGCTCTAACTATATGACAACAAGGACTTCGGGCTTTCAAGGCATTGTCAAGATATGTTTTTCAATCCCATGTAATACATCCAGTAGAACATGCTGAAGCAATCTAGTCGTGTTGCATACCCCATTGATGTACAGTTCTTTGATACAAACAACACGAAAGACTAGACCTAAGATGACCCTTCATTCTCATTATTGTATCCTGTCAGTAAAGGATAGGAGTTGCAACTTTTCAAACTGCAAGTTGAAAAATGAATCTCAAGTCTCTTAAAACTCCCTTTTCTTCCTTTCATTGTAATCTTCTACTACTTAATCCTTAGCCCTCTTAAAACTCCCCCTTTCCTCATCTTCCTTTCACTGCAATCTTCTACTACTTTATCTCTGTTCTCATCTTTGCCTGCATGTTATGTTCATATGTGAAACTGTCAGAAGAATTAATTTGGTTCAGGAAGTCAATTCCTATAACTGAATAAAACCAAGTCTGAATGTGCCTTTTCAAATTCTTGTTCTTTTCTTATAATCATTATCCTCTTAAATTATATGCATTATATTGTTCTCTAACAGTTTAAAAGCTGGGTCTATTGCTTAGGAAAACAATTCTTTGTTTAGCAAAACAACCACTATGAATAAAGCAACTGTGCTAACTAATTGCAAGAAAATTGATATTCTAAAAGGAATTTGTCCTGAAAACCTGCACAGTCCCCAACTGCATTTGTCCATGCTATCAAATAGCAATTTTCCTCCCAATCTGTGCCTATATTCCTCCAATTTGAGTACACAATGCTAACATACCCATGTTTCACTATATTTTCTTAGGAACGCCATATTAGAAATGAAATTCCATGATCAAAAGCATCACAAATCAAGCTGGTAGACTAAAATATAAAACCCCACATCATAAAGCCATCAGCATGAGCGAAGGCAATTGATCTCAAGAATTAAAGAAATTAGACAACTCGCCTTAGAACTCATCGATGATGGCAATTTCTAGAGAACATTCAAACTAAGAGACGAAATGATTCCAAGCGTCTACTTCTAAAATTCTTACTAATTGAATAAACAGAGACTCAACTTCCGAATATTTTGATGGACATAAGCAAGGGAACAAGCCTATGAAACATCAGTGGAGCACAAGACCAATCAGAACAAAGTTGTGATAGAATGCCAAGGCATATGCTTGATGTCATTCATGTGACTGATGAGATGGTAGGTTCCACATGTAGGTCGTACGGAAAAACGTGATCACTGGTCTCAATAGTAGTACAAGAATCATCAAGGTTGTTGAAAGAGTTAAAGAAATTGAAAGAAGTTCATCCTAAATAAAAGGAACTAAACTAGTTCATAGTGATAAACCACCTCCAACAATAGCACAATCACGGATAAATGGTTTCATTTAAGAATCCATCAATTATATAAGGTTTTCGAATGACGTTTATAATTTTAACTTTTGAATGTGCCTTACACTGCAAACCTCTAGAGAAAACATTATAATGTTAGCAAATATGTATCTTAAATAAGCCAATCAAACTTATACTGTGTATAGAGAAGAATGCAATTGCTATCTTTTGGGTTGTTAGAAGGTAGTAGAGAATGGCTTTGAGAAAAATGAAAAATCTTACAACTTAAATTTTAATTTAGTAGCCAAGGACATTGTGAACCTAATGCAAGGTGTGTGAATAAGTTGTCTTAATCCTAATTCATCACATATAGTATTAATATATAAAAACAATACACCACTAGTGGTTACATAAATAAGGGACCAAATTATCCTCATATTTAACACTCCCCCGCTCAAGGTTGAGCATATATATGATCTATAACCAACTTAACACAAGGATATGTGTTTTGTCCTTTCATGATAAACCGGATTCCATGAATACACAATTTCACTTGGTTTACATACTAGCTTCATAGGTTTTGGTAAGGCAGGCTTTGATGATCACCTTCCTATTTTCTCAAGGAGATGACACAGCCCTAACTATTCACATGCGCCACTTGACATGGGTCTATATTCATCCTCTACATTAGACCACACAACTATATTTTACTTCTTACTTTTCCATGAAATCAAGTTTCCTAGAACAAATATAGATCCACGTATGAGAGTCATATTTAACAGCCATAACTTGTAAGTCATTCTAATTTTCTTTAGTATAATTGCATCCTTTGTATTTGGGTTGTGTAAGAAAGAAAGAGGTTTGTATTTCTTGATTCCTTTATTGTACAATAGTAAGGCCATATATACATATTTACAAGATTAAATTAGGGAATGTAATCCCTATAATCAAGGGATTATAATCCATATAATAAAGACTAGAATCAATGAAATTAATGCTCAATATGTAACACACCCCGTCAAGCTGGAGCATAGATATTAATCATGCTCAACTTGTTTCAAATGTAATTGATTTGAGTACATGTTGGGGCCTTTGTGAAGATATCTTTGAGTTGCTCTCCAATTTTGACATATTCCGAAGAAATCAAGAAGTGTTAAACTTTTTCACGAACAAAGCAGCAGTTAATTTCAACGTGTTTGGTCCTTTCGTGAAACACTAGATTAGAAGCAATATGTAGAGCAACCTGATTATCGCACCATAGTTTGGTTGGTATTGAGGTTTTAAAACCAATTTTGTATAATAGTTGATATATCCACATTATATCAAATTGCTTGTGCCATAGATCTATATTTAGATTCTGCATGGATCTAGATATAACATTTTGTTTCTTACTTTTCCATAAGACTAAGTTTCCTCACACAAAGACACAATAATCAGTCATAGATTTTCAATCAATCTAAGAACCTGCCCAATCTACATCCGAAAAGCATTCAATGTGAGTTTGTCCATGATTTTAGTATAGTATCCCTAGTCCAGGAGCTCCCATTAAGTAGCATAAGACTTGTTTCAGGCCGCCCAATGTTGAATAGTTGGAGAAGACATTAATTAACTTACAATGCTAACAGAATATGCAATATTAGGGCAAGTTAATTTTTTGACCAATCTTCTATATTTTTCAGGTTTTGAAAGCAAATCTTTGTCTTTGGTCAGTTGTACATTAGGAGGGGCATTGGATAATAGATTAAGTACACATTTTCTTTGGGATAGGAAAATGCCTTTCTTACTTCTCGTTACTTCTACTTCCAGAAAATATTTCAAAGCTCCTAGATCCTTTGTGTGCAACTGATTGTGAAGAAAGGATTTTAATGATGAAATGCCCATAAAGTAACTTCTTGTAACAACGATATCATCCACATATACAACAAGGAGAATAATCTCAAGCTTGGATTGTTTATAGATGACTGAGTGATCATATTTGCTTTTAGTCAATCCAAACATTTACATGGCTTGACTAAATTTTTCAAACTAGGCACATGGTCTTTGTTTCAAACCATACAATAGCTTGCGAAAACGACAAACTTTTCCATACTCACCCTAAGCAACAAACCCAAGGGGTTGCTCCATATACACTTCCTCTTAGAGGTCACAATGTAAGAAATGAATAGATGGAGAGATGTTAGTTTAGCAACAAGCGAGAAAGTATTAGAATAATCCACACTGTAGGTTTAAGCATAGCTTTTAGCGACAAGTCATGCTTTAAGATGAACCATTGATCCATTAGAGTTGACTTTAATTGCAAAAACCCATTTGCTTCCAATCTCTTTCCAATAGGTAAGTTTACCAAATTCTATGTACCATTAGCCTCTAACGCATTCATCTCCTCTATCATAGCATTATGCCAACTCGGATGAGCTAAAGTTTCTCGAATAGTTTTCAAGAAAGACACGGAATCAAGTGAGGGGACAAACGAACATAGAGGATAGGATAAATGATCATAAAAGGAGCATTGGCGTTTGCAAAGAGCAATAGGGAGATCATTTTAAGTCAGATCTGATGTGGACGAAGACATAGAAATGGAGCTCGCATCAAAATGATTTCTTCTTCTAGAATAGCCAAATGAATGGGTGGTGGTTGTGGTGGTGTAGTGGTAACATTATTGATTTGGTAGGTGACCTCATAAATTAATAGATCATCATCCCCCTTTGTAGGTACAAAAGGAATAAGAAAGGAGATTTGTCTGAAAAAGATGACATCGATAGGCACAAGATATTTGTTAAGAGTTGGACAATAACACTGATAGCCTTTTTGTATATGAGAATAGCCCAAAAATACACATTTAAGAGATTTAAGAACTAGCTTGGTGAACTGAAAAATCTCAAACAAAACAAGTACTACCAAAAATTCGTGGTGTAGGGGAGAACAAAGGTTTAGCAGAAAAAATAATGTTATGAGGAATCTCACTCCAAATAATGGATGAAAGCATACAATTGATTAAAAAACAAGCTGTGGAGGCCGCATCAACTCAAAACAATTTGGGGAAACTTATTTGGCATAAAAGTGCTCTAGCAATTTCAAGCAAATGACGATTTTTTTTCTTTCAGCTACACCATTTTGAGATGGTATGTTGACACATGATGATTGATGAAGAATACCATTTTGGAGCATGTAGTGTTGACACGAGGTGGAAAAAGTATTCTTTAGTGTTGTTGCTTCTTAGTATGGATAGAAATATTAATTTGTGATTCGATTTTAGCACAAAAGGTAGTAAATTTGGAGAATACCTCGAAACAATTTTTCATTAAATAAAGCTAGGTCCTCGAGAAAAATCGTTAACAAATGTAACAAAAAATTGAAAACCAGTTTTGGGCATCACTAGACGAGGACCCCAAACATCAAAGTGTACTAATTCAAAAGGAAAACTAAATCGTTTATTAACCCATGGAAGGGAAGACACAAGATGGTGTTTAGTAAATTGACAAGACACACACTCTAAGTTAGAAACATTTCCAAATTGAGGACATATCTTCTTAAATAAAGGTAAAGAGGGTTGTCCTGACACTGGAATAGGCAATAGGTTAAGACACATGGTTATCCAAAATGTAGAGGCCTCTTGATGCTCGTGATTTACCAATAATCTTCTTCCTCATAAGATCCTTGAAAAGACAATGATTAGGAAAGAATGAGATATAACACTTTAAGTCATGGGTGAGGTTACTCACAGATAGTAAATTAAATGAGAATCCAGGTAGTTGTAAGAAAAAGGTTAGTGAGAATAATGGAGTAGGGTTAACAATGCCAAAACCAATAACAGAGTAAGGGGATCCATCTACGAAGGTGACATCGGAAAAAGATGAGTGTTTTTGGAAAGTAGAAAAGAGATTGGGATTACCTGTCATGTGATCAGAGGCACCAGAATCAATGGCCCATTGGGAGGAAGAGAAAAGAAGACATGCAAATGTGTTACCTAAATCAGCAATAGCAGAGATAGAGTGAGATGAATCTTTCAATGCTTCTTAGGATTGGGTGAATTTGGAAAATTCATCTGTAGAAACTATAATGATCTTCTCAACGAATGAGCTCGACTGCAAAGTAGCTGCTACATGAGCGGTGTAAGTTTTCTAATTTTTATTTTGTAGTTTTCTACAAGTACGTTTGTTGTGACTTGTTTCATGAGAATATTAACAAATGATTCCTCCACTATCTTGATTCTAATGTCTTGTTCCTCCTTTGTTATTATTCCTCTGGAATGATTTTCCATAACTAGAATTCTGACTCACGAGAGCACTAAAGGTCTAAGCAGAGGGGGCAACTAAATTGTTATTGTTTGTACGAAGTATCTGAGTAAATACCTCATGCAGGGAGTAGATTTCAATGTTGGAAAGAATTAAGACTTGTCAATCTCCAACTGCGAATTAATTTCAGCTGAGAAACTCATGATGGCCATCGATTCTCATTGTGATTGTCGGGAATTTAATATCAGAGCTAAATAGTAACAAAACATTTAATTCTTCGTAGATCCTTTTGAAGTTCATAAATTAATCTTGAAGGGATTGGTCATGTTGTTAAGCTCAATAAAATCCTTTACAAACCTCATAAAATCGAGAAGTATTTCCTTTGTAAGAAAACAAAATTTTCAAATAATCTATTAATTCTTTGACATACTCAAAGTGATTAACGACTTAACGAGGCTGATGACTTTGTCGTCAATAGAATTCCAAATCTATAAGAACAAGCGACCATCATCGAATAGCCACTCCTTGCGTGTATAGTCCATTTGAAGATCATTAGTAAGGTGATGATCGTTAGAAATACTCCTTAAATAAATTCGAACTGTCTTACACCAATCAGAATAGTTAAAGCCAGTTAACTTATATTTTGTGATTTTTGATGTCACAAGAATGACATCCGTGAAAATAAAACTTTTGTTATCGTTGGCCATGATAATACTAGTCAAAACCACTATGAGGGAGTCAAATGCCAAAGAAAATGCTCCAAAGCGAAGCTCAACAATAGACCAAAAACAGAGATCCAAAAGAGATGTTGTGACAAGCCTAGGTGGATGTCCTACTGAAAACACCAAGGAACAAGAGGAGCAGTGGCATGATGGTGGCGGAAGTCAAACCTTTAGAAACGTTGGTCGGTAGGACTTAACGCCAGAGGTTGTGATTAGAGGTAATGGCGCTAAAAGACATGCCTGGACGTGCCGGCAATTGGGACTATGGCCGATAGTGGTGACCCTGCATGTGACACGCGCAACTCTTTTGATGGTCAAATTTCTAGGGTTGGCTTCCAATTATGATAAGAAGTTGGCAATGGTAGTAGGTATGTCACAAATGAAGCTCCAGGAAGCTTCAGTCAACAAAGAAGGCTATAGTTAGATGTCGTTAAGTCAATGAATTCTCTTCTTCCATAATTTATGCAAGTCTTGTGATGAACATCTTTTCCTACTAGCTAGCGTCCAACCTTTTGATTCAATAACAGCTTCTCCATCATTGTCGTCGTCTTCTTCTCTACCCTCTCACTAGTAAGATGTCTTCTTAAGCTTCAGGGGGAAAGACACTTGTTATAATTTCACCTGCCATCTCTATGTTGCTTTGCGTCAAAAGGGTCTCAAAACCTTCATCGACAATGAACTTAGTAGAGGAGAATAAATCGCTCCCTCACTTCTCCAAGCAATTCAAGATTCCAATATCGCTCCCTTGGCAAAATAAGACAGACTTCTTCTCACTAGGGCAGAAAACTAAACACTCAAAAACCTAAACTAGGCTCTGATTCCATGTAAGAAAGAAATAGGTTTGTATTTCTTGATTATTTCACTGTATAGTAGTAAGGCTATGTATACATATTTACAAGATCAAATTAGGGAATGTAATACCTATGATCAAGGGATTATAATCCCTGTAATGATAACTAGAATCAATGACATTAATGTTCAATATGTAACAGGTGTTAAGGGATAAATCCTATATATGTCATTTCGTTGTATCTCTTCTATTGGTTTTGTAACAATATACGGCTATCTTATAACAAACTCTGCTGTGTATTGATAGCTTAGCTGTTGTACAGAATTCTTTGTATATATATTACCTCATAACATGAAGGAAATACAGACATTACTATTTTCACTTCAGTAGTCTTATCGCTCTCTGTATGGTATCAGAGCTTCTTAACGCCTAAACGGCAAAATTTTTTCGTCATCCTGGTTGTGTGTCTTTTCCTACCTCTCTTCCTCTGCCTTCTCAAATTTCTCATCTCTCCGTCATTATGACTACTCCAGACGATACATCTGGTACCACCAGTCCTGCTCATCTAATCTCTTTCAACAACTCTTCTCTCATTGTTTTGAACACCACCTCCATTAAACTTAACGGAGCTAACTATCCGGCCTGGAGGGTGCAAATGACTGCCCTTCTTATAGGCTACGATCTTCAGGGTTACATGGATGGCTCTTTCTCGTGTCCACCAGTGACTGATCCTGGCTATACCCACTGGCTCCGACAAGATCAACTTATTATTGCAGCTCTGATTTCCTCTGTTACTGAAAATATTGTTACGTTACTTGGCTCCATTACCACTTCTAAACAGGCATGGGATGTTCTTGGTAAGACTTATGCGAGTAGCTCTCGCTCACGCATTTTTTCTTTGAAGGAGAAACTCACTAGCATGGAGAAAGGTGATCAATCCGTGGCTGTCTTCTTGCGTCAGATTAAATCTATAGCTGATGAGTTAGCCATTATTGGCAGCCCTCTGGATGATACCGACATGCTTATTCATGTCCTCAATGGTCTTGGCTCCGACTTCAAGGACATTGTTGCTGCTAGTCGGGCAAGAGAATCTTCCATTTCCTTTGAGGAGCTTCACGAGAAGCTTCTAGATCATGAAGCCTATCTCACCAGGACAGTGAAGTCCGATTCTCACCCTACCACTGCGCTGCTTGGGTATCGCGCCAACTGGCCTCCACAGCGTCCTCGCAGCCATTCACACGTTTCCCCATCTCACCAAAGGCGTCGACCACGCCCTTCTGGTCTCACATCTAGTTTTGATGTTTCTGACCCACCGCTACAACCTACTGCTTCCCGTGAATCTCATTCTTCTGTTGTTTGTCAATATTGTGACCAGCCTGGTCACACGGCACGGCGATGTTTTAAACTTCATGATCGCCCTCGCACTCGACAACCTGCTACTCACCACACTCACAAGATCAATGTACCTCCCTCTGATAAATGGGTCGTTGATTTCAGCGCCTCCCATCATTTTACTAATGATCTTGCTAATCTGTCTCTTGCCTCACCATATGATGGTTCTGATCAACTTGTAGTTGGCAATGGTAATGAGTTACCGATTACCCATACCGGTATCACAACTCTCTCTACTCCCACCACCTCCTTGTCATTACCTGATGTTTTACATGTTCCAACCCTTACCCATAATTTACTGTCTGTATTTAAGCTCTGCAACACTAACAATGTCTCGGTTGAATTTTTCCCTATTCACTTTCAGGTCAAGGATGTTCGGACCAAGGCGGTACTGATGCAAGGTCCCTGTGCTGAGGACTTATATTACCTTCCCTGTCCAAAGAAGCTCCCACAGGCTCATGCCGCTACTCCTGTCTGCTCTCACGATTGGCATCACATTTTGGAGCATCCAGCTCAACCTATACTTCAACATATTATTACACGTTTTCAGCTTCCTTGTAACAATAAATCTCAGAGTCCTTGTGTGTCCTATGCATGTTCTAAAAGCCATAAGTTGTCTTTTTCTAATACTCATCTTACCAATAGTCGTCCCCTTCAACTGTTATTCAGTGATGTTTAGGGTCCAGCACCCATTACCTCTATCAATGGGTTTCGCTATTATGTAGTCTTTGTTGATCATTTCTCTAAATATATCTGGTTGTATCCCATTCGCAAGAAATCTGAAGTTCTTTCCATCTTTGTGCGTTTTAAATCACTTGTTGAAGCATTCTATAACACCAAAATTATCTCTCTGTTTAGTGACAATGGTGGCGAATTTGTTGCACTTAAAACCTTCTTGGCCCACCATGGCATCACCCATTTCACCACTCCCCCGCATACGCCTGAACTCAATGGCACAGCTGAGAGACGTCATCGTCACATAGTTGAGACGGGTCGTGCTCTCCTTCACAGATCCAATCTACCGCCTACCTTCTGGCCGTATGCCTTTCAAACTGCCGTGTAGCTTATCAATCAGCAGCCCACACCTATTCTCCGCATGTTATCTCCTTATGAGGTGCTTCACAAATCTCCTCCTAACTATCACCACCTTAATTCCTTTGGTTGCCTTTGCTTTCTATGGCTTCGGCCTTACACCATCCACAAACTCCAAAATAGGTCCACCCCTTGTATCTTTCTTGGATATTCTTCTTCTCATTATGCGTACCTGTGTTATGATCCTCTCACTAGTAAAACCTACATCTCTAGGCATGTCACCTTTCATGAGACGGTCTTCCCTTATGGTTCTATGTGCTCCTCTCCATCTCTGCGACCTAACCCACCTCATACTACCTCCTCTGACGTCGTATCCTTCTTTGATTAGAGTATTGTTGTATCGCCGTCCATTTCCTGCCCACACCCATCTCCACCTTCCCAGTCAAATCCATCTAATCTGGTTCAGTCCACCTTCCTTCCTCCACACTCTAGTTCCATTCCCTCATCTTCCCCTAACCATGATTCTGTCTCTACTGCCGATATGGACAGCACAGGTAATATATCTCATTCTCTTAAAGTGGACGTTGCCTTAGCCCTGCCAGTGGCTACCGCCTCCTTACCTGCCCCACAGCCCCCCACCAACACTCATCCGATGCTGACCCGCTCCAAGAACCATATTTACAAGCCCAAAAAGTTGTATCAGGTTAGTAAATATCCCTTGCCAACTGCACTTGAACCATCGTGCATCTCACAGGCCATGCAGGACCCATTATGGCGTGCTTCTATGAATACCAAATTTGATGCTCTCATCAACCACCGCACTTGGGACCTTGTTCCAGCTCCTCCAGGATGTAATGTTGTTGGCAACAAGTGGCTGTTTCGGATCAAGCGCCACCCCAATGGATCTGTTGGTAGGTATAAATCCCATCTGGTTGCCAAGGGCTTTACGTAAACTCCAGGTTTGGACTTCCATGAAACCTTTGCGCCAGTTCTTAAACCTCAGACCCTTAAGATTATTTTCACCATAGCCCTTGCTCATAACTGATCCATCCTTCAAATGGATGTTAACAATGCTTTCTTACAAGGTGCCTTAACTGAAGATGTCTATATGAAGTAGCCACCGGGCTTTATACATCCAGATCATCCCACCTATGTTTGTAAGTTGCGCAAGGCCATCTATGGCCTTCGCCAGGCACCTCGGGCTTGGTATGAGTCGCTGAAACAATTCATCCTCTCCTATGGTTTTCGGAATAGTGTCAGTGATGCTTCTCTCTTCATTTACAATCACAGTGGCGTTGTTGCCTACTTCCTTGTCTACGTGGATGACTTACTATTAACAGGTAACTCATTCGAGTTTTTGTCCAAATTTACTACTGCTTTGTCCAGCAATTTCTCCCTCAAGCAGTTGGATTTCCCGTCTTATTTCCTGGGCATTGAAATTGTTCCCACTATTGATGGCCTATTCTTATCTCAACACAAGTACATTCGGGGTATTTTGGATCGGTTTGGCTTGTCTGATGCCAAACCAGTCTCTACACCACTATGTCTGTCCACACCCTTGCTCCTTGATGATGGTACAGCCTCGACTGATATTTCCTCTTACAAGCAAATGGTTGGATGTCTTCAGTACTTAGCTCATACCGGACCAAATGTTGTCTTTGCGGTCAACAAGCTTGCTCAATTCATGCATGCTCCCACTGTTACTCATCTTCAGCAAGTTAAACGGGTTTATCGTTATCTCAAAGGGACTATTCATTTTGGGCTACAACTTCGTAAACAGGACACTCTTCATCTTCAGCTCTTTAGTGTTTTACCGTCCCCCCTCTTAGCCTACAGTGATGCTGATTGGGCTGGTAATCGAGATGACAAAACCTCTACTTCTGCTTATCTAATTTACTTTGGTGGTAATCCAGTCTCGTGGCAATCCAAACATCAACGCACTGTTGCCCGCTCATCCACCGAAGCTGAATACCGGTCTTTGGCAACAGCAGTAGCTGAACTTCAGTGGCTCCAAAACTTGTTATCCGAACTTCATCTTCCTTTCAAAGGCTCTCCTGTTTTATATTGTGACAATCTTGGTGATACGTACCTATGCAAGAATCCGGTATTTCATACACGCATGAAACATATTGCTCTTGATTATCATTATGTTCGTCAATTTGTTCAGGCTGGAAAGTTGCATGTCAACCACATCTCCACGCATGATCAGATTGCAGACGCTCTTACCAAACCTTTGTCATCACGTCGTCATGCTGATTTACGAACCAAGATGCATGTTCTCGATGGGACCATGCTCTTGAGGGGGCATGTTAAGGGATAAATTCTATTTAAGTCATTTTCGCTATATCTCTCCTGTTGGTTTTGTAACAATATATGGTTATTGTATAACAAACTCTGTCATGTACTGTTAGCTTAGCTGTTGTACAGAATTTGTTGTATATATTACCTCATAACGTGAAAGAATACAGAGCAATTACTATTCTCACTCCAGTAGTCTTGTCACTCTCTTTATATGTCACCTCTTCTTCACCTTCATACTCCTCACCAAAATGACCAAGCTCAATGATGTTTACTCCTCTTCTCTTTGGATCATAATTGGAACGTGCGTAGGTTGGTTATAACACTAACACTGTTCAGGGATTGGCCTGGCATTTGGGTTCCTTTGAGATAGTGTTTGCGTCTCGGCCCCCTCAATGGGCTTCTTCCCAGTTGCTTTGTCGTTGCTTTATGACATGTTCACCTGAGTGCTTATGGGTTGATAACGGATCTTCCATACAAAATCTGTCCTTTTGCCTTAGACCATAATCTCGATTTCATAGTCTAGCATTTGCACACCGATCTTCGCCTTCTTCTTCTCCTATGTCTTCCTATCAACTTCTCGCTGTAATGGATGGATTGAATTACGCCTAAGACATGGTGCTTGGGTAAATCCCTCAACTTCACGTCGACCAACATTTTGCCTCGTGTTGGTGTTATCCAAATGTGATTCTAATGCAGCCATTCGCTGTTCAATCTAATCAAGGTATTTCTTCACAAAATGAAACTCATTTCAATAAATCTGATCCGCTTATTTTCGATTAGCTGCTTGATTCTCTTGAGACCCTCCAGTTCTTCTTGCATTAGCCATTAGAAGGGATAAACTTACTCTAATACCAAAACTAAAATAGGACAGGAAAGGAAGGGAAACAGAGAAGGAAGCTATTTCACGAATAGCTTAAAACATCTGCACATAACAATGCTTAAGAAAACAAGCTTCTGAAACTAGAATGTCAGTACTATTATCGAACATTGAAGGTTACATGGCTAACCTAAAAGGTCGATTTATAAACTGCTTCACAGAAAAAAAAATTGAAATTAAAAGAATTAATCAAACAAGTCATCATGATTAAAGAAATAACAAATTCTCCAGACAAACTTTCAATTGAAAGCCCCAAGAAGGTGGAACGTATTCACCTATTCCGAAAATTGTTATACCTATGTTATTTTTTTACATCTAATCCATTTATTTTTTTTCTCTCCTAGTTAGTAAATGGGTTAAATGTACAAAAAAAAAAAAGCACAACAATTTTCGATACAGGTAAATACAACCCTTAGAAGGTCTTGCACTTGGTCCAAAGGTGTACATTTCAGATTGTTCTTGTATATCATTACATTTCCCTGAGTTGTCAAAATTCATAGGTAACATTTCAGTACAGAGGGTTTAGTAATTGTAATTATTCTGACACATTCCACTGCCTGCTATATAGCGAGGAAGAGCTTCACTGATCTTAATTCTACATTGAAAGTGGTTTTCAAATTCAGAATTCCAGCTCTTCTCATGAATTAAATGTTAAGAATTATGTGATGAAGCTTTTTGGCTGTGTGGTAAGTTCAACCAAGGTCTAAGTTCTATTCTAATTGTTCTCTCTTTCTGTTTCCCTACCAGTATAGTTTCGGAATAGCTAAAAGAACGACAATGTTCTAGCTGCATTCTTGAAATTGATAGTATGTAAAAGTGCAACATATATAGAAACCAAAAGACTCTCTAGGAAGCTAAATTAAAACGACAAAGATGAAAATTGACAATGCATCAATGTAGCTGCCCCTTTCACCATTGAATTCTTGTTAGGCCCATCAAAGGCTTCATTAAAAGGTAAGAGAGAAAAGGACACAGCTTTTTCTGATTATACAGAGCAGAAAAACAAAAAAAAAGATAATTTGTAAATAAGCATTATATATGATTCTTTCCATACATACAAAATCTTAGTGATGAAGCTCCAATAAGCAATAAACCAAACAAAAAGGAATAGTGCAGTACAAGACTGTCTACTTTCAAACTCAGAAACAACTTAAAGCCACGGTGAACACTGATATGATAGGCATGGTGCAGCTGAACAATCCGAGTAAGTTATCTTTTTTCATGTCCATTAGCTTAACGACCTTAATGATGCAAAACTGATGAGTCCTACTATATCTTAACGACCTTAATGATGCAAAACTGATGAGTCCTACTATATAACTTGGTCATACATATTAGAATCACCAGGTGAACTGAGCATCAACCTTGCATGCCATAGTCTTCTGCGTGTTCATATAGATTATAGCTTCCTGGCAACTCCATCTTTCCAGTTGGGTGGTCATCTCCTGCATTGATTTCATTTCAGTGTAAATAATATAGCTGTCATTGGTGTCACAGATGCAGCATTCAGGTCCACACAGACTGGACTCAGAAAGGCAGCATTAAAGGAAGAAGTAATGAAAGTTATAGCAATTCATATATCCTGGAGATAATTGCTAAAGTGCCATCTGGTAGACTTCATACTTTCTCAATGAGACAACAACAAGCCAAACACTTTAACTAGAAATACAGTGCAAGCGCTGTGTAAATCTATGATACAATTTTAACCATTTTATTAACACTGTCCTTCTAAATGCTTCCACAAACAAAGAATATTGATAAATTAACAGATTGATAAAGCCGACTTCATTATCATGTCATGCCCAAATAATAAGAGAAAGGCCCATGAAAAAACCATAAGAACTGAAGTTGAAAAAGTACATAAAATTACATGGTTCTGGAAAATGGTGGCGCCTGATGAGAAAAGGAACATGAAATTCCACCAAACATAATTTTGGTTGAGTTGAGGATGAAGTAGGAACTCTAATATGGATATGTATACAAGTTATATGCCCATCCTTGGGATCGAGTCCAAGGATGATTCTCAGGAAAGTTAATCTCTTTCCCCTTATTTACGTTGGTTCCCCTTCTTGCAGAACCTATTTTTGGTAATGAAAAACTGGCAGCACTTGTCAAGGACAAGGTCTGCCAAGATTAGGCTAAATTACTCTACTCCTAATTTGCTAATTTTTATGATAACTTCTGCCTTACTTTATTGCATAACGTAACAGCCTCATATAGGCAAAGAAACATAAAAGTTCCACCTAAACTATGACTCCTAGAAAGACTTCTATTCAAGCTGTTTTACGAGTCTTAGAAAGAATCTAATTCAAGTTGTTTTTATTAACATAACTATAATAAAAACTAGTGGAGAAATGATAGGGAAATAATAGACTTCTACAAAAAATAAAATACTCCTCTAATAAACTCCTAATAAAACATTCATACTCCTCTAATAGACTCCTAATAAAACACTCATCCATATCAATGCAGCATCACCAACCCAACTGATACAGCCATCCATTGCTAATGCGTGACAATAGTAACTTGTTAAGTTTCCAGGTTCTATGCTGCCTAAAGACGGGAAACCAATCAAATCTGCATATTAGGATTAGGTAACTCACCCAAGAAATGTAGTTCAGAACTCATTTCATGGCTGTGAAAGCACAGGTCTTCGGCCCCTGGAGGGTCCTGGTGGGAGTGGAACATTTCCGGTTTTGTTTTCTTCTCATTCAATGAATCAACTTCTGTCTCCACTTCTGACTCAGCATTGTTGGATGAAACAACCAATTGTTTCCTTTTTGATCGAGCTCGCCTATTTTGAAACCAATTATACACATTTGTTTGAGATATTTGTCCATGCTGGCCGAGTTCAGAGGTTATTTCTTTGATTTTTTGCTTTGTCGGAGTCCCGGTTCCTTGTTCAAAGATGCGCTCCAGAATTTGAAGTTGTAGAGGTGTTGGGGTCCATCGTTGTCTAGCAGTGATCTTGTGCCCAGCAGAAACCATCAGTGGATCACAGAACAGGGCACCCAGTCTGCCTCCTGAAATTGAAAGTGGTTACTTGATTGAGAGAAGTTTAAACAACTGCTGAAGTTCAGTCTCATCATTTCGACAGTTAATAAATGGAAAAAGATCAGGAAGACGTGTAACCAGAGGTAACAGTATTCAGCATGTGGACTTCTTTGTTTAGAAGGGAAAAAGCAGAAGTATTTTGAAACCAATCCAAAGGAGAAATTTTTGATGAGCCTCATCAGAAAAGTTGAGATTAGAATTAGATCATATGGAGTGATCTCCAAGCATCAGAGGATGTCATTAAGAATTTGCTTTCATGTGAAAATATAAAGAAAAACATTCAGAATGCCAAAAATAGAATCAGATCAATCTGCAGTGACTTCGAATGGAAAGAGAAAAACACAACAACGGGCACATAAAGATGTAACCTTTCACTCGTATTGACGAAATCTACGTGATCCGAACTCTAAAAAGATGGCTCACTGAACTTAACTGCGCCAAAATTAAAGATGTGAGCACAGTGCATATGCTGTAATTAGTGCCAGATGCAGAGTAGCCTACGAAAATTGACGCTACAGGTAGACATAGACATTGTTAAGCCCCATAACAGCAGGTTAGAAATACTAGACAGAAATAGAGAGGAGATACAGTGAAGGTATCAAAACCCTAGACAAAGAACACTTCTCAAAAAGAAAAAAAAAAAGAAAAGAAAAAAAGCAACCCAATAACAACTTAACCCATAGTGAACAAAAACCTAATGAAAGATCAAGACTTTTACTTAAGATTACACTACCTCCATAGACATAATCTGCTCATGTGCAATCTTTTTGACAGAATTACCACCAAACCATCAAACTAAATTCAATAGAGAAGGAAAGAGAGAGTATGAACATAAGAATAAGATATGGACCTGCAAGATCTTGCTGGGCAGAGAGGGTCTTGTGCATCTCCACCAGTTGCTCACAAATGGTAGCGTAAATGGCAATCTGCTTCCTGAGAGTTTCTAGTTGCTCATCTGTCATAACCTTAACATATAACATGCCTCCATTTCCATTAACACTGATACTGGCATTTCGAGAGTCTCTTTGATTGTCTGGTAATTGTTGTTGTTGATGGGGTTCTTGATTATTATCCCAATCCATGTTTTCTTACTCATAACACACACAAAAAGCACGTCCTCAGTCTGTGTTTTTGTGTATAAAAAAGGGAAAGAAAAAACGAAAAGCTTTAACACAGAAGGAAAGGCATGTACTGTAGTCAGTGGGGAATTACTCAGGAGAAGAAAGGTGAAAGAAACAGACAAACATACGGTGAAAAGACAGGGGTATGAAGAAAGTTCAATATTGTTTGGTCTTTGGTACAAGGTGTGGGGGCGTTGTAAGAAACTTTTTCTCTGTTCAACCAAATTTAAAGTAAATCCTTTTCAGATCCATGGTTCAATATTTCCAGAAGTTAATGGGATTTGTACATCTAAAGTCCATCATCACCGGCATCAAAATACATTTGCATGAGATGACTTGCACCTCCACCAGTCAAAATTCTCTTTCCAATAAATGACGGGGCTGGACCATCCAAGAGTTTGGCTAGATTAATGCTGATGGAAAAAAATCGGTGCAGATAATCCAAAAGTTGGGATATGGAAGTCAAGTTTTACCCAACGCTAGTTTGGAAAGAATGCTCTGAGGTCAACATTACCTGCATCAAACCACCATAAAACTGTTTAACCGACAGGACGCCACGCCACGGCCGAAGAATCAAACCATATTTATCCATACATCAATGGGATTGGGTGGTTTAGGCTCAATTGTCAAAAAAAACTGCAGACTTTTGCACTTTTTGCAGTCCGAAGTGGTTCTTTTGGAGCACCGTGTCACTGACACAAACATGCACGGTTTTAAATAATGTCCATAGTCCAAACCCCAGAAGAGCTTACTTCACATCACTCCACTGACTCTCTTACCAACCTCCTCTCATCCCACATGCTTTTTTAATTTTCTGATTCCCCCCCGGTATTTTTCTGTTTCTTTTTCTTAATGGGTACAGCGTACAGACACAGTACGTGTAACAAGAATATGTATGGTATGTTCCTGTTATGTCATGTTCTTCAAGAATTATTGGAGTTGATGTGGCCTTAAATTACGTTCATGTGATCACCCTTACCATGCGGGTCTCTGCAATTTTTAACTCGTAGTGAAACGACCTTGGTAGGTATTATTACATAGTCTACGTACGATCTCTACCCTGACAATGGCTTGCTATTATTCAAGTCGTTTCCTGGTAAATGTTCCTATTCAATTAAATATCATTGCGTTAACACGTGTGCCTTCTTAGATGGTCTGATCGGCCTACCAACATTTGACTTGGGATTTTTCTGGTTTTAAGGATGCATACCGTCCAAGTCGGTACTGCTTGAAAGGGATTCTTTTAAGACAAATTAGAGGTAGAGTGCCATGTGCAGCTCTCAAGTCTCAACAATGTGAATGAGAATTTGACGTCAATCTGTGAAGGGATTTCTTGCCACTAGAAAAGACGGTTTTGGGTCGAATCGTAGGCCAACGGCGAATTTCAGGCAAGGACCAAAGCCCATGGCTGGGAAATCTATTGACCTTGACCGTCTTTGTCCCTCTTTCCGCTTTCGACGGAGCCATCTTTTTATACTATCAAAGCCCATGGCTGGGAAATCTATTGACCTTGACCTTCTTTGTCCCTCTTTCTGCTTGCGATGAAGCCATCTTTTTATGCTAGTTCACTTTCAATCTTGACTATTTTCTTTTCAAGAAGTATTTGGTTTATATGGTGCGTCTAATTAATAGATTCTAATTAAGTAATAAAATTATTTAAAGGTATTTTTTATCATATACATATCAGATATATAAGATAAATATATGAAATTATGATAAAATTATAATTATAAAATTTATATTGTATTTATCTATTTTCTCTAAATTATTCTTAATTATTATTTATTAAGATTGGACAATAACAAAATGTGAAAATATTAACACATGTTTTTTTTTTCTTTTTGTCAAAGAAGTTGATCTCATATATTAAAGTATCAAAATAATTAAACAAACGTATGCGTACTTATTAGAGAACAATCACTAAACTGACCTCATATGAGAAATACATTTGGAACATTATTTATATGTCTATAGAAATTCTTATTGTGATGATTATATACGTAAATATTTTATTTAAATCTTCAAAGTTATCTCATATGAGAATTGTTACGTTTTAACACTATTGATGACATATTCTAGTCAGGAATAATTCAGTCAACAGTCACTGAATATAGTATGAATTATATGAAAATAGTTGAGTGATAAATACATTATTCATTACCTAAAGTGATTAGGAAGAATGTATTATTATTTTCAATTAGTATTAATTTGAAAAAAATTAACCAAAGTGGAATGAAACTTTATAAAATAGTTTACAAATGTCATTAATTGAATCAACTGCAAATGGTAGAGAACTACAAGATTATACTCAATTAAAATAGACATTAATTTTATACTATATTATTAATTGGAACATTGTATGATGAAATGATTGAATTATATAAAAAATCATATATAAAAACGTTAATGAAAACTACTTTGACATTTTTAAAAAATTTTGGACTGTCATGATATGTAGCTAAATGTCAATTTTGGTCTATAGATAGGGGTGAGTATTATTCGGACCGCCCCAGCCTGAATTAATTCGGGTAAGAAAATTCTAAAATTCGGGTCGGCCCGAGCGTTACCCGAATTATTTTCGGGCCGGGACGGGTAAGGGAAAAAAATTCGGGTCGGCCCAATTACCCGAATTAGGTTTAAAAAAATTGTGAAATAGGATAATTAGGGTAATTCGGGTAAATCGGGCCAGGTAAATAGGTAATTCGGGTAAATCGAGCCGGGTAAGTTCGGGTAATTGAAAGTTCGGGTTCGGGTCGAGTAAGGGAAAAAAATTTTGAGTAATTCAGGCCTAGCCCGAACAGTGAAAATCTGGCCCGAATTATCCAAATGCTCACCCCTAATTATAACATAAACACATATGTACAAGAATTTCTAAATATCCAAATTCATCATGAATGTCTAATCTTAATTTCCATAAGCACATTCTTATAATCATTCATATTCTTGACACCCTAATCAAACAATCAATTTAATTCTTCAAACAATTCATGACAAATCATTCACATCATTTAATCCTATCCATTTAAACTCTTAACAAATATATGCGCCCATGTAAGATCCTATTACTGGGCTCTGATACCATAAATGTTAGGATCCGATCTCAGAACCGGACCCCAACCGAAAAAACGGAAATACCGAAACGAAAACGAAAGCGGAAACACATTCAAAAGCGAAAGTATCGAAAGCGAATCGAAGGGCAGATTTACAAAACGAAAGCAAATCGCTTAAGAACAATAACTTAAGTCCGACATCCGGGTAACGAATATTTTAGAAAAACGTCAAGTCGGAAACCCTAAGACTAAACCAATCCGAAATCCGGTATAATTTTTTTTTCTTTTTCATATTATTCATTCCTTTTCTATGTATTCAATCTTATACAAATCAAAACAATATAATTTC
>JANZLX010000213.1:10864284-10875411 GCA_025531955.1 Erythroxylum orinocense | reverse complement strand
TTATAATTTTACTTCCAAAATTAACCTTTAATTTCTCCCTCATCTTAATTACACAGATCATAATTTTAAGACAATTTAATTTGCAATTTCTCTCAAATTTATAACTTCACGAGGGTCACAAGGTAACTTCATGAAAGTATTAATAAGGGTATATTTATAATTTCATTAGCTTTTTTTATAAGCGTATATTTTTCTAAAACGACACTTATTATGAATCGGAGGGAGTACTTTTTTTCTTCAATTCCGAGGAATCTACCACTTAACAATTTTTATTATAAAGCTTTTCCACATGCTCTCCACCAAATAAACAAATTCTTAACCAAAATTATAAAACAAACCAATACTTTGGCTTCAACTAACGTGACTGTCAATCATTGATTTCACGCTTCCATATGCAATTCCATGTTTTTGATCATTATTTTATTACATAAGTCCAGATTACGAGGTAATTAATAAGTTAATCGTCAATTAAGATATAAAACTAATATATTATTATACATATATATTAGACTTTCATTATATGTAGTAGTAGTATATAAATTAAGACGTGTCAGAACTCAAAGAAAACTCTTCCAATCAACGCAGTAATGCCATCATTTGTGGCGGTAGGGTTCATGCTTAGTGGGCGGTTGTTTTTATTTTCTGCTTTGAAATCTCGATTCCTCTTTGTTATGGAGTAGGTTGTGTAGTAGACTGTTCACCGTCTATTAAATTTGTTGCTCGGCCACCTTTTTCTTAAGCAATTTGATTTGAATTTGAACCCTAAATCACTAGAGATCTATTTTTTTCTTCATGCAGTTCATAACTTAAATATTGGTTAGGTGAAATAAGAATTATCATTATAGAAGCTTTTTTTTCTCTAGTTTCCTGTTTTTATTTATATTTTTTAAATAAAAATAAAAATATTTTAGTTGTTAATGTCTAATAATTAAATATTATATAAAATTTAAAAATAATATATCTTTTATAAATAAATAAATAAATTATATTTTAATGTCTTATATTAGTAAAAATTATTATATTTTTACATAATTTTATTTGTATTATTAAAGTAAATTTTATAAACTGAAATAAATAAATTTTTATTAAATTTGAAATAAAAATAAAAAATAAAAAGTATAAATAAAAGCATACAGGTTCAAGTATGAAAATTGAAAAGTATAGAGTGGTAAGATTTTTTATTACGATGAAGTAGAAAATAACTTATAATATATGGAAAACTCCACTTCACCAATATTGGTACAAAAATGCGCAAACACTTCACAATTTCACATATTTCTTCTTTTTAATCATCTGGTAAGATCATAATTACGCTTTTGTTCTAACTTACTGATTGTTGCCATCTGGTGGTGGCTTTTTGTTCCTTCTTTTTCTTATCTAACTTTTGTTTTCTTCGGCGTGCATCCTTTTGCCCCCAAGAACATCAACCCATGTTATCTTTCGACATCTTTACGTAAGTTAACAGCTAAATATATAATAGGAACAAACATGATTGTGTAGCTCTGTAACTCTCAATTAAGATAACTACAACTTTGTACAGAAGTCATGACATGAGAGGTTCTTTTGCATGAGAACAATACTCAGCGGAGGTTAAAAGGACAAGTCGATGATGAGATTATATATGTATATATAGTTATTTCAGTTGGAAGCACATAAGTGGCAGCCCCACCTGGCTTCAAGGCTTCCCTTGTTGTATATATCCATTGAACAGCTAACTTGGCAAATAACATAAAATGGCCCCTGTGTTATAATTGACTATTCAAATTAGCGCCTGTACTTTTAATTCGTTCAATCTAGCCCGTGGGTTTTGTAATTTCATTCAAAATGCTCATTTGAAATTTTTGGGACAAAATTACCTTTCGGTTATCTGTATCATATGGATTTTGTTGGGTTATTAGCTTTGGATGGATTATTACCGTATACTGCTTAAAGACAAAAACCTACTTTAACATCTGATGAAATCGGCTCCAACATTACACGCCACTCCAACAACGCTCCAACAACTCGCCGCCGCCTCGTCGAGCCACTGTCGCCATCGTCCAGCATTTCTCCTCTTATCGTAAGCTTTTCTTCCACATTATTTCTTCCAGATTCACGATTTTCTTTCAGCATTTCTCTCCGTCACATTTTCTCCTCTGCCTTCTCTCCGTCGCATCTTGGAGATTCACGCCTATCTTTTGATCTTCCTACAGTTACTCATCTCTCGCACGCTGGGCTTCTTCCTCTGGGACTCTTCTTCCACTAGTAAGCTTTTGTTTATTTCTGGAAAAAATGTCGCTCCCTCCGATGGACTCCATTTCTCAGGTTGCACAATTTTGTTCCACCGTTCTCTATTCTTTTCGTATTCTATTCTGGAGTCGGAAATGGAGGACATTTCTGTTATTTGGAGACCATCGCTATTATTCCGTTGCATGCGAGCAGGATTAGATCATGTGTTGATTTCTCAACAACAAGTTCTTTTGAGTTCAACAATTACAGGTTAGACGCAAATAATCTCTTCAAAGCTATGTAGCTTTGATGGTAAGTTGTTATTTAGAATTGAAACTTGATTGTATTAGTATGATCACCGTAGTAAAAGAACTTAGAAACTAAAGAACCAACTAAGTCACTAATTGAGGCAGTTGGTGCAGTGATAATGTTGTTGGTATGAGAAAACAGATAATGGAATATGGGGCCAATCTACCTATCACAAACAGTCTTTCTGGTATGAGGTTGCACTCGCAATCGGTTTTATTGGCATAACTTAGCTTACATATCAAGTGAAGATAAGAGATCTGTTGGATTTGTTTTTTTATAAATTATATTCTTTATCTTTTTTTTTTGTTACTCACGAGATGTTTTAAGATAATTTTAATTATAAGAAAATATTTTTAAACTATCCATATTCAGACTAATTATCGCTTAAACCAAATAGATCTTTTACGATAAACAAAACTCTAACTCTAAATTTTAAATAGCTGCATACATACACGAGAGCTATTGATTGAATTCTTGCTTGACTAGGACATGCTGGTTCACCTAACAAGATTGCATAAGCCCCAATTCTAGTTCGCGATACCGATTTTCTGGTTGCTTTTCAAAGAATAAACTTGGTAACTGTCAAGTCTTTAACTTGTGTACTATTTTGTAATTTTCAAAAGATTCCGAAAGATTAGTGGGAGATCTTGTGATGGTCTTTCTATGATTATGTTGTTCCTGCACTTTACCTGTACTTTATATGCAATTCATCCTGGCGATGATTAATTTACTTCTCAGTGGTAGAGCAACAATACACTACACAGAGGCGGCGAGGAATCTGGGGCGACCCCACCTTTCTTTTACGCTTTATTTTTCCTTGCAATGAGAAAGATGGAAGCTTTGCAACTAAGCATGAAAGTTGTGGCTGATCTTCTCCATCGACATCCGGTTGGAAAACAAGGGAAATGGTCAAACTGGTGAGTCCCGTTTTCAAGACGAGCAGCTTAGCCCGTACCAACTTAACAAGCCATCATAGGAATGGCCATGATGTTCACAAGAAGTGGAGCTACACCCGCCGCGTCACATCACAAAGAACAATCTGAAAAGTCAAATCTGGAAATAATGCACGCTCGGAACTAAATGATTTCTGGGCCATCAGTCTTAAATATGCACATTTCGTTCGGAAACCACAGAACAGAAGTAGGCCCACATTGTAAATAGTCTGTACTAAATAGCAGGAATGACCTTATCTTTGGTACCATGAAGCTTATTTCTGTGAACAATAACTTCCACAAATTTACTTGACGAAGACAACAACAGTTCCTCAGAAATTTACGCAATGATATTAATATAGGCAATCAACTCATTTAAATATGAGGGTACAAGGACTTCCTTCTGTATCATACAGACTTCGCACTTGCATAAACCAAGCAAATATGATTGTTCCCATGCAACTATTTGTACGTATTTCACGTTCTTCACTTCCTCCTACTAAAATTCCAGACAGTTTCATACGCACATGTCCTTCAAAGTTTCCTCAATAAGATCTCTCATTATCAGGCATTCCATCTCCTTTCCGGATGCATTAGCCTCATCATCTACCAAAGTAGACCATGGAATCAATTCTGGATTCTTGGCCTCCAAACTGTCTAGTGAGTAGTGAGAATTGTCACTTGGAGGGTATATATACCCGCACATGGTCTCCCACACACGATCAACCAACTTCCTTCCGCATAAAGGTGACAGCATTGACGTTCCGATAATCTTTCTTCTGAATCGAGACATGGTTATGGGTGGTCCAACCACTGTTGAAAGCCCTTCGTTTAACAAATCAAATAGCAGTTTGTGGTCTGCCTTCACATTTTTATCCAATATAGTTTCCTTGTACTTCTCCTCCTTTTCATATGATTCTTCCACTTCTTGAAACCCTGAGTTGCTGATAGGTGCTCCAATTGGGGATAAAAAAGGGTCAGATGGTCCATCATAAAAACCAGAAGCAACAAGTAGATCTCTTATGTAAGCCTCTGTTTTGTTCTCCAAATCAACCATCAATTCCACTGGCTCATGTGCCATTGTTTTGTCCTCAGGCTCCTTTGATTCAAGTTGGTTTAGTTGCCTCCGCAGCACTTTAAAAAGAAAGAAACAGAACAAGTTATCAGCAGCTTCGCTCTACAATCTGGCTAGGATAAATCTACAGAACTGTATTTCAGAAACTTGTACGCTTATGTTTGAACAGTGGGAAATGGAAAGAGATTCATTTCACTAGTTGATATTTAAGAAGGCAGCAGATTGGAGGAATGGAAGTTCAAGTGACTAATAAAACACGTTCAGAATCACGGCATACTCACCAGCAGAAAACAAAGCTTACTAAACTGCCTTCTCCTAGTCTTGTAACACAAGGGCACCGTGAGAAATTATGACAAATGAGGCAAGGCCACCGAAACAGTTCAAATTGTACATGGAATATAAAGAATCCATGCATAATGCATAAACCTAAATATGTGTAACAATTGAAATAGATTCTATCTGTATTGTAAGATATGTATGTTTCTAACCATTTAGATTAGAGCTGATCTCTCTGAAAACCCGTGGCACGGAATTGTATTCTCCTCGATCAGGGGTTGATGCTGGGCTGGTATCATCTGCTGGCCACCAAAACTCTTCTTCAGGACTGCTACAAACTGATGCAGGACTTGGAGGTACCTCAGTTGAGTTCTCCTAAGAAACATGACAAACAAGCATAAGGATTTATTTATTGAAAAACTGCATAGCATGTTTACGATTATAAACGAATAATTTAGTAGTACCATTATGGGCCTCTCCCTCAAGTTCATAGTAACTGTTGGTCCACTCATGATATCTTTCATGAGGTCATGCTCAAGACCGTGGAACTCTGCTGTTGATTGCATTTTCTTGCCAAACAGCCCACCCCTAAGAGTGAGGCTGTATCTAAAATTTGAGACCTTTTCTTTGGTATTAAAATTTTCCTTCTTCCTTTTTCTCATATCCAGAGTCAAATTTTCAAGGGATTCTTGCTTCCTCCTGATATGGATGCCAGTTAGAACTCGGCGATCCATGAGAAGAGGCTTCCTAGAAGATTTTTCAGACACAGGAGATGACAAAGATCTTATCAAGTTTATAGGAGACGAACCCCTACGAAGCAATGAATCACCATCTTCATGCCTGAAAGATCTGGTTTGGATTTCTTGTTCATCTTCCATAATTTCCCCATAAGCCTTTGGATTTCGAGTTTTCAAGATATATGCAACTTGTTTTATTCTACCCTTTTCGTATGATATGGAGCTGCTACTGACAACTACTGGAGCATCGAGATGTGTCTTTCTCTTCAGAACATTCCGTGGCCTTTCTGACGTGAATCTCCTGGTATTATTGAAAGCAACTCCACTTGTAGTTGTAGATGATCGCATTGAATCTGATCGAGGCAAATTCATTCCTTGCTCACGGCTAACAATTTTTCTGACTTGTTTTGTTATGTCTTGAGCAATTTCTTTTGGAACTGATGGCTTTTCACTAAAAGGAGTCCCACTTCCACTTCCTCTGACTACATAACCTCTTTTAGGAAAATTTCCTTGTAATTCATATCTCAGCGGTTCCTTTACCTCCTCAAGAAAACCTTCCATACTACCTCTGTCCTCTAAAGTGCCTGAGGAATTGGTCAAACAATCTTCATAATCACAAATCTGGTAAGGACCAGGTTTCAGGATCACTATCCTTGTGGGAGCCGAAAGAGAATCCAATTTGTGATCGTAATACAAAGAATGTATACTTGAAAGATATTCCTTCTGCTCAGTTGGGATTAGTTCTCTCCTAAGCTTATAATGCTCGAAGCCAAAATTTTCACGTGACTTAGCTTTCACCTCAATGCCTTTATGTTCTAAAGACTTCTGACTTCCTGGTTGGTCAAAACATGAATTGTTTACAACTTTTGGCTTGTTAATGTTATGCCGAGCAGGAAAATGGTCAGAAATGCTACCAAGTTCAACAAACTTGGAACTTTCCTTGAACCTGGCAGCTTCCCGTGCTTCAAACTCTTTCTTAAATTTTTTCAGTTCCTCCTCTTGTGGATGTTCCCGGGACCTTGGCTCTCCTACCTTCTGTCTGTCGTCCCATCTATCAACATCTCTATCTTCACAAGGGTATAGTAAGTTGAGGTCGACCTGACTGTAAGACTTTGACTTGGAAGGTAAATTTTTGGTCAGTAACACTTCATTCTTATCCTTTTTCGAGACACTGGATTTTGTGCTCTTACTCCTTGTATCAGGTGGCTTGACAACTGATTTTGTATCCGGTGGCAGCATATCCAGACCCATTAGTCGAGTTACAATGCTCGGTGCATTTTTCCTTGTATTAGATTGTTTAGAAATTTCCTCATTGATTAACCTCTTCATTGAAAGTTCAACTGGATAGTAGTTCTTTACAGAGCAGTCTTCTTCAACTTGACTGGAATACTGAAAATTTTACAGCAAGATCTATATAAAGGATTATGGAAAGACCACAAAACCAAAATCATTAATTAAGTATATGAAGTCCTGCATACATAAAGTTGGCTGTAAATTCAACAACACTAAACGGAATCAACATTGATAGTCAAGCCGTACAAACAAATGCATGATAGTGTTGTTTCTGCAGGGTTAAAGGTTTCAGCCATAGCATAAAACTGAAAAGTAATGGGATCCTCAGGTCAAGCATGAAACTTTGGTCAACCTAGAACATAGTCCAAAGAAAAACACAATTAGGCAGAGACTACAATAATTACCGGAGCATTTCCTGCACCTGAGCAATGCTGAGACGTTTCAACTGGCAGTTCCAAGCTATTTCTAGGAGCTTGAAGTCCTGCGAAGCAGACAATAAACTGCTTCATTTTTTAGTCACATAAGGAAAAGAATAGCTACTATTTCATCTCGAGTTTGTCACTGTTCTTACCATAATTCCATAATCATGGAGCCTAAAGTCCACTTCATACTAGACCATGTTCTTTAACTTTTAGAACATAACAATCCACTGGATAACTGTCCCTAGAAACCATCCCAGTAATTTTCAAGAAAAGCATATGAGGCCATTTCATTTCTTGCAAATTATTGAGATAGTTATCACATTAGGGTACCCTCACAATAAAAAGTTGATTATATTAACAAGGGATAAAGATTTAGCATATCGAATTCTCTCTTCAACTTATATAGAGGATCGTTAGTCAATTCCAAGAATATTAGTTACATTGGTTATTCATTATCCAACCCTAAATGAATTGTCGTTAGTCATATTCTGCAAAAGAATCAGCTATCACTTGCATTTAAGAATGAAAACTAGAGAATGAACTGTAGTGCAAGCTTCAGTAGAATATAATTTGCAAAAATTGATTGGGATTACCATCAACTTGCCGCTTATTTGCGGATATTTTGTTAGCCATGCCGTCTTGATTGAGGTCAAAAAGCTGAAATAATCCTTCCATGCAGCAATGTGTTTGCCAAAATTCTGCCATTTACTTGTATGCATCTGCCTTGACTCATTAAATAGTGCAACTTATCCCACCTACTTTTGTAATCTGCAAGGCCACAAGTTTATCAAAATATCAATAAAAATAAACTTGCAATCTGACCAACATTTCCATGATTAATCGGCAAATTCAATATGTGAGGCAGTTTGTTTCTGGCAACAAACCAAAATCCTTCCAAGTTTTCCATGGTGGTATTTTGCAGGTATGAACTGCTGAAACAAAACCAAGATAGAAGTAAAAATAGTTGTCTGCATCAGAACTACGAGATTATAGTTCTTAGAAGCTCTGCAGAATTGAACTAACCACTTGGTTAAACGTTAAAGTAGATGCTTGATCTACTAGAATTGAACAACAATCGTTTAAACATTTGATTTGACGAAGGTGCTCAAAAGAAAGAAGAACTGAAAGGAAATATCAAGAAAGAAAGAAAGAAGAAGAAGAGAAGATGTCAACTTCCTCATATAGCATTCACTGGGCTTGAATACAACGTGATTTTGATAAATTTAGTTCTTGTGAACTAGAAAAAGGAAAGAAGTTGGAGGCTAACTGAGACTGAGGCAACTGAATAGTTCGGGTACAGTTGTTTTGGATGTTAATCAACGTTTCGAAAGGCAATCGAGATAAGAGCACAAAAATGTGAAACTTGCATTCCTTCTCTTTTTACACCAAAATCTTCAACGAGACACGAATTGCATAACTATCAAAACCAGAGCTTAATTTCAAAACGTACCAAGGAGAGAAAATCACACGTACCCACCGCTTGCCTCCGAAGCTGGAGAAAATCTGAACCCGAAATTCGTGGACTAAGTTAAAGAATATTTTTGACAGAGGACTGCACGATGAAGCAGAAAGAAATTCAAAAGCCTGCGATTTGGTTTGTATATTTTCAGAGCCGAGTAATGTAATAAAAACTGATCTTCAGAATGGTGATTCAGGTAAACATCACACATCTTTAGTGGACAAAGTCTCTTTCTTGCAACGAGCCACCAGAAAGCGAATCTGCCATTCCATATAACTACATTTACTGGATTATTCAGCAATTATGCTTTTTCTTTCAAAGTATTGGACTAGCCAGTCTTAAACTTTCAAAGCATAGGAATATCCTCATCTCTCTGAAACACAAGTAAAGCCTTGGAGGAATTGCTCGTTTTAGAACCAACAATTCAGTATCCAGATAACATAAGCGCATTAGTTTGACAAAAGGGTTTTCCTTTCAAGGATCTAACTCTCCAACCAGCAAGAAAGTGGAAGGGAAACATTCACTGGGGAAGGGATATAGGTTATCTAGACAAAGACACAAAACTGGAAGGTTTGCAACTAACAGTTGGCTTGTACACATTGTTTGCATTTTACTACCCGCAATGCGGTACCATAGCTGGTCTGATGACACACACTAGAATGTGTGACTCATTATTAACTTGTGATAGAGGGAGGGAGCGAGTGATATTTGATTTGTGAAGCTTACAAGAAAAGCAGAAAGCACCCGTATTCATCAACTATTCCAGCTTGTAGTACGTTACGATTAATTAAAGTTCATCAGCATGTTAACTAATTGAAAGTAATATAAAGGGGAGGATATGTTTTCAAACAAGCTAACCCGCTTTCCTCGGAGGATGCATAAATGGGTCAGATGGGTGAATCCAAATATCCTATAACATTTCAATTTGCTATTTACCGAAGCACATGGGTGGTGGGACAAAGCCATCAATGAAACGTACAGTCTAGTCTAACCAATTCAGGACAATCTCGTATACCAATTATTTTGTAAGTCTGGGCATGTTTGCATGTAGCATGCGTAAAATAATTCTTCATTTTGATCTTTGCCATCCCATCCTCCCGATTCTTCAAAGAGTATGTTAAAGTTTTGACAGATTAACTACTAAACCTGTATGTTCTAGTTCCTGAAGCAACGTGATTCTCCGTAACAAAATTGAGAAGAGAGAAAAGAAAAGGATAATAGTCATGAGCGTACAGCGCACCGCTGCTGCGTCTGTCCTCTCTCCAACTTCTAACTTTCAACCTAACCCATAACTCTCCCAACTTTCCTTCTCCTCCCGCCATTACTGCTACTCTTCTCCTATCAGCTTTCTTCACCGTCATTTTTTTTTTCATCCATTCTCTGCTAATTCCTTCCTACAAATCACCATTTCATCCATTCACCCCAACCAGACTAGATCTTCTGCAAGGGTACTCAAGTCCACTCTATTTTCTGTTGGAAAATAGTTTGAAATGTAAGGAATTAAACGAAGAAGTATAAATAAAAAGACACGTCTTTTCAATTCAAATGCCATGATTGATCACATGTTTTTTCAAGAGATGCCATGAACAATCATGTACATTATAAATGAATGGTCGTATGTTTTCTCAAGAGGTGCCATGAACAATTATGTACATTATGAATAGGTGTAATGAACAATCATGTGCATTATGAATAGATGTCTTTTAAGTCTATATAAAGCTGGTTTAACGTCTAACTCATGATTAATACATAATCAAATCTTTATTTCTTCATCTTTATCATATTCATTTTTAATTGAAGTTCATCTTTGGTTCTCTATTGATTTTGCTGTCTTAGAGAACATTAGGCTTGTTGTATTCTAGAAGAAAATTTGTCAAAACTTTGTAGCAATTAGTGGGGGCAAATATTTCCTTAAAGATAGTTATTTTTTACTCATGCCTCAAGCCATCCAACTGGAATCCACTTTTTAACAATTTTAAGGAAATGTTTTCTATGGATTCAAAGAGAATCATGAATCAAGATTACAAGAAGTTGAATTGTTTTGATGGCACGAATTTCATACGATGGAAGGACAAAACGATGTTTCTCTTGACGGCATTGAAAATTGCATAGTACTTGGATCCATATTTGCAAGATCTTCCAACCCCACAACTGGATGATAATGAAGCAACAAAAGCTGCACTCAAGAAGAGGAAAGAACAAGAGTTGCTATGCCGGGGACACATTCTCAACAATCTTTCTGATCGACTTTATAATTTGTACACATCAATTACTTCACCAAAAGAAATATGGAGGGCTTTGGAGTACAAGTACAACATCGAAAAGCAAGGTGTGGACAAATTTTTTATTATGAAATATTTTAAGTTTAATATGGTTGATAATGTGTCTATAATGGACCAAGTACATGAATTACAAG
>JANZLX010000213.1:10844538-10861764 GCA_025531955.1 Erythroxylum orinocense | reverse complement strand
ACATCACCTTTTTATTAAACATATGCAAAACACAAGAAAACTCAAATGTCTTTCATTTCATCAAATGCTCATAGATTTATTCATACTTTTCGTTCATTATAAGGAATCATATCATATTTCCTCATTAAATTTCATTTAATAATTTTTAATTTACAAGAAAAGTTCGAGGTCCAACATCCACCCCACCCCTTAATAGGACCAAGCCACCAGGGTTTGGGCAATTTTCCTCCACATAGGTAATGCGCAGGGCTTGAACAAGATTTTGGTTAATGAAATTATAATGTTATTGTCTTCTATGGAGTTAGTAGCTATGTAGACTAGTACTTGGATTACTCTTGAAAGCAAGATACCAAATGCGAATCACAAAGTTTAGTTACCCAGGCTTAGCCTTGGACTATTTTTTTGCTCAACATTACTTTTTGTTTGATCCAAGACTATTTAGGTTCTAACTGTTAGGTTTGTAATGATAATGAGACAAATAGTAAGCAGGTATATATGAAATAAGGCTTAGCCCTCATTTGACTCAACTTTAACACCGTATGAATTAATAACACTCCACCCTCTTTGTAAACTAATTTTTATTTTGATTATTATATTTTAAAAAATATTATTTATCTATTTATAGTATAATTTAATTATTTTTACAAATTATTTTTATAGCCTATTAATTTTTTGTTTATTCATAATTTTTAAACGAACATTGTATTAAAATTTAAGAATTCTAATATTAAATAAAATGATAATTAAAAAAAATTATATGACAACTAAATAATACTATAAGAGGTAATTGTTGCTTTCCAAAATATAGTAACAAAATTTAAAAAATTCAAACCACACAAAATTTTAATATATTTAAATCAAAAATAATAATAAAATTTACACATATGATTATGTTATTATCAAAATTTTTAATTACATACTTAAAATTAAACTAGTTGACAAGTTAAAACACCAACTTAATTAAAATAATTATTGAAAGACCTAAATACAATATGATTTAACTTCCTAATATTTAGAGAAGTTTATAAACAATACCACTTTTTCCGAAATGACACAATTTTGACATTTTAGTTTTAAAAAATAATTTAACTGGCTATTTTGTACCATGGCTTGGGCCTGCTATCTTAGGTCAGGTCAAGCCTCGTGCATTAAGGATTAATTTGGGCTAAAGCTTAGTCTCGACTTGATTTATTATCATTTCTACTTATATTTTAAAACTTTAATAACTAATTAGATCACTTTCACATACTAATAACAAAAAAATTTTCTCCTTGTCATATTGGAATCTCAAAATTATAGACATTTAGGATTAGAAAAATGGGATTCATGTGTTACCTAACATGATGCAAATAGAAATGCAAAAATAAAATAAAATGTAGTCAGCAATGTATGGCAATGATTCGTACTGAAACATACAAATAATTAAATAATAATTTACGAAATTAGTAAGCAGGGACTGAAAAGTTGGAATCCAAGGATGAGAAGGAGAAACATATGGCTGGCATTGGGTTGGAGCAGTGGTTGATTAGTTAAGAGAACGTGTCATTCCTTGATTTGGCGGAAAACTGTCGGTTTCAATCAAAAGATTCTTAGATTTTGTCGTTTACACAGGTGGAAAACAAAGTCAGACCGTCAGACAACGGTTGGACTTAAATCAGATAAACAAACAACCTCTCCCAGTGGATCCCACCCCTTCCTTCATCCTGAGATCAAAAACACGTTATATAACACACACACACACACACACGTATGCATATATATAATGTAAAGAAGCGTCTATTTCTTGAAGAAACCGAAATCAACCGTCCCTTCACTCTCTCTCCCTCTCTATTGCTTTCTCTGACTGGGTTTGTCCGAAGAAGAGTTTTGTTCTTTTAGTCGATCGCGATTGCTTCTACTCGTTTTCCACTTCTAAGATCTCAGATTTCCATTAAATTTCACATATATCCTTGTTGTTACTATGTTCGTCAAGAAGCTTGTGGAGAAGGCTTCTAAGAAGGTTCATCTCATTTCTGTTTCTTTTTCTTTTTTCTCTTGATCTGTTCTTCGTCATCGGCTTTAGCGTCGTTTTCTGAATTCTGATTGATAGATTGATCTGTCTGTTACTTGTTCTCTGTTTCCATAGCCAGTATGTTCAGTTTGACATCCAACGCTTCGTTAACTGCAATATTAGGACTTTTACATAGGAGGATATATAATGGATTTGCTTAGCTAATTAAATTTTGTTCAGTAAACCCTTTCTGTTTCTGTTCATCATTACGCTTCGGATGAACTGGAGAATTGATGGAAATTAGATTGTCTCCATTTACAGGAAGGAAATGAGATAAAGATTGATAGGGACATTGACGGCAATTAGATTATTTTAGTATGTCGATTTGTACCGGAAAGTAATTAAAGTTCTGCTTTGAAAAGCATAGAGTGAGTGTAATTTTCTGTTACGAATAAGATTGGAGGATACATTTTACCTTTGGCCGCCGCATGAGTGCAGAGTTGGGAGTGGGTTGAGGCCACAGCACGACATGTCGATGCCAGTGTCAGAGGCTTCCGCTTCTTATATGGCACACATCTTGGGAGTTGGGCCCATCTCTATTTGTAGCTCATCAACTATTTACAGTGACCTTTTTCTTTCTAACCCTTTATTTTCCACTTTGTTAACGTTAATTATCCAAAAGATCCCCTTGCCGACCCTCTTGGATTGTGAGTTTGTGACAGACATATATTAATTACAATTACAAATTGTCTACTGTCTCATAAACTTTTTAATACAAAGTTCGACACAGACCAGAATGCACCCTTACGGCCGCCACGTGTATCCAATGACAGCAAAGAAACCTATCTTATCCTCTTGAATTAGTGCCAAACCAATCTTGACCTTTGCTTTTCTGTATGACTGATTTAGTATAGCTTTAGGACTGTCAACGTGTCCTATGTCCATGTGATGGGCGGTGATCAATTTATTGCAAAGATTTTTCGCGCTTGACCAAGAAACCTAGTCAGTTAGTCTTTCTTTTATCCATGTCGGAAACATACATGTGCCAACTGGCATTGCCGTTAAGGCACTGCCCGTTGCCCATCTTTCTTGGATCCCTTAGCTTGCCATGATTGTTAGGTAATCTTCCACGCTCCAGAATGACGACGAATTGACGTTAAATCACCGTATTCTCCATCACAAAACGTTGCGTTTTGCTTCATTGACCTCTAAATAAGTCAGAATTTTTCTGCAGACAACAGGGAATTGGGATGGCATAAAATCTAGCGACGTGGATCCAAGGCTGGCATTTCACTATGGGGTACCATCAGGAGCTACCATGTCGGCCTATGATCCTATTCAAAAGATACTTGCCATCTCCACCAAGTGAGCTTGATTGTCTAAATATGCAAACGTGTTTTTTCCCCCCTTAGAGGTGCAAAGGCGTTCTCCTGACTTGAGTACTGTTTTCTTCCTTTAGAGACGGAAGAATTAAGCTATTTGGTAAAGATAATACACAGACTCTGCTTGAATCTCCTGAAGCTGTACCAAGCAAGTTTCTTCAGGTGTTTATACATGTGATCCTTCCCTTGTAGCTTAGACTTTGGTCTAACTTATTAAAGGACTAACGTTGAAGACCATTGTTACCATGTTTCAGTTCTTTCATAACAGAGGCTACCTTCTGAACGTAACTTCCAACAACCATATTGAGGCAAGTTCCTTGATTCTCTTGCTATTTCTGCTTTTTATATGATAAATACCGTTGTGGGGTTTTGTGTTTCGATACTTGGTAAAAACATATTATGAGCGCAACAATTGGAAGACATGGACACTGAGCTTAACGCAAACATGCCTTAGGTTTGGGATGTAGACAAGAAGCTCCGGTCCCAAGTTCATGCTCTAAAAGAGGACATTACCTCTTTTACTGTCATGCAACTTAGTCTTTACATGTAAGTGTTTCCCCACTTCATGTTCTGCTCAATAAGAAGTCATATGCATGTACCTATTACACGCAAGTTATGGCTATGAGATTCATGTGGGCAGGTACGTTGGAGACTCCCTTGGTAATGTTTCAGTTTTCAGGCTGATCGAGGAACCATGTCAAATAGTTCCAATGGCATATAACGTGCCTCTCTCTGCTTCTCATGGTGAGACCATTTTCTTCTTCTCCAAGTTCTCTATTCTACTAAATAGCTCTTCATGATTGCTTATCATTGACAATTGTGGCCCTCATCAGGGAATTCAACAGAAGTTTCAAGTGATACAGCTGTTGTAGACATTTTACCTCAACCAACAGCTGAAAGTAAGAGGTAAGACTATTTTAAGTTGTTGATTTTAGATTTTAGTAAGTTCTTGACATTTGCAGTGTCAACGAATGGAAGTGACTTCTTGCACTTCTATTTGATCGCAGTACTTATCAGAAGGCATATATTTGCTATAGTAGGTGTAGCATACCTGAAAGCTAACGATAAGATGACAATGCTATAAAACAATGACAGCGTGTGGTTCAAAAGCCAGAGCTAACTTCCTTTTCCATTTGATCAGTATGCATGGCTCAACAATCACGCTTGTATTCTTTTTCATTCAGATGAATATGCGAGGTCTTGTGGTTTGAACTGGTTGTTTCATTTAATGCAGGATGCTAATTGTATTCAGAAATGGTGTATTAACTTTATGGGATCTTCGTGAAAGCAAATCCATTTTCACGACAGTTGGAAGTTTGCTGCAATCACAAAATAATGAAACAAAGAAAGTAACTTCTGCATGCTGGGTTTGTCCTCTTGGAAGTAAAGTTGCAGTTGGGTACAGCAATGGCGAGATTCTCATTTGGGGTGTTCCTGTCAACTCTACCCTAAAATCTGGATCAACTTCAGATGGCAGCATTCAAAGTATTCCAACAACTAAACTTAATCTTGGATACAAGGTGGACAAGGTCCCAATAGCATCAATGAAATGGCTTCATGCAGAGGGGAAGGCAAGCCGACTTTATGTTATGGGAGCTTCTGACTCTGCATCCTCGAGCATGTTGCAGGTAGTCCAATGTTTATACATATCTAAACAAAATAAGCAATCATGCTTATTTTCATGTCACATCATAATGAAAGCTTTTTTTTAATACTTGTGATGATCCATGATTTTGTCGATAGTGATTTATCCCAAGTTTCATCTCCCATTTGCTAGGCTTTTTTTACTGAATTATAAATTTGTATACACTTTATTGCTCCATTTTCTGTGTCTTATGAACTGATTGGGAAAATGAATTATGGTTCTTGTTCTGGTGAGCAGGTAATATTATTAAATGAGCAAACTGAAACTCGCACAATCAAGTTGGGGCTTCATCTGTCTGAGCCTTCTATTGACATGGAGATCATTTGTGGCACTTGTGAGCAAAATAAGCATAAACAGGATTCTTTAATCTTATTAGGTAAATCAGGGCACATTTATGCCTATGATGACCATTCTATTGAAAAGTATCTCCTACAATCCCAAACTAGGAACTCGCCCTCATTGCCAAAGGAAATCAAGGTGAAGATGCCGTTTGCTGAATCAAGCATCACCGTAGCAAAATTTATCACAGGCAGTCCAAATTTCTTAATTTCTAGTGATGAGGTAAAATAGTGGCAAATCTTTGGTTATTCAAAGTTTTGCTTTCCTGGTCATCTACTCATCTTTACTTATTGATAGCAAGTGTGTGAGAATTCTCTTTCGTTGTTTAGGACTACAATCAGTTGGCCAAAAATTTTCCATCATTTCTTCCTCTAGAGGCAAAGCCCAAAGATGGAACCCTCATACAATTTACCGGGTTTACAAAGGTTAAAAACTTGTACATAACTGGACACAGTGATGGCTCCATAAATTTTTGGGATGCCACTTCCCCTTTCTTTACCCCAGTTTTACTATTAAAGCAACAGGTACCATTTTATAACTTGGTATTTCTTTTCCGTGTTCGAATTACATCACTGCTCAACCCTTTTTCTTTTGTTCTCCCAAATGCAGAGTGAAGATGATTTTTCTGTAAGTGGTGTAGCAGTGACAGCATTGTATTTTGATGCCGACTCTCGGTTTCTAATTTCTGGAGATCAGAGCGGAACGGTGAAGTGATATTTCTTTTGTATTAAGTGAATGATGTTTAACATATTTTTGCTTGTCTGGATGCTTATGCAAGTTTGATTATACTATATTCGTATACATATTCATGTTTGCAGTGTCCTCATTTGTGTTATGATTGCTATAATTTTATAACGTGCATTGACTACTGTTTTCATAGCATCAATTTATCTGCAGGTTCGCATCTATAAATTTAAGCCAGAGCCATATGCCACTGACAGCATTTTTATGCCCTTTCAAGGTAATTTCTGAATATCTACAATGTCGCTTGTGATGCAAGAGAAGAAGTTATCTCATGCATTCATAATACTCTACATTTTCAGTTCTCATATAGTTTTCCTAAAACTGTACCATTTGGACTTCCAGCTTATTGGAAGCTGAACAGGATTACTGTTGACATTAGCAACTACATAATAAAAATTTCCATACAATGTTACTATGATACGGTTTGAATTTAGGATAGTATGACTTGTGTGCACAATCTAAATACAGTGAGCTTCAAAACTTGGTTAATGACTAATGTCTAAAAATCAATCTCCTACATTCTTTTCTTGACAGGAATTTCAAAGAAAGGAAACAACCACATCATCCAGAGCGTTAAACTCATCAAGTTGAATGGTCCTGTACTTTACATCAGCACAAGCCGCATTTCAGGGCGCCTTGTTGTTGGTTCTGACCAAGGATATGTAAGTTTTCTATCCCCATTTCTTTTTGTATCCTTTTCCATACTAAATGTTTATTTTATTTGCTAAGCCCTTGCACCTGGCTTATATTGGATGTAGAGCTTTTAAAGCTAGAGTGGAAATATGCATTTAACTGAAAGAGCATAATTTTGTTCTTTTTCATCATCTCCAAGTTGAAAAATGGGATATTGACTTTTTATTCACCTTATAGGTATCACTTATTGACATAGAGGGGCCAACACTGTTGTATCAGAAACATATTGCAAGTGAAATTTCAACTGGCATCATCTCGGTGCAATCTGCAACCTGCTCTATTCGTGGTTTTGAGAAGAACATTCTTTTGGTTGCAACCAAAGACTCGTCAATTTTTGCTGTTGAAGATGAAACTGGAAACATGTTGAGCACTAATATAGTGCAACCCAAAAAACCCTCTAAAGCTCTATTCTTGCAAATTTTTGGTAGGCATTAACGTCATAATTTTCCTTTTTACCTAAATTTAACTACTCCAACAATAGGAATCGCGTTCAGTTCTTTTTCATTATTTAGAAATCTTTTATTGGTTAATAGTTTCTTCCACTGAACAGAAGGTCAGGAGTCATCAGGAGGATCACACACATTAAATGTTCTAGATCCAAGCAAGTCTGATGATGTACCAAAGCAGTCTTTTGTGCTTATATGTTCTGAGAAAGCTGTATATGTGTATTCCTTAAATCACGTTGTTCAGGTAAATCACCTCTTTGTGTGCATCACCACTTAATGTACACAACTGTGCATTTTAGATATGCTTAACTAGTTCTTAACTATTCCCTTTTTTATCTTTTCCTAGGGAATCAAGAAAGTTCATTACAAGAAGAAGTTCCATTCCTCTTCATGCTGCTGGGCTTCAACATTTTATAGTGACTCTGAAATTGGTCTAATACTCTGTCTCTCTAATGAGAGAATTGAGATAAGGTGGCGATTTTTGTTCATTACTTTGCCCCATTCAGAAATATTCTAGTTATATGATCAGGGAGGTTATAACTGTTGATGAAAATTGGAAACTTCCAATAACTTAATATGGAGTGAAACATAGAAATGCATCTTCTTTCTAAAACTCATAGTCAAAGTTTTGCTAGATTTCTAGGATTGACGTTTCATATATGAATGAAAGACACAATTAATCAAATATAAATAACAGGCGTCGCTAACAGTTGATGCAGGAATTTCAATTGCTTCCTGATTATGCTATGAACATTGTAGGATCTGTATGATTTCTAACTTTTATTCTGAAAATTTGCAAGATCGTTGCCAGAGCTATCATTGATAAAGGAGTATTCAATACGAGGTTTCACACACTCGGTGCCCAAACTGAACTCTATGGCTGATAGTTCCATATGCTGTTCACGAGATGGAGAACTTATTGTGGTAACTTCTCTAAACTTGTAGCTCAACAAGATATTCCAATACACTTAGCTATTTACTGCTGTATCTTCTACTTTAACAGGTGAATAGCGATCAGGAAATTTTTGTTGTGTCAGTTTTGCTCCAGAAAGAACATTTCAGGTTTGTGTCTATGCTGGGGCTACATTCCATGGTCCTCTCCTAGCTTCTTGTTATGTGAACACAAGTCAAAAGGAGTAAAATAAATATTACTGGCACTCTTGGCACAGTTTGGAGTTACAATGAGTCCCTATATAGTCTTTTCTTCATGGTCTTTCTATTCTGATAGGAATTGTACGGCTTTTCCTGACAGAACTATTGTCTTCTTGTGGTGAAAACTCCTATGAAAAGATAATCTTGGATTAATAGAATTCGCATGGAGTCACTCATTTGATCCATTACGTTTAATGTAATTCTTTCAGGCTTTTGAACATTGTTAGCCAAGTGTATCAGAAAGACCTGTTGAAATCAAGAGAAGGACTTCCCACAGGATCCGTGGCTCAAAAGGAAAAGAAAAAGGTATATGCTTGAGACAAACTGATTCATTACGTTTTTGACTTAACAGTAGTATAATTCGTTTTTCTTAACTGGAATGATAGGGTATGTTTAGCTCTGTAATTAGAGATATAAAAGGAGGCAAATCCAGACAAGTTTTGGAGATGGAAACAGAGGATACTAAAGAAAGTATTGAAGAGCTGGCAGTGATCTTTTCAACTGAAAATTTTGCGAGGAATGATGAGAATAAAGACACTATAGTTGCAGACAACGATGAGACTGAATTAGACATAGGTATTAATTCCACATGCACTAGATAGGACGATTAATTCTGGGCAACTTAAGATGGTTCAAAAGATTTTCTTAGTCCTTATGTTGTCTTTACATTTCTTGTCTTTGAAGATGACATCGATCTCGAGGATTCTGTAGAAAAGCCCAAAGATCAGAATATCTTGTTGGGTCTTAATAAGCAGAAACTGGCAAAGAAACTTCAGGCTTTTGGAGGTTAGTTTAAGATCATATTGAGTGATGTCCAATGTGTTGTGAGCTGTTTAAGGTCATTGTTTTACTTCCAGTTATCACTTGAAACTTGATACCAAACAGAACAGAAATGGACAGAAAAATATGGCCCGTATGCTGCCTTAATTGTTATGGTTTCCGTGTTAGTACTTCAAAGATGAATAATTACAGAATGCAAATATTGCCTAGCTAACTTATTTTTCGAATTTTGTAGGCAAAATAAAACAAATGAAGGTTAAGACTCAGAAAAACGCAAACAAAGAAGAGGAAAACAATGAGAAATTTGGATCAGTTGATCAAATCAAGAAGAAATATGGGTTTTCCTCGACTGGGGTAAGCATCTTTTATACACTCATATTAGAATGCTTATAGTCTTTATCTTGCAAACAAACAGGTGAGTGACTTTACACTTGATTCTTTCTTTCAATGCAGGATTCAAGTGCAGCAGAACAAGCTCAAATCAAGCTGCAGGACAATGCAACCAAGTTGCAGGTACTACCACTTTAGAGTTGCCCTTTACATAACCATCTCAAAAAGCGAACATCTTGAGATGATATTCTTTTCTGTTAAAGGGTCCTAGATGACCTAGGGTACATCTTGTTCTGATTCTTCATTACAATCGAGTCTGTAGATTCTGCATCTTAAAGGACCTCATAAGTAATTTGTTTCGTTGAATGGCGTAGGGAATCAATGTGAGAGCTACAGAGATGCAAGACACTGCCAGGTCTTTCTCCTCCATGGCAAAAGAAGTACTACGAATTGCGGAGAAGGATAAACGAGCCCCTTAAGTTTGTATTCATAGTTTTGCGTTTTCTTTTTCTTTTTTTGATATTCTTTAGCGTGCATATTCTTCTCAATATATACCGACCTGTGCCTCTTCGGATATTCTAACCATCTGTTTATAAGCTTGTGTTCATTCGTTTGTTTTCAAGTTTGTTCATTACTTGTACGGAATACATATGATATAAGCAATAATAGTCTCTTCGTTTTATTTTCAGTAAACAGATATATTATGTAGGATTTGTAAAGCTCTTTATTTCATCCACATTTTAAGCTCTAAGTTCCATGCTTTTTTATGGTTACAAAATCTGTCAAGATATCTTCATGCAATACCAAGAAGAACCAAATGGGGATTCGCCTTTGTGTAGTTTCTGTTAACTACAATGCAGAAATGGCAGATTTCGGCTTAGCAAAATAGGGGGCTTTACAAGATTCAATTACAGCGACTTCTTTGTTAAAATGTCATAAACCCTTGTCATTAGCAGGGTTAACTAGTTTATCGAATTGGAAAAGTTTTTGTGAATTAAACTCTTATTTTTCCCTTCCATTTAGCTGCAGCAAGATCGAGGAATAACAATAGATCTAGTTAAGACTCAAATTGCTTATGACTTTAGTACAGATATTTTATTCTTTTAAATTAGTTCTTACCTTGTTTCATTAAATCTTATCCACATATTTATGTGAGACCTATATAAATATAAAAATTAAATTAAATAACACAAAATTAGAACACCCTAAGTAGCACCGAAGATCTCGTTCCCTTGATTTCAAGTGGAACCTGAGCATGATCAGGCTTGGCAAGGGTTAAAGTTCAATAATTTCGATAAAGCTAGAGTAAGTATAATTGGGTCAGAAAATTTTAAAATATACTTAAAGGACAAAAACAAGTTAGAAATATTCATTTAAATTTTATTAGCAACCCAAATTATTTGCATAAAAACTATATTGAAAGTAAAAATTAAAGAAAATAGACTAACAGTAGAAGAAAATGAGCTAACTAACTATTACAGTCAAGATTATCAATAGTTCATACTTCATCTACTTACAAAAAAAGTCATTATGTAAATCATATCCAATAATGTAATGACCTCACTGAATGAATGATTGATAAACAAAAAAATATACCTTTTTCGTGGGATTTTTTTTGGGAACAGAAATCAATTAGATGAATGATCTTCTTATATGTGACAATGCAAAAAAGAAAATATAAGATAATGTGATAAATGATTATTAAAATTTAAAAAGTAAGAAACTAACATTTTATAAAATATAGAGTTTACCGTAAACATTTAATCAACTTCAGATATATATTAGGTCTTAGCACAATTTTAGGATGAAGTCAACTACAATGAAGACTACCACCAATACTAAAAGCATAATGGAAAGTAACTGTAGACAATGAAATTATTATCAAGTCTTATGCAATAGTTTGCCTTATCAGATGTTGAACTTCATTTTACTTCCATTACAATAATTTGTCAAAATTAACCATAGATACAATATTTGCTTCCAAATATTTGTTTAACTTCATCCTACTTTAAAAAGTAACTATTTTCTCATAATGAATTCCTTCAAAAATCCAAACTTTTAACTATGTTTAACGATGATGTATCAGTAAAAGATGAAACTGATGCAGTATCATTGTGATCTAGCTCTTTATTTGTTCTTAATTGATAATCATTAAACAATTGCTCTTATGTCAGTAAACAATTATATTGAGAATCATGTTGTTTTAATATAATGAATTCTTCAAAATGCTTAATTGCTAACCCTAGTGTCCTGAACGTGGAGTTCTATCTTGTTAGACAATTCACAACCAACTTCCTTTTGCATAAAATACATAGTTATTGTGTAGTTTCTTTAATTTCAGCCTATTTGGGTGCTACTCTTCAATATACTATGATATTTTGGATTGCCTTTACCCTTTCTTTTATCATCTCCAAGTCATACTTCACTATCAAATTCACATTATATGCAAAATAGTGTATATGAAATAATCTTTCTTCTATCAATAACTTCCCAACCTGCAACTTGGTCTTGACGATTTTTATCATAGCATTGTTCGAACTACAATCATGCAAAGTATAGTTAAGAGTCTCGTATCAATGTTCCAATCTATTAAGCAATCAACCAATACAATTGTCAACCTTTTACTTATATGAAACATTGTGACATATATAAATCTACCATTTAAAAGCATGAACCAATATCAATTATAATGAACAAATATTAAAAAATAAAGAATATTACCTACCTCAAGATTTGAATGCTTAAAGTTTAATCATTGTCAATATAACGAGTCAGCACTACAATATACCCTTGTTTTAGGTGTTGGCCATCCACTTATTTGATTTGAGGTAAGTCGTTTGTGATTATTTGACAATGTCTTTGTTGTCAAATTCTTTCGTTCTTCATAAATCTTAAAGATATATTTCTTCTTGGTATTACTAGTTAACATGTTAAAGGTTGATTGAAACTAGGTGATTTTTTTTGAAACTTTTCTTATCAACAATAGAAAACATATATTTATTCTTTATAATCATCTTCATAAGAAAATGTTGAGGTTTCTTAAAATTATATGTCTTAGCATTTATTTTACTTTTTCCTTTTATTAGGTTAAAGGTAAAAAAAGGTTAAATCTCTTAATACTATCTTTCTCCTAATGTATGAGTCCATATGTCTTTTTAAACGAGATGTTTTGCCTTTAGAACCCATAAATAAAACAATATAAAAAAATACTTGTACTTTACCTGATCAACTCTATCTCTTGATTTAGTCTTAATGAAGTGATTTCGAACATATCCTCTTATCTTTAAAAAGTTGTTTTCTTCAACCTAAACCATTTCTTCACTTGATTTATTATTAGGCGTCAGATTAGAACTCTATTGTTTTAAGAACCTCAAATTGTCTCATCAAATGTCCTCAATTAACATAAAGCTTAACCAATGCATCAAATACACGGAAAACCTTCAAACAACAATGCAAAATGAAGAGAAAAGATTGAATTAGCATTGAAGTTAATTAACAAGAAGCCATCTATAATATAATATAGATAAATTGCATAACTTGGAAAATAATATTAATGGCCTCACATTCTCACTCTACTAGTCCCTCTTAACCAAATCGCAAATAAGGTATATACTAGAACAAAATCATAGTAAATTTCAAGAACCTCTAAATAACTAGATATAACCATGATGTTACTTAGGCACCATTGTGTCAACTGCTCTATAGACTTTATCTACGATAATGTATGAATTCACTTATTTATAATAAATTAAATTGGAAAAATTAGTTGAACTCTTTTAGTAAGTTAATTTTATTAATCTTTAATATCAATCAAAAGTAAAGTCAGTGAAAATAAAATACTCACACCTTAAACATTAATCGTTGTTTAATGAGAAGATGGAAATAAGGCTACACAATCACTGTTACCTTATTCTATAATGTTGAAGCTTTTTTTAGTGATACTATCAATTTTCAAAAGATTCAATACTCTTTTATAATATCTGTTTTAGTTACATTTTTTGTTAGTAAAACTAATGAATTGCCAAGATAATTAATCAAACTCCCTAAATTACAGCCCTCACAACTTAGTACCAACCCACTATACATTAAGATACAAATGATGCACTTGGGTCATAAATAGTCCTTAGATAACCAAATAAACACAACTAATTCCATCAAAAGAATAAATATGCAATTAGTAATAAGCTAATAGTAACAATAACAAGTAAACAAAACCCAATTCAAGTTCAACACTCTACTGCCTAAAAAAAAAAACAGGAACCTTAACATGAAGGTCGAGGAGGGTGAGAACAATCTAACAAAAGCTACAAAGTTGGATTAGTTATGTATTGTATGATTCCATGAGAAGAACATACATAGTTGCAAATTATTTTTTGTTAGAGCTGGCGAAATTAAAAGAAAAAGTAACAAGGTATAATTCTTAAGCATATTGATGATTCAAATGAATGATCACGTTTTGGATAAATCCTCCCAAAAATAAAAAATCAGCTTGGATCCTAACTAGATTATATAGAAAATGAATTAGATCATCCTAAAAATACAATATCATTATTAACTTTTGTTAATTTAGCTTAAACTTTTTAATTGCATCACTAATAAGCCTTGACCAAAATGCTAGCTTAATCAGGCATGTCCAAAAATAAAGGAATAGAATGCTCAATCAAATATATCCAAAAATAACTAGTCGATTGGAATTGTAAGATGCATTTTAGCACTAAAATAAAATAAATAGGCTTACCCTAGTAATAATATATATAAGATGAAAGTCTTCCATCCCAGACCGCATACTTTTTGTCTTGTTATATGAGGAAACTTGAATGTAAATTAGGTAACTTATTTCTAGGTGGATGTTAGATTTGATTAATAAGAATAATAATTATAAGAGATTTGAGATCTATAATTCCACAAATAATACGTCTTTAGCCTCCTCCTCTTAAATCAATACTGCAAATTACAGACTTCAAATGATCATATGATGGAACCATTGTAATAATTACCAAAAAAAAGAATGGAAGACTATTGGATACAGGCTCCCATGTTTTGCACACGTAAGCAAATCGTAATTTGTGAACAAATCCCAGCGAAAGGTTTGACTAGTAAGCATTCATATTGATTCAACTTTGAAGAGTATAAAAATAATATTATAACAAAAGAAGAAGAAGAAGAACAATAATAATAATAATTCTTTTGAAATCATAATTTTTATTGTAAAAGGATTCCTATTCACCTACAAATTTGTATTTGTTTTAGATATTCCTTTTGGGTTCGGGATTCTTGAATCCCAGAAAGTGGCAATCTCAAATAGAAGGAATCCAGACATCAACCTTATGGTCAGTGTTCATCAGAGGTAGAGTAACCAAGTAAAGCGACGACCTTTGGAGATTATGTAAATAAATAGAAAAAATTCATACAGCTAAAACACAAAATATTAACTTGGAGCGACATATTACCAATGAAGTCATCACTGCATGAGCATGAGCATGAGTTAATCCAGTAGTACTAACGTGGCTTATTCTACAGCTTCATTACCATTATGTGTTTTTGTTGACTGGGGGCAGCTATGGAGATGCAAGACACTTCCAGCTCCTTCTCCTCCATGCAAATAAACCTGTTTCCTACCAAGTTATCATCTTTTTTCTCCGCGAAAAAGAAATTTTCGTTTCAGATAATAAATTTTCATAAACACAATCCCATTTTTTTATGCTCATTCTATTTTTCAGTTGAACATAATCTTTGTACAACAACTTTGTTAAATCCCTTTAAACTGAAAAGATGGTTTTGTTAAGGTCTCTAGGGGTGAGCATTCGGATAATTCAAGCCAAAATTTCACTGTTCGGGCTCGACCTGAATTACCCGAATTTTTTTTTCATCTTACCCGGCCCGAATTCGAACTTTTTCTTACCCGAGCTTACCTGACCCGAATTACCCGAAATTTTGTTCGGCTTTACCCGAATTACCCGAAGTTGCTTTTTTTGATAATTTTTTTAAAAAACCCAAAATTTTGTATTTTTATAACCTAATTCGGGTAATTGAGCCGGCCCGAAGTTTTTTAGAGTTACCCGACCCCGGCCTGAAAATAATTCGGGTAATACCCGAATTACCCGAAATTTGAAATTTTTTTACTCGAATTAATTCGGGCCAAGCCGGGTAATCGGGCCGGCCCGAATAATGCTCACCCCTAAAGGTCTCTGAATATTTACTGTAAAAGAAGAATTTCATTTTCGTCCCGGAAAGTTTCTCAACTAATCACCACCAAGTTTTACATGAAACACAAATCATATATCTCATCATATCACAAGGTTTGGTCAATAGAATTTCTCACCAATATCACTTGTTAACTATATATAGAAGAGAGAGCTTGGGTTTGTCTTTCATGTTTGAGCATGCTGTTGATCAGATGCTCTGCACCATTTGTAAGCTAATCCACCCACAAAACATGACGTCTATTAAGTTTATAGACACCCATTGTCGTCCTTCCAATACTCAAATAGTCCCAGACACTCACTGTCATCTTCGAAATTCTCAGGTCATGTTGTCTCTGGGACAACTGAAAAATACTTCATTTGGATACATCATCTAAAACAACTGTAAAGTAAAAGCACCATATCAGGTTCTTTTCTTTTGAGAAATTAAAAAATTTCATTAAAAACAGATAAGATTACATTTTGAAGAGTCTTTCTCACGTGTGGGAGAACCACGTAATACATAGAACATAAGAGGATTGTATTAAACGACGACGTTTTACCAATACCAACCTTTAGCCAATTAGGGTAAAATGAACCCCGACTTTCTCGAATCTTCGAGCTTTTACCTGATTAAGTCTGGTGATTGTGATGTGATTGACGATGCTCTGGAGGCGATGTTTGCAGTGACGCTGAGGAACAACCTCTTCTCCTTTCTATGCACTACCAGTTATTCTTCTTAGGTAATCAACTCTCCTTCAGTCATATTTTAGGAATTAGTGCTTCTTATGAACTCTAAGAATTGACTTCATTTTCGGAGAAGGGAGGAAGCTCTTTAAGGGCTCACCTCTTCAGTGACAGTCCAATGAGGGAGAACACAACTCAGGTCAGTTTTGATTTCTGTTTCATGCACTACTCAACTCCTTCTTCTAACGATCTCTTTAGTCGAATCTAGTATGGCTAATATGAAATCACTTGTCTTGATTGTTTCCTTATGGTTTTACAGGGACTTCAGTAACTACCCCAAAAGGGAAGATGACACATCCCTAAACGGGTATACGATTTATTGCTTTCTTGCTCTTCCTTTCTTTTCCTTGAGAAGAACTTCACATGTTTAACCACTATACGAACAGTAATCCATTGATAGTGAATAGAGTGAAAAGATCTTCATATTATGTTCCATCCTGAAAAGGGGAAATATTTCATACTGAACAAATTCTCTATTTCTTTAGAACTGCATAGAATTAACTGCTTGTATATTATGGGTTCATTTGTGATATGTGATTGAGCTTAGTTTCTGTGTTGGGCCCCGATTCCTTTTTAAAAATGTTGACATTATTTTGAGGTTGTAGTTTGATAACTTGTTTACTTGGTTGGAATAAATTAGGGAAATTTGATGAGAAAAGACCTGAGGACTTTGATATTTGAGTACATGTATATAGATTATGAGAGGAAAGTAGATGAGGTGATTGAAAGGAAATTTAATAGCAAGAGTTCAAAAGAAAAAAATGTAAAATTTGAAGAAATTATGAAAGTTTGACTT
>JANZLX010000213.1:10832801-10844438 GCA_025531955.1 Erythroxylum orinocense | reverse complement strand
TTCCTAGAAAGGGAAAACGATATGGTTTTGATATGTATAAGAAATGATTAAGATGAATGAAGTGAAAAAGAATAGAATGTATGGATTGGTTATGTTTTGAATGGGTGGTTATGATTTGAATAAGTTTGAATAAATAGAAAAGGAAGAGAATAGAAATTTATGAGAAGAAAAGAAAAGAAATTCACCGGATTTTAGACCGAGTTAGTCTAAGGTTATCCAACGCGATCAGTTTTATATACTTTGTATTTCTCCGGGATGTCGGAATCTATTTCAGTTCGATATATTTGTTTTTCCAATTCGCTTCGATGTGTTTTCCGATTCGCGCACTTTTCGCACTTTGTTTCGATTCTGTTTGCTTTTCAAGTTTTCCGTTTTTCAGTTGAGATCCGGTTCTCGTATCGGGTCCCAACAGTTTATACTTGTAAGTATAGAGAAAGGTTCAAGCATTTTTTGAACTCTCTTGCTCCTAGCCTATTCTAGTTTGTAGCTTGTAAGACATCTTCAGGACAAGGGAGAAGACAATAGTAGCTGGTTAGTCTTGTATATTTGTGTAAAAGCAATGCATATATGCTCAATTTTGTTAGTGTTAACTGTTTTTTGTCTTCTTTATTTATTTTGACCTCCTTGAAACTGGGAAACTCAATAAAAACTAGGAGATTCAATGTTGTTCGACTCGATTAACTAACAAATGAAATCAGTCTGAACCTGGTTATAGCATTGCTGAGGTGATGAATATCTTACGAAGTATAAATGAAATAGAAAGGGGAAGTGAACTGTTATGTTAGCTACCAAATTATTTTTTAAGAAGGAAAATAGAAAGATGCATGTTGAGCTTAAGAATGTTGACCTTCAAATCGAATGACTTAAGAAAATAAAATAATTGCGATTTTTGTAATAAATTAGACATATCTTTGGTTACTAATATTGGACTACTTGTAATGTATTATTATCATGTTATACAATAAGCTTATTAGTTATCTTTTTATATATTTTGATACAGATATCATCTTTTGATAATGATTCTAACAATGATCATGAATATAATGAAGAGATTGAAGAAGAAATTTTGCATTTGGTTCAAATTGGAGTTGCAATGATCATATTACAAATCTTCTTGTATTACGATAAATTGCATAGTTTATTATGCATTTAAGTATATCAGCTTTAATATTTATTTTGGGATTATAATATTACTTAACTTTTTTACATGTTTTAATATTTATTTTTCATATTAATTTTATTTCCTACAAGAAAATGAAACATCTCTTTAATTATTTCCTACAAGATGGTACTTTGCATATTGTTTAGTATACTTTATATGTTATTTAGCATAAATAATTTTATTATAAAATAAAATATATTTAAAATGAATAAAAGTACTTTTTATTTTTATGTTGTCAAACAGTCTACTGTATAAAGCTCTTTTAAAAAAACTGTTTTTTTAATTGACAGTTAAACATTCAACTGGCTTTTTAAAAAAGCTTTTCTCAAAAAAACTCTACTAACAAAAGCTCTACTAATAAAAGCTCAATCAAATAGGCCGTAAGACTCGGATGAAAAAAGTGCTTTGAAACCATTAAATGCTAATAACATTGTAAGCAACGTTTTCTCCCTTAAGTAATGTTTTCTCCATAAGCCAACACCGACATCCCTCCATTAAATACCCATTAAATGCTTAAGAGGGCCTCTTTATATGCTGAGCAACGATTTCTTCACCAGTACCAATGTTCCACCATTAAACACCCATTACATGCTTAAGGGGGCCCTTTATATGGTGGGCCCTGGGCAGAGTCCTACTTCAGACTTCGATCAGGCATAGAATTGAAGTGCATCTAAAACAAGAAAAATGTCCAATAAACGTACCCAAATAACTTTTATTTATTCTAAAAGTTATAATTGTAATTTTAAATAACTAATATTTTTATTAAGTTTACGTTGAGTTATTTTAGTATAAATTACTATTATTATTATTATTATTATATAAAGTCAAAATACTCACACACATTTAATCACCTTATGTTAAATTTATTTAATACAAACATATTTTAACATTTTTTAAAAAATAAGTCAAGTTACAAAAAATGTCATGTATTTTATACTTTCCTTTCTAGCTATTACAATTTGTTTTCTAATTAATCGATCTAATTGGTTTGGACTGTTCAGGTCCCTTTTTCTTGTTCTTGAAACTGCTATGACGTTTTTATCAGGTAAAAAGCTTGTCTCCTGAAGTTTTGCAGAGTTGAAGGTAAAATAGATATGTATCAATGAATCAGGAAATCCTTTTTTTCCATAACAGACATGAAAATTGATAAATGGAAGTAGGCTTCATCAATGAAGAGTAGTCTTATACAGAAGCATTAGCAAATGTGATGACCTGATGGAAAATGCTGAGATTCGCCAAAATCCACACATGGCCAAACAAAACTAGACTCTACTTCTAAATTATAAATGAAGAGATCGGGAGAACATTTGTTTTCCAAGTCCTTGTAAACCAATATATGTAGATCATTCCTTGCTCTGGATTCTAGTTGACAAGTCGACCAATATATTTGGAAACCCTGGTGGATATTATCAACCAAGGTATTATTCCAACCTGCAGTTAACGTTAAAGAAAATCAGAAACTCACTAGGCCTTGACATCTTACATATTATCTCAGCCAAAAGTTGGTATAGATAGAGACTAACTGCTCCATGAAGAATAGAAGGATTGCAAACCTTGGACTAGCACAATACCAATGTTTTATCCATAGCTGTAATTATGACTTGGAAACAAAATCTATCAATGACCAATTATAGGACACTCATCCTACTGAATATCAATCCACCACAAACATGGCTCTCCTACTGTTGAGTGTTCCAACAGCTAGGGTTAAAACTTTGTGCACTAAAAGCAGCCATTTAGATTGCAGGACGATTTCCTTTTCAATACAAACTCTACATTTTTATTAGGAGAACTAGTTTATAAAAGCTAAACCCAAAAGTTTTAAGCCACAAGAGACTACACCGTCTTCAAGGAACCTTGACCTCAGACATTAAGTAACGGGTAAAGGATTGGGAGTTACCATAAGTTTGTTATCTAAACGTCCTGCACTTCTCCAGGAAAGCATCCTTCCTGCCAATAGATGGATAAAACAACTAGATCATCTAAAGAGCATAGATCCTGTTCTATTAACATAAATCTCATGTTGTTTACTGGTTCTGTTTGTTTTCTTTTCTATATTGCCGACAAAACAAAAAAAAAGGAAAGCTAATCTAAGTGGACTTTAGAATATCAGTCACTAGTCTAACTAATCAAATCAATGTAAAACCAAATTCAAGATAATGCATAGATACTGCAGTCGATAAAACTGATAATTGACAGTGGAAAAACAGTCTTACCAAACGGTTGCACAAGTTGCTGAGATATGACAGCAACAGGAGTCCTCCAAAACCAGCATATCAGCCCAAAGTAAATCAGGACCTATAAATCAAATAAACCTGTTTGGACCTCAATGAATTGAGAAATGAACTTCTAAACAACTTCAATATTCTTATTTCTACCTTGGAGAAAAATACAATTCTCAGATACAAATCATAAGATAGTTTCATCTCCTTCTTGTTTGATTCTTGACCTGTAAGATAAATAGATATGTCAGAAGCTATACACAGAAAGCTAAGAAAATAATACAATTAAACGAACGTTAAAAGCTATAAATTGAAGTGAATAAATTGGCCTCACAGTTAGCAAGTTCCTTCTCCTTAGCAGCTGCCGACCTCCTAAGTTTTGCTGCCTGAGCAAATGTTGACGGCCTAGGAAAGCAAATTATTTAATTAACTAGCTAGTGAAACTTCTAGAAATAAAAAATATGGAACTTCAGCACTCCTGGATAGAGGAAACTCCTCCATATTATTCATTAGAAGGAAAACAAAAATGAAAAAACTAAAACATAAGCATTTGTAATCCCAACCGCAGTCCCCTGCAATAGCACAACTTTTTTTTACATTTTCTGCAGAAACGCAATTATTCTGCTGCAGCAAGTAACTCACAACACCTTAATCCAATTGAATAACAAAAATAGTATCATTCTAAATAACAGGCAACAGAATACTTAAATGACAAATTCACTTACTGTGTTAATGTGCTCGCCTCTTTCAACAGTTGCTTTATTTCGTTACGCAACTGAACTTCTCTTGCACTCACGGATGCTTTCTGAAAAGAGGACACGAATCTCTTTAGTCAATTACCACAATAAGAAGCCAGTTCGGTGTGAAAATTAAGCCTCCACACAATTCAAATTCAACGTCAAATAGCGTCGTCCAGCAATTTTGCCGTAACAAACTGAACTCTTGCGCTAAAACTTCAAGAACCACGACTATCTAGTGTAACAGTATCAGGAATTAAATGTACAATGTGAACAACGCAATGAATCATAAACACTTAATGAGAAACAAAACTACGTTTGATGCCTTTTACGGCTTAATGAATTCTATCTTTCAAAAAAAAGCCAAAACAAAACAAAACTACTTTCAACATAACATTCCTGAACACTGCGCTCGGCTAATGGAATTAATGCAGTCATTACTCGTAACAAGGAAATGAAAGAGCAATCCCTCAAATCATAAGCACTTCAAAAATTCATTCCACAACATCTAATCTATCGACAGAAAGAGCAGGTTCCGAGAACCAGATCCTTATGATTCTGAAGGTAGCATTCAATCTTCATAGCAATCAGAATTCCAGAATACAGAAAAATGGAAATGAATTTGTTTTTAGTTTAAGAAAAACGCAAATACCTTCTTAAGGTCTTCGAGCCATCTGGTGAGGAACTGGAAAGCAACGACGACAAAGAAAACCAGAGGAGCCGCAAGGGACCTTCCAGATGCTTCAAGGTTTGCTTCTTCTTCGCCAATCATTTTTCTAATTTTTCTTCCTCAGATTCACAGTCGAATTCAACAAAAATCTTCTGATTTTAGTTCGCGAAGATTAAGTTGGGTAAATAGACTCATCTTTAGATTTTGCTAAATGTCATGGGATCCGGTTGATTGAAGTATAAACACATTTACTCCTTTAAATAGACTCATCTTTAGATTTTGCTAAATGTAACGGGATCCGGTTGATTGAAGTGTGAGCACATTTACTCCTTTATTATTCCACTTGATAAAGTCTTACCTTATTATTATTAGATAAGCTACGGTGAAATTGAATATAAGGCAAGATTAATTTCTATTACAATTTTTAGCTTTTATTTTATTTATAAATTAATTCAAAATATGTTTAATTGTGTTCTCTTTTTGTTTTTAATGACAAGTTAAACATTTAGCGACATACTCCACCACTTGCTTCTTCATTTCTAACTATTAAAAATGTTGTTTTAGAGTACCGTACATTTTGATAGGATCAGGATACATAATATATAAGTTGTCGTGTGTAATTTTTCCGTAATCTCTTTTCTCATATCATACAATCTCTCCTTCAACTTTAAATTTTTATTGAATCATAAAAATAAAATATTGTTTTGTTTTGTTTTTTTTATTTTGTCATAATATAATATCATCAAATTTTTATTTATTAATAATTTGAAATTTTATAAATATTTGTATATTAAATAATTATTTTAATCAATATATTTCTTCTAAAATATCTTTAAAGTATATAATTTTAAAATAGTTATGTATGTAATAATTTTAGATAATTTTATAATTAAATTTATACCCATTATTAGATTTTATTGTAGAAATATATTTTATATTTTACTTAATTATATTAAATTAAATGCAATTGATTTTTATTAATAAATATTAAAATAAAAATATTTACTTAATTAATTTATACAATTAATTTTTTAGAGTTATTTAATATATAATTTTTAACAGTATAGCTACAATTACATTAGCAAATCAAGTAATTTTGTGTTTTATTTGAAAAACTAGAAACCAAAAACTTAAAATTATAAACAAATCAAAATTAAAGCGAACAACCTTTTAGATATTTGAATATTAACAAATGTGATGCCTAATTCAAAATTATTTGCAAAAGTAACCGCGCATTAGCTTATCAAAATAAGATGTGTTTAAATATGGAAAAAGTATATTTTTTATCCTAAGATTTTAATTAAAATGCAAATTACACTATGATGCTTAAGAACTTCTAAAGGCAAAAAGGTTCATACTTAACCCTAAGGTTTACATTTGTTGAAAATTTTAACCATAATATTTTAAAGAATATAAGTTAAACTGGCCAAAAGTGTATTTTAAAACCTAACATTTACACTAGAATTGTTGAACCTTAACGTTTTGGAGTGATCAAGTTGAACCTCAAAATTTACAAAATGTCTCAGGACATAATAAGGTTATATATGTCAACTTCTTGTATCTTTTCCATAGCCATTTGTTAAACAAAAGAGGTTAAGTTATAAATTTGCTATTCAAGACTAGATTCAATTACCTCATTTACTTTTCATATAAATGAGTTTTGTTTAAAGCCAAACTGTTAAGAATTGGCAATCATGTAAAGATTAAAATCTTTAGTAGCTTGAGGAGTTTTATTAACTATAACACCTTCATTAATTATATCCATCATTCAACTTTCCATTAGTAACAATCCTTCGTAAAATTATTGAATGAGGAGTTGTTTAGAAATCTCACGTCGAGGATAGCTTGCACATAATTGTTTGATTACTTTCCAATATTCATAATGGGTCTCAACATCTTTTTGCTTTATTCCATATTTTTCCTTCTTATGCTACAATTCTTGAGGCATGGTAGAACAAAATAAATCAAACTAGACTTAAGCTTCAAACATATTTTTAGATTTGGATATTCATTGTAAAGAGATTATTAAGTCAAATCTAGTACAACTAATTCTTTCTCTCTTAATCAGTCATTGCCACTCTAATTTCATAATAATAAAAGGATTTTATCAAATCAACTTATGATTTTAATATGGGATATGGAAAGGAAGATAATTGCTTACTTGTAATTTAACTTCCTTTCTTAATCTCCTAATTGTTTTTTCGATCTCACAATCTTATTGATGTTCACCTACATAAAACTTTCAAGGTACAAAAGAAATTAATTTGCTTTAACACTCACTCTTGGTATCAACACCAAAATTTAGTACGTTTCAAATTCAAAATATAATGATACTCTAATCACAAATGAATTGAATATAGGGATGAGCAAGGTCGAATTCATGTAGACTAATAAAACTTGTCTCATTTGTGAAGTTTACAAAAAAAAGGAAGGGGGGTTTTAAAACATAAATTGAAATAGATAAAAGGTAAGGGCAAAAAATAATTATAAATGCAATTTAATGAAATCAAATAACACTGAATAACTAACCTAAGTTATAATTTTAGTTTTTATTTTTGAATTAATTGTTGATGCAAAGATAAACCTTTTTATTTGCCAATAAAATGATTACGACTGTGAACAAGCTCTAAAAACATATCTCTCCTTAATTTCTTGTTAACCAAAATAATCCCTTTAATTAATTCTCTTATCAACAAACAACCTTAATAAGCTTTTGGAATTTAATCTATTGATAGAGAGACCACTAATTATAGCCAATAAATATGCAAAGTTTGGTTTGTTTGGACTAGATTCTATATCCATATAACATTAGTTGAAGATCATATATTAAACCATGTTATTTCACCATTAAACATTAGAACAATTACATATTTAATTGTTCTAATTAGCAATATATTATATCGATTAAACAAAACAATAATTTTAATAATATCAGAAGATAATATAAGTACCACAAAAGAAAAGGGTAAAGAGAACTTATAATTCTTAAAGAATCAAATATCAAATTGGTTAGGAAAAAAAATAGAGTTTGGTTGCATGTGATTCTTAAGGACAAGATGGAAGAAAAAAAAAAGAACTATCCTAAACATGTAGAAAAAGAAGCTAAAATGAACGGAGATGAGAGGATGATAAGACTACTGACCCTTGCAAATCGTTCATATAAAGAATCACACAACCCTTTTTAACCTTCCTAAAAGTAAGGGATAAAAGCTAAAATAATAATAAATCTAAGGGATCCCACTTTCATTAAGATTATCCTACCAAAACAAGTTTTACTTAATCAAAATTCCTAAATAAAGCTAAATAAAGGCAAAAGTAGAAGGGTCTCATCCATTTTTTTTTCTAAAATTTGTGCCTTCATTGCTTCTTTAATAAATCTCCACTCGTAAGTGCATTTTAATCCAAATTTTTAATCTAATCCATAAAAAACAAAATATATAATTATAATATATACTTACAAGCATTTTATCAATCCAAACATAGGGAATTAATATGAAATATATGTATTTTATGCATGTTATCTTGTTTCTAAATTGCAGAGCTCACATTTAGTTATATTGAAAGAGACAACATGAGTTATATCAATTACCTAATGCTATGTTTGGTTGGATGGTTATTAATAGAATTGAATGTAATGTAATATTATTCTATCGCTCAAGAGGAGGATTTATAATATAATGAAATGAGATGGAAAGGGAGGGTTCCACGTTACATCCTATGCCATCATAAATAGTAAAAATAAGTTACCTTTGATTTGGGAAGTTTAGGATGGAATATAAAATGATAAATAACATTTCACATATTACATTATAAACCCTTCCATCCCTCCCAGATAACAATTTTTTATTATTATATCCATTTACATTCCATTTCATTATAAATTATTCCATTCCAACTAAACGTAACCTAAATCTCATATTTGATTGCTAGCCATATAATAAAGACAGGTTTCGAGATTGATTTTGTATAGCATAATGTCTTTTAGCTACCTATGAAGATCTCTAAGTAGGAGCTATTAGTGAGATTAAGGGGCATATGCCTTATCCAGATTACGATTTCTTCTCTAGTAAAGTTTAGTGGGTTGGTAGGTAGAGTGATTTGGGATGATCAAGATGCCATTTCTATGTGTTATATTGAATTGTATCTTTTACTTTAGAATTACACTGGTAAATCTTCAGTTGTGTATTTATTTTTTAAGAACTTAAGAAGCGGTCCTAAAGAATGACAATATGGTTTTTTTTCATTACTTACAATGATCTTTAAATCACGTATGGTCTTTTATCCTTGAGTTAAGAATAAACTTAAGGATGCAAATGCTTCCTCTTAGGAATTAAGATAAAAGCATCTTATTTTTCATCTTTATAGAATGAAAACCTAGACCCCATTTTCTTTTTGCAAACACACCTCACTCAATTTATCTTGACCTTGATAATATCCATTTTGTTTCTTATCCATAAGAAGCTTTTATTTAGATTTAATCAAGTCATTGGAAGGAAGGCGTGGGAGCTCCACTAAAGGTGTAAGTTGCTCATATGTGACAAGATCAACTAATGTCTCCTTGTACAAGATAGTTTTTGTTGTTTCAATTATCAATTCTATGTTGAAATAAATCAAACAAAGAAAAACAGTTAATGTAAGAGATTCTAAAAGTAATGACAAGGATTCTTAAGAATCTTAAAGGTGCCCTTTGTAGTTGGAAACTTGTAAGTTGTTTTGAGTTGCATTGCTTCAATTGATTGCTTGTTGAAACAAATAAGAAAATCTGGACACAATTAATGTTAGCTTTTCTAAAGAGCAAGAGATCATATGCGAATGATAAATTGAACATATTCAGTTGGTTATGGTGAGAATTAGGCAAAGTTAAAGCTTCAATTCAAAAAGAGAATTAGCCAGGGTGTGGAAACATTATAACTAAACTTTGAGATATCGACTCATAAATGTTTCCTTAATCAAGAGTTATTTGAGGCATAAACAAAGACGACATGCATGCGCTTTGTTCAAGAAGTGAAGGATCATCAATTCGAGATAGATAAATTAATTAGTTTGTTCAAAATGTTCACATGGATAAATTAATCCTTCGAATCCTTACAGCTCGATGTGGATCTCAGCCTTAGCTTCTTTCATCCCACAAGAAATCCTCTGTTTTCAACCTGGCCAGTTAGTTTTGTCTACACATTTACGAGAGGATGGGATTAACTGCACAGGTTTGGAATTGGTGAATGGACCAAAAGATCTAGTCTTTTGATCGCCCTTACGTAGAGAACAACAACGACATTGCTTATACTGCTACCGACGATGGCCTCTTCTCCTCAAACAGTCCCGTGCTAACTCCTCCTACCTAGATGGCACTGAAGGAAGGCTTGGCTCTAAAAGAGTGGCAGCGGTGAGATTCCTTTTTGTTTTTCACTCTTCTATTTATGTCGTTTTGTTTTTACATCTAGTGGTTCGAGCATGTAAGCTTAGATTTATTATAGATTTCTAGTTCTATAATGTAATTTATAAGACTTAATTATTGGTATGTAAGTCCTTCAACATTTCTAGTACTTTTTAATTGATTGATTTGTAAATGAGAACGCATTGCTGAAGCTGCTTCTTATTGGAAACATTAACATTTTTTTATATTAGCAAGATGTGTACGAAATTGTAGTCTGGTTTTGCATGATAATAATTATTGGGGGACTTTTATATAAAACTTTTGATATAAGACTTATTTTGACCATCTTTTTGTTTTTTGAGAGGCTTTTACAATTTATTGTGGAATTGGATCTGATATATTAGTACCAATAGTCCTATTCTAAATAATTAAATGTGACGATCTCATTCTATATTGTTTCAATAATAGTGTTTTAGTTAGTTTGATTCTGGATTAATAGTGTTTGGGATCATATGAATGATAATACCCCTTATTGGGAAGTTAATTTCATTGTTCACATGATTGACACACATGTCAATCACCTTCGAGATGATATAACTAAGCTTGAGATAGAGTTAGACTTAGTGGAACTTGAATTGGACATGGTGAGATTCTTATAGTGATCATATTTGATATTATTGTAGGGAAGAAATATAGCTCAAAAACAATTTCAATTATTAATTTTGTTATGCTTTGGTCTTAGAGGTTCTTTATATTCTTTCTTTGTTTTTACTTATTGGTTGATTGTTTTACTTTTTGATAAAATGCCTCAAGGATTTGTGTTCTTTTCCCAATCAGAAAGACACTTATCTTTATTATGCTTCTTTGTTTCTCTTTATATTTGATCCATCAAAATTTACTATTGATATGCTGGCATAGCTTCAGCAAGTTGTATCAAACTGTTCAAAATTTCAACATTAGGATATGACTTGTGAAAAGCACAATTAATCATAGGTCAAGTAGATTTAGGACAAATTCTTGAAGCCATATTGTGAATTTTTTTTTTCTTTTTATGCATTTGATCTATCAGGTTATGCTAATAAATACTAGTTGAGTATTGGCATAGTAGACATCAATCACGTTGATGATTCATCTATTAGCTTCCACCGATCCATAGAGCACACGCAACTCTACTATTTTACTTATCAATCCTTCCCCACTTTTTTTTGTGCTTAAAATGATTGGTAGTCGTTATTCATTCTTTATAAGTTGATAGTATCCTAACATTTTATTGTTATCCTTAAGTTTATAAATTTTGAGCTTTATAGGGTGTTAATGATGAATTTGAAAACATAAGGAGATTTGGATTTCAAACAATAAGGTGTAGTTATTCATGCACAAGCACTTGGACCTATGCATAAGAGAGGCATTGGGAGGGGGGGGGGGGGGGGGGAGGACAGAGAAAAATTTAAAACCTGAAAAATTGGCATATA
>JANZLX010000213.1:10813092-10826748 GCA_025531955.1 Erythroxylum orinocense | reverse complement strand
TAAAACCTGTCAAATTGGCATATACCTGGATTTTGTTGATCTATGTTTAGAGACCTCAAGTATAACTGTAAATGAGTCATTAAATACATATTCTACTATTATAACAAAGCAGATTAAGACATTATCTTTTCCTTTGTTTTGTTTCTTTTTCTTGTTTACTTCTCTGTTTTTATATCCAACTGTATAAGTTATGGTCCAAATGTTCTTATGAGCGCATAACATAGTGACCATATGCATGCATTATTTATAGGGTATGATCTTGGGGCGAAACTTAATAATTAATAAGTAGTGAATATATTTCTATATAGAGTTAAGGATTGGCATAACAAAAGAAACACAATTTTATAGACCATCAACTTATATGATTTGAACCTATTCAAAGGTCATGTGTTATCCTTGGTGTTTAAACTATCTTTACCATCTTATGGAATAAAATTAAACACAAGAGTTTTGGACTTGCAAGTGGTTTTACTTTGAAAAAACAAATGCTAGATGATAGAAGATTCCCCAAAATGTTTCTTAATTTGCAAAGACTACTTTATGTAGTCTCACTCCCTAAATTTGTCCTAGTTAGGAACTGACGAAAGGAGAAGGGTTAATGATATTTTAATGATTGGTGCTTACTAAAGAGTAAAGATTTTGTTATTTTAAGTCTAATATGAGGAGCAAGGGATATCTTGAATAGAGTAATAGAAAATACAAAGCTTGAAAGTTCTATCAGTAGAGTTCATTTAGATGTGTTTTTAAGCTTTTTGTGGATGTTTAAAGAAAAATTTTGCCAATATTCTGTTCTACTATGTAAACGCAATCTTTTCACTAATGTTTTCTTATTTTTCTTGCAAATAGAAGAGGAGGACTTGATTGTGCATCGTTTCTATTTTGGTTCAAATAGTGTGGAACTAACTACTTGTGCAAAAAACTTGTTAAACCCAGGTAATTGCCCATCGTGAGCAAGTATTTCCACGGGTAAAAGAGAAATGTTCTTCTAGGAGGTGGTTTGCCACTAAAAATATTGACTTTCTAGAAGAGTTAATTAGATGGCTAAGGAGACTAAAAGAAAATGTGGGATTCATTACTAACCATGTCATAACAATTTAAGCTGGTCTTAATAGTTGACAATTGGAACAACATTAGGTAGTCATTTGGGTTATCTTCTAATATTTTTGTAATTTGAGTGTGACATATTATAATTTATAAACTCATCTTTTTATTTATTGTTTTGTCTACAACAATTGTCGAAATTGTCATTTATATCTTGTATAGGAACAAATGATCATCCTTTAATGTTATATTCTTTTTATTGATATAATTTAATAATATTTATATAATTTTACTTTATATATTCAATACTCAATTTTTGAATTAATAATATTTTTCTACGATTTAATTTAATAATAATAAGCAAATAATTCACATTAAAAACATGTCAATACATTATATACAAAAATATTGTTCAATATCATGGATTAAAAAGTAACAAATAACATATTGTGACATTAAAAACGTAGCAAATACTATATAGCTATAAAGATAAAAATGTAGCCAAAATTTTTCCCTCCAACATTCAATTTTTAGCTATGTTTTTTAATGTTTTAGTTACGAAAAATTTTCGTAGCTAATACTTTTAGGCTATAATTTCTGAAAATGTTGCCCATTTTTTCAGCTATACGGAATTGACGAGATTTGTGCGATGAGACAAAAACGTCACAAATAATTATAAACAATTTTGTTAAAAATTTAGCTATTTTTGTTTTGTAGCCAATACTCTAATTTATTGTAGTGAGTATTGTAATTAGATACAGGCCTTTGACATCCTTGTTGTCTATTATGCTTTGAACATAAATCTCCTTATCTTGAGCTATTTGATGCTAGTCTAGGAAGTGCTCATAAGCTCTTCAAATTCTATGAAAACTTTTTTGATCGCCCTCAATTCCTTAGCTTATATAGTGTTTGTGAATTTTCTATTAATAGCTTAAAGAAATTTCCGTTTGGAATAAGTTACCTTTGTCTTCTAATTTGAGTATTTTTCATGGTGTTTGGTAATTATTTATTTATTTATACTTTAATACATATTATAACATAGTCGATTCTCTTTAGTAAGGCATTATCTTCATCGAAGCAAATTGATCTTCCAGCTACACTGTAAAGATAACTCAACAAATTTGTTGACTAATATTATAGGATTATATGGTGAAAGTTAACCTAAACGGATGAATGTTTATGCTCCAATTTCTCAACCTCAAGTCTCATACACCATTTTTATAAGAGTAAGGTAGGGATGATAGTTTTTATTTAGCCCAACCTAACCTGAAGTTAATAACATCGACCCAAGTAAACCGAACTTCAGGAAGCCCGAGTTAACTGAGCTTTATGTCGGCTCATTTCTTTTAATTTATTAGATTTTAAACTGGGCTCATATTATGTTTGGTAAAATGATGTTAATTTCAAATTTTAAATTAAAAAATAATCAAGCTTGACCTGAACCAGATCAAACTTTGAGTCACCCAAGCCTGAGTCATAAGCTTTGAGCCAGATTAGGCTTTGGACCATGCAAGTTTGATGAGGCTTGAACTTGAATTGTGAGCCTCGACCCAATCAAGCTTTAGGCTAGGCCTAAGCTTGAGCATAAAATTTCAGCTCAAACCCAACTTGGGTCATTGCCACTCTTAAATAGGGGTTTGCTTCCTATGTGTGATGTGTCATATCCAACATTCATGTTTTTAGATCATACTAGATTCTATGCTAAACTTAAACAGAAAAAAGTGCATCGTTGATAAGGGTCTTTCTAAGTCATGCCTACTCTAATTAGTAACTATCCATTTCTACAATAGGGAAAATGTAGCTAGTAGGTAACTTATCAATATGAAAGCCTACAAGTCATAGACCATTTGCAAACTCTTTACATTTTTAGCGATAAAGAAACTACAAGAATAGCTTCACTTGAGGGAGGAGGTAGGATATCAGTTTTTGTAGGGTTTAAAATGTTTCTTCCTTTTTTTTCATTCCACCCGTAAGTATATATACAATAGTTATACTTCATTACAAACTCCAACCTAACTTCCTAAGAATAAGGAACTAAATATAAAAAGAATATTTACATATGATCTTAATACCCTTCCCCCTCTTAAGTTTCTGCATGAGGGTCCAAATGCCTAGCTTTTGATAAAAGAATCAAATTGGTGTTTGCCTAAGGCCTTGGTAAATATGTTAGCTAACTGGGCATAAGTAGGCATTTGGGCTGGCTAAATAGTTCCTTTTACAATCTCATCACAAACAAAGTGACAATTAACTTCAATGTGTTTCGTTCACTCATGAAAAACGGGATTCTTTGATCTATGAAGTGCAGCCTGACTATTGCAGTATAAATGCATTGGCTTAGAGTGTTCCATGCCAAGATTAGAAAATATATTCTTTAACCATTTGAGCTCAAACGTTGTTGTAGCCATAGAATGTTGCTCTACTTCAGGTGATGATATGGAAATAGTTTGTTGTTTTCATTGTCTTCCAAAAAATTAGAGAATTACCTAATAAGAAAAACCAGTCAGTGAGTGATCTCCTAGTCAATGAGCAACTAGCCCAATCCGAGTCACACCACCTAGACAATTGGAGATCACAGTTATGGCGTAGCAAAACGCCCTCTCCTAGTTTTTCTTTTAGGTATATGACAACTCGCAAGGCAACATACCAGTGCTCCTCTCATGGCTTCTATATAAATTGTGAAAGCATATGAACATAATATGATAGCTCGAGCCTAGTAAATCATAGATATATGAGATTCCAACTAGTCGCTGATAATGTTCTGGATCATTAATCCATCAACAAGTGCAAGCCCATGATTTTGCTCAATGGGAAAATTAGTTTGCTTTCTACCAAGTAATCTAGCTTCAGAGATTATATCTAGTGTATATTTTCGTTGGCACAAGAAAATTCCTTTAGAATTCCTATCTACTTCTACACCCAAATTTTTTTTAAGCACCCAAATCTTTTATACGAAAACATTCACTCTAATATTCTTTGAATTTAAGTATAGCTCCATGACCATTCCAAGAAATAATTAAATCAACCATATAGACAAGAACGTTAATCTGGATGCCATCCTTATGTAAAGTGAACAAAGAATAATTTGAAAAAGACTGGCGGAAACTATACTCCTTCAAGGCTGTAGATAATTTTGCAAACCAGCATCTTGGAGCCTGTCTCAACCCATATAACAATTTTTGAAGCTTGCATAACATACCAAGATATTGTATATGAAAACCAAGAGGCATTTTCATATAAACCTCCTCATTAAGATCACCATGTAGAAAAGCATTGAATGTTCGCGTTGTAACCATTTTAGCCATAGGTGTAAATGTCTTTGTCTAGTCAATCCCTTCAATTTGATGGTTTCTAAATATCACTAATCAAGCTTTGTATTTCTCCACTGTACCATCTGAATTATATTTGATCTTATAAACCCATTTATAACCTAACACCTTCTTCCCTAGGGACAAAGATTCAATAACCCAAATGTTATTATTTTCCAAAGTTTGAATTTCACTTCACATCACTTCTCTCCATTATTTTTCAAAGCTTGAATTTCACTTCTCTCCATTTTTCATGTTTGATGGCTTAAACGAATGATCCGGGTTCACGTTCTACTGTAATAGCTACAAGAAAATTTTGATGTCGGAAAGAAAACTTGTCACAACTCATAAAATGTGCTATAGGATAGAACGTACTTGAAGTATGTTATGATGCAGATGTGCTTAAGGACGGGCTTAACCTTCGTATTGTGTTAGTCACATATTCCTGCAAGTGAACTGAGGGGTCCTTTCTTCTTTGTCCACATCGCAAATGTGATGCATTAGTTTTTAGCCCATTTTCCCCATCTTGAAGTTTTGACTCCACATTTTATAATTCTATATCTACATTCGTTATGTGTGCTCCCTTCATGTTAAAAATAGGAGTCCCACCTTCAGCCAGTGCTCCCTTATGCAAGTCAAAACTACTAGCATTCCTTCCATCTCTCTCAGGATCATCATCATTAGCATTTCCCAAAATATAATCATGCACAGTAACATAATCGCTGGCACATGCATTATTAGAAGCAAAAGGAAATTCATTTTCAAAGAAATTAACATCCCTAGACATGAGAATATTGAACAAAAACACATTATTAGCTTCTACTTGCAAATTTATCTCCTTTTGTCCCTTGGTGTGAGCATAACATAAAGAGCCAAAAACACGCAAGTGGGCATAAAAAGGGATTTTCCCATGCCATATTTCATAGGGGATTTCTCCATTTAGTAACATGGAGGGAGTACGATTTATAAGATAGCCTGCTGCCGAAACACATTCTCCCTAAAATTCAATAGGAAGATTTCCTTGAAATCTTAATACATGAGCTACATTTAAGATATGTCGATGTTTCCTCTCAACTCTATCATTTTTCTATAGAGTTCCTGTACATGAATTTTGAAATGTTATTCCATATTTAACAAAATAATTTCCTATGCAAGTGAATTTTGACCCATTATCACTTCTAACAATTTTTACCCTTTTTCCATGTTGTTTTTTAACCATAGCAATGAAATTCAACATAGTACAATAAAATTCCTTCTTATCAATCAATAAAAACATCCAAATGCAAAATGAAAAATCATCTACCATAGTCAAAAAATATGATGCATCACAAGATGATGCGGTTCTATATGCTCCCCATAAGTCACAATGAATAAGTTTAGACAAATATGAAGCTTTATAATCACTACTAAGAAAACTATCCTTTGTCTGTTTTGCTCGTGGACGTACTTCGCATGCCTAATTCAATATATCAGTATTTCTATTAAAACTAACATTAGGTACTAACTTCACCACTTTCAATGATGGATATCCCAATCTTTTATGTCAGAGATCCAACGAACTCATACCATCTGTCTTGAAAGCTTTTGCACGTGAGACCTTTTGGAAGTAATAGAGCCCATCCCGTCTTTCACCCACACCAATTAGCATCCTTGAAGTGCGATCTTGCACAACACACAAATTTTGAGTGAATTGGCCAATACAAGTCGGTTCATCTATTAGTTGTGACATGAAAATTATATTGCAGTTTAACTTTGACACATATAAAACATTTTCAAGCTTTAAATTTGCATCAAGTATCACTAAGACTTCTTTTATTGCTATGGCTGATTTTCCATTAGGTAGCTCCACTGGGCATTCATCTACCTCCCATATTTCACATAAAAAAAATCCATGCATCCTATCATGTGATTCGATGCGTCAGTGTCGATAATCCAAGGTATATTATTAGCTTACCCATCATTCTTTCATTAGTATTGGACTTGTGATTATTCACCATCTTAAGCAAGATTTGCAATTTTTCACTATTCAATCTCGCAAGGGCCAATCTATTTACTTCAATAAGAGGCATTGTTGCACTGCTAGACTTGCTTGCTGTTGTTAACCTGTACCTGATTTCGTCCATATCTTGAACCAATTCATTGCATCTATTGTTTTTATTGTAACCTGCTCCTCTACCTTCTCTTTTTGGGCGATCCCACTGCCATTTTAGATAGCCAATAAGTTGGAAGCAATTACCTACTTCATGTCCTGCTTGGTTATGGTAGTTGCATACCGAATCTTTGTCCTTTTCGTCGCTACAAACGTAAGACCGTAATCCACTTTGCACAGCAAAAACATCACATCTCCATGCTCGTCCCTTCCCTGTGTTAGGTTTCTTGCACTTTCTTCTTACACCAGAATTGAGTATATACGATTCAAACCAGGAAAAGGGTCTTGGGCTAGCAAATTAGATCTCACAGTCCCATAAATAGTCTCATCTAATCCTATGAGAAATTGGTGTATCTTTTCTTCCTCATGTTTCTTGTCTAGCATCGATCTGAGGTTACATGTGCACTTCCCACACTTGCACGTTGGCATTTGTTCATAGTTGCCAAGTTCATCCCATAGTTTCTTCATCTTGCAATAGTATGCTATTATAGTCAGGCCTCTCTGTCTGCATTCAACAAACTCCGATGTCAACTGTTGTATGCGTGGTCCATTTGTGAAATAGAACTGTTCTTTTATGTTCTCCCATAGATCTTTTGTAATTTCAAAGTGAGAAATAGTTGAGCGTAGTGTTGACTCAATCTTATTTCTTATATAAGATACCAACAATGAATTATTGACCCATCGATCTTCAAAGTATGAAGAATTGTCATTCGGCTGTGGGATTGTTCCATCTAGGAAATCGAACTTCTTTCATGCTATCAAGGTAGTCCTGAGAGACCTTGCCCAATCATCATAATTATCACCCTTCAATTGAACCTAGGTCATCATCAAACTACGATTATAAATTAAGGTTATTTCATAAGCAGAGATTGTCTTTCTTACGTTTGTTCCTTCATCACTCCTTCCAACTTTGGATTTGTCTCTAGCCATGATTTTAACCTGGCTCTAATAATACTATATCAGTTTTGTAAGGCTCAAATTTTTTTCCCTTTTTCCCATTCCACCCATTAGTATACATACAATAGTTATAGTTAATTACGAACTCCTACAGTGCCAACCTAACTTCCTAAAAATAAGGAACTAAATATAGAAAGGATATTTACAAAATATTTACATATGATCTCAATATAGAAACTTAAGAATCTCGAAGGGGAAGCATCTCTAACTACCTTAGGCTAAGAATACTTTAAAGTTTGAGAAGGAGAAGAGAACTAGGCCAGAGGGGTCAGAAGGAAGGAGAAGAGGGAAGGCTAGAAGCAAGGAGTTAAGGAACATTTAAAATAGCAAAAGAGATGGAAGAAGAGAAGGGAAAGAGGAGGAAGGAATAATTGTGGCCGTGGCCAGGACACCCAAAGAAGGATAAGGGGAAAAAAAGGACCAAGGAGGAGGAAAAGAAAAGGTCGTAATAGAAAAGAGAACCAAGATCTTCGACAAAAAGAAGTATACCTACTTTTGTTGGCTTCTGTTGCAAATATAATGCTTATTTCGTGATTTTCTCATTAATTTTATTTTTAGATTATTATCTAACTCTTTCTACTTAATTATGGAAAATGCTTTAAATAATTTTAATAATAAATTGGTTATGTTGTTAGTTGAATTTATTTTGATTTTTAAAGTATAATTGTTCAGAATATATATATTGTTAAATGATGTTAAATTCATATATGTTGTGTTTAGCAAAGTGAAGAAAATGAGAAATTCATATAATGATTTGTATGGTAATAAAAAAAATTCTTTTATTATTGTGTTTACTTAAATGGAGGTACATTTTATAGTATGGAATTACATTTTTATTTATTATTTTATGTCTTTTCATATTATCTCATTTTTTAATTAATAATCAAAGATATATGGCAAATTCATGACAAATGAGAGTTTAATGTAAATTAGATTAGTTTAAATTACTAATGAAAAACTAATAATTGTCATTGGCAGGATACCACGAAATTTAAAAAGGGCTTGAGTAGAGAAGAATGATTAAAGAAAAAGATAATGACAAACTCATCACTATATTTTATTAAGAACATGTAGACAAAAGCTTTAAAAATAAATTAATTTTAACAAGACAAATGAATTTAAGATCAATTTATATAAAAAAAAAGATGTTAGGTATCATTTTTACCTATCATAGTTACTTATGTTTTTGAAATATTTTATAAATTTGAGGAGTAACTCAATAAAAAAGATCTTTGGGTGTGGCATGAGGTTAAATTCTGAGATCTCCGGCGGTTTACTCCCTTCTTCCTTCATGGCTTCTCCTTTATCTTCTTCTTCATCTCGATTACCTCTCGCTCTAATTTCTGTCTCTTCACCTAGACCTACCCCTTCCCAATCGACCCCTTTATCCAACCCGATCCTTAATTGTAACCAAAACATAGACCCAAACATTCGTCTTCCTTCTCCGACCAAAAATCTGATAGATGTAGCCATATTTGCACATAAGCAGTCATTGAATTCTACAAAACCAGAACCTTTACAAAACCCCCATACTATAAAATCTTCGGAGAAACCCAAATCCTAGAAGTCAGTAGTCGCTGAATTAGAGGAGGACTCATCGGATACGAAGGTTTTGACATACTAACCCCTAGAGTTCAAGGATGAACAAATCTTTGTCATTCCTCCACCAGAGTTAGCGAAGAGAGGAGCAGCTCAATTCCGACGTGCTCTGATAGAATTTTTCATAGGTAAGCGCTTTGCATATCCTGTGGTTCAAAGAGTCCTGTCTAAATCCTGATTAGCTTTTGGACTAACTAAAACCTTAATTACGAGTTCGAACAATTTCTTGTTTAAATTCAATTCGAAGGTTGGTATGAATAAGGTTCTGGAGAAGGGCCCTTGGCATATCCAAAGAAAACCCTTATTCTTATAGAAATGGTGCTTGAGTGTTAGAGAACAGGAAGAGGTTAGATTTTCCCCAGTTTGGACTAGATTCCATAACACACCAGTTGAATATTGGAATAATGAGGGGTTGGAAAGAATATCTAGTTTAGTAGGAAACCCGCTTCACATGGATACTCAGGCAGCTAGGATGTCTAGGCTTGTGTATGCCAGAATCTGGGTAGAGTTAGATCTACAGAGGAGTTGGCCTTCATCTTTCCAATTGGTCACTTATAATGAAGAAGGAAAAATAACTTTTAAGGAAATACAGATTAAGTATGAATTGAGGCCTAAGCATCATTTACAGAAGAAGGAATGGACACCTACTGGGCAACTTTTTGAGACTGGATTACAACAAGGGTTGGATAATGGGAAGGAATCCATACCAAATAGTATAAACCATCAAAAGAAGAATGGAAAGGAGCTAGTCTATGAAAAGACACAACAAATTCATAAGGAGAGTAGAGCTTCTGAAATCCCAACTGAACAAAGTAAGGGCAAAGGAATCCAACAGAATGATCAAGTTCCTGAGATGGAAATACAAAGTGATAAAGAAAGCAGTCCTTCTAGAAGCTTAATTGAACAAAGCAAGACTCAACAGAAGCTAGATGATCCAAATGGATACCTCGAGGATTCTAACCTCCTTGTTTTGAGTCAAGCAGGTAACCACCTTTCTTCTCCTAAATCTGAATTGGTTCCAGTTACTAATTCTCAGAGTCCGAGTTTTCTGGAAGGGGTGGAGGGGGATTTTACTATTAGAAAGAGTAGGAAATCTATAAGGAAACAAAATTAGTAGGTTTGTTCCTTTCGCGCTATGGCTTTAGTTTTTTTAAATGTTAAGTGTCTAAATAACTCAAAAAAACAATTAGTTGTGAATGCGTTTCTTAAAAGGTTATCGGTTTCTTTTGTTTGCTTGATTGAATCTAAGATTAAGTCTCTTTTTGATTCCTAGATGGCTTTCTTATAGTAATTTAGAGCAAGCTTCAAATGCTAGGTTAGTGATAGCTTGGAATCCAGATTGTTTCTTGTGTTCTCCTCAAATCACAAATGATTAACTGATCCATTTGGAGGTAACTCCTATAAACAGCTCTTCAATCTTTTTTTGTGACGTGTTTATGGGTCAAATAATTATAATCATAGGAAGAATATCTGGCCTACTCTGTCTAATATAAAACACACAATTGGAAATCAACCTTGGATTATAGCGGCGGACTTTAATGCTATTATGTTTTCTCATAAAGCTGAGCCTATAAGTCCCTCAGCTATTAATGTTATGAGTGACTTTAGGCAATGTGTTGAGGAATGTACATTGTATGATTTAAATTCTAGTGATCCTTGTTTTACTTAGACCAACAAGCAATACGATGACCTCTTTATTGCAAAGAAGTTAAATAGAGCCCTTGTCAATTCGTCCTGGAGTTCTAAGTTTCCTAGATCTTATAGGGTTATTCATAATCCTAACATTTCAGACCATTCCCTAGTAGTGATTAGGTCCTTAGCAAACATGCCAAAGAGACCTTCTCCATTTAGGTTTTCCAACTTCTTAGTCTCGCAACCTAATTTCCTTCAGACAGTAGAAGATGCTTGGACTACTCATATTCAAGGAACTCCTATGTTTTGTGTGGTGTGCAAGCTTAAACTAGTTAGAAAAGAACTCAAATTACTTAACTCTAGTCAGATAGGTGATGTGAATGTTAGAGTTGAGAATTGTCAAACAGTTCTTAACAATATCCAAGATCAAATGAGACATTTTCCTAATAGGCCTCACTTGGTTACCAAGGAAACTGAAGCCATTAATAACTTGATTAGAGCTTTAGATGATCAAGAGTCTTTCTATAAACAATCTTCCCATATGAAATGGCTCAAATAGGGGGATAGGAACACCAAATTCTTTCACAATTTGATATTGTCAAATAGGAATATAAACAGCTTTCTCTCTCTAATAGGGGAAATGGCAATAAGTTGTTGGTTTTAAGGAGATTCAAGAACAATTAATAGGTTTCTTTCAGAGCACTGTTGGGAATTAAAAAAGACCTTTTTTCCCATTAAAGAGCATGTGGAAAATCTTTTCCCTAATACGATTTATGACAATCTTACAAGCAACCTCATTGGTAAAGTCTCAACACAAGAGATTAAGGATCTTTTCAAATCTTTTAATAACAACCTCATTGCTAAAGCTTCAGCGCAAGAGATTAAGGATGTTTTCAACTCTTTTAATCCAAATATGGCCCCAAGGCTGGATAGGTTTAATGGGGTTTTCTTTAAGCATACATGGCATATTATAGGGGAGGAAATTACTCGGGCCATCCAAGATTTTTTCTGTCATAGGAGACTACTCAAAGAGTTTAACTATACTTTCATTTCTCTTGTTCCTAAAAAAGAACATCCTTCCATAGTGGTTGATTATAGGCCAATCTCGTGCTATAACATGATTTATAAGGTGATTGAAAAAATCATGGTGAATAGGCTTAGAGAGTTACTCCCTCACATTATCAACCCAAACCAAAGTTCTTTCGTTAAGAACCGTTGAATAGGGGATAATATCTTGTTGACCCAAGAGATTTTCAAGAATTACCATCTTGCTAATAACTATAGGAGATGGGATTTTAAAGTAGATTTACAAAAAGCCTATAACTTGATCCATTGGGATTTCCTCCTGAATGTGCTAGTAGCTATAGGTTGTCCTCTTAAGTTCATTGAATGGATCAAAGAGTGTATAACCTCACCTTCATATTCTATTTTGATCAATGGGTCTCCCTCAAAAATTTTTCGAGGAAAGTCAGGCTTAAGACAAGGGGATCCTTTATCTCCTTTTCTCTTTATTATTTGTATGGAGGTATTCTCAAGAAGCCTGAATGCTTGTATAGATGGTAGTACTTCTTTTAAATACCACTGGAGGTGTAAAGCCCTTAAACTCACTTATCTCTTATTTGCTAATAATCTCTTGTTATTTTGTCATGCCGATTTGGCTTTGGCCCAAACTTTACTTAATTGTTTGCGCACCTTTTCTAATTTATCTGGCATGGACATGAACCTTTCCAAGAGTCAGTTCTTTTTATCTCCTGATATGGACCAGATGGCCCATTAAATGGAAATTATTTCGGGTCTTAAAAGAGGTCACCTTCTCATTTGATACTTGGGAGTACTTCTCTTAACAGGTCAGTTATCTAGGAGGGATTATTTATCTTTGTTGGATGAAATTGATGCCAAAGTTAACAAATGGACCCATAAAAATCTCTCTTATGCTGGTAGATTTCAATTAGTTATTTCGATCCTCTCTCCTTTACAGGTGTATTGGTCTATTTCATTCTCCCTTCCACCATTATTAAGGAAATAGAGGCAAAACTTAGGAATTTCTTATGGTCTAGGAAGGTGGTGACAAAAGCTCATGCTAAGGTTAAATGGAATGACCTTTGCAAACCCAAAAGAGAGGGTAGTTTATGTATTAAGCATTTGTCTACTTGGAATAATGTGCTGATAGGGAAAAGAATTTGGATTATGTTTAATGATAGGGAAGCTCTGTGGGTTAGGTGGGTGCACACTATAATTCTGAAAATGAAAAATTTATACCCATCCTAATAACTGTAGTTTGTGAAGATGGAGAAAGATTTTATATGTTAGAGATCAAATTGGGAACTAATTCAGATTTATAATAGGAAATGAAAATTTTAATTTCTTACGGTAGTATCTTTGGCATCCGAAAGGTATCTTGATGGATTTCTCAGCTCCTAGAGTGATCAATAGGTTGGAGCTACCTATGACTGCAAGAGTTTCTGAAGTAATTAGGAGTAATGAGTGGTGTTGGCAAGAGGCAACAATTGGGACCATAAGTAATCTAGAACCTCTACAATATCAACCAGATTTTTCACGACCTGACAGTTTGGAATGGCTAGCAAGCTCGTCAAAAAGTATACAAATGCTTCAGCTTACATTTTCATGAAACCTCCAAATCAAAGTGTACCTTGGCTTAAACTAGTATGACATAAAATGAATTGTGATACCCCACTCCCACGTGACCCGAACCCGACATCATTGGTGATATCCAAGTCCGTGCCCCGTGAGGGTGGCGTACTATATCAGTCAGTAGGATTCAGTAAAAACTTTTTGTTTTAAAACATTTATTCCATCAGAGTCATTTACTTTTTCATTACACTCATGTGCGTGGAAAACAGTTTTGTTTTACAACATTTATTCGTGCGGAATAAATAGTAAACAATTTGAGCACACGTTCATCAATAAACATTTTCAGTTATTACACTCATTCAATAATAATTTACAATCATT
>JANZLX010000213.1:10791312-10812992 GCA_025531955.1 Erythroxylum orinocense | reverse complement strand
ATATTGCTGAGAAAGGTTTTCGGTGTGTTTTGCATACCGGGGCCCGGTAGGCCGGTAGGACCGACCCCAGTTTGACTGGACCTCAGTAATTAGATATATATATCTATTAATTAATTATTGAATTAATTATTATGATATATATATATATGTGTATACGGTGGTGTTGGAGGAGGTGAGGTTTGACTAAGTCAAACCTCATCATAACATGTTTATTTAATGGTAAATAGACATACACGTGTATGCACTCTCCACCAAGCTTTGATTTGTCTCTTTAAGTGTTAAAAGGACATGAGAGAAGGCTAGAGAAGTATCAGATCATCGTGGATGCTTGAAATAGAAGGAGAAGATCGAAAACTTAAAAGTTAAGTTTTGTTGAAAATTTGATTTTCAAGCTTCTCTCTTCACGGTTCTTCTCCAAGCTTCATCTCCAACATCGATTTCTTTTGCTCTCCAAGACAAAGGTAAGAGCTAACACTCTTAACCCTAGTCTAGCTATTCCCGGGTCCAAAGGGTTTGGTCCCGGTTAGGTTTTTCGACTTCTGCGTGGATACCGTTAGAGACGGGCTACGGAGGTCGTTATGGTTTGACTTAGTTGTATAGACACAACGATCCTGGTTTTCGAGAAAGTCCCGGGCCAAAAATTTTTGTTTTCCGCACCGTGTTCATGTGATGGACACACCGGGATTTTCCTACACCTTCGTCACCTGACAAACCTCCATTCCTTTCTAAATTGGTTCAACCATCCACCAAATTCCAGAAACTGTGACATCAATATGTTTATCATCATCCTTTCTGTTATTGTGTACAACCTATGGACTAAAAGAAACCTTTGAACTTTCAAAAATGAAGCCTTGGAAGTGGAGAGCTTCAACACGAGAGTGATCTTTCAAGTTATGGAACAACTCAGCTCAAACACTGAAAGAAGGTAACTGTTGGAGTGTTTTATTCTTTTACTGTAATGTCTGCAAGTTTTGATTTCAGGTTCAAGAAAATAGAGGGAAATCCAATCCCTCTTCGGTATCTATAGCAAGAGAGACATCAGATTCATGGAATGTCTCAATCTCCAAAAAGCCTTAAAGTCTTGGAAGCATGGTGTCACAAGCTACAAGGCGACACTCCTTCGGCAATAAACCCCTTATTAGCAACAGAAAAGATGATCACAATGAAGTTTATGTTAACCCCACTACTTAATAGTAGGAGATCCCTTACACCTCAATTTGGTTTCTTAAAATTTGGAAGTCTAATTCGGGTTTACCAAGGAAAGTTGGGTGAGACTTGAGCAAATATTCGACAGAGAAAAAAGATGGAAGTGAGATGCAAGTGGTAAGGCTCTATCTCTCCTACCTCATCACCTTCGATATCCTACACAAAGAAGATCCCACATTGCTCAGGAAATGAGAAGAACTCTAATTATGATGTGTTGTCTTGAAGTTATGGGTTAGTAGGTAGACTTGACTAATTTATTCTTTTGCTTAAGACTATTATAAGGAAATGGTTGTGTTACTGGTATATGACCATCTTACTTGGTAGATATGTTTAGGCTCGCTATTATGGTTTGTATGGTCATAAGGCACAATTGTAAGGTTCCTTATGTTTTCATGTAAGGGTTCCCTTTTGGTTTGGATAAAAGATTGGCATCATGGACAATCTTTTGATTTATACATATCTTTACAAATCAATATCTTTTACTTATTTATAAAATTTACTGATTTACCAAAAAAAATGAAATAGAGATGAAACAATCCAAATTAGATTAATAGTAAGGATAAATATTACATTAAAACAAAACTAACTAACTACATTCACTTTTTTTTATTCTCTTTTATTGTCAAATTTGTTGTTTTCTATTTTTTAAATTCTTTTTGTTTGCTTTTTAAAATTTGTTTTTCATGAAGTTATTATTAGTTCTTTCTTATGGTAATTATAATTATGTGATGCAATAGCTATTGATATTCCTAATGTTTTTAAAACTGGAGTGAAAGTTAAACCAGTACAATAAGAAATTTAAAATATTCAACTGATATTAGATCATTACAAAATCGGATAAAAATTAAATAAAATTAACATTTTTTAAATATGATTGAAAAGAATTATCTTCATCTAATAAAAAATTGAAATTTAATTAAAAAAGAAACTATTAAATAAAATTTATTTATTTATTTTAATTTACAAAAATTGATTAACTTACAAAATTAATCAATTAATTAATAAACTGATCGATTTTTAACAATAAAAATTATTAAAATAAACCAAATTAAAAAATGAAAAACTAAATCATAAAATATATCGATTCAAAATTTTTACAGTTAAAAAAGGTAATATTAATTAAATTTTTTAACCGTTATATATTAAGATTACAGTTATAAGTAGAGTGGACCGGATGAGTGTACATAATAAATAGGACTTTATAGTAATAAGTAATAACAGATATTCAAACAACTTTTGCACTTTGTAGGATCTTAAAAATTGCACCAAAAATAAGGAACAAAAAGAATGGGGCATTTGAGTTAACGGGCAGAGGCAAAGGCAGAGGCAGAGCTGAGCTTTAAAGTTTAACATGAAATCTGTACTTGGTAGAGCCTTGTGAATTAACGTCGAGGTTTATGCAGACGAGGGCGATTGCAGAAAATTCTCCCATCTGCTCTAACCAATGCTGCAATCCCCCCACCAAGGCCTGTCCACAAAATTGAGAAGAACAAATGTCGAACATCATACGGCCCTGCAAAGAAGGGGAGGTCATGAGTGGGATAGAGATAGTTTTCACCCTCCAATTCTCCAGACAAATAAGAACAAACCCCACTCACCTTGCCTTAGTGACATCATAGCCAAAAATAAGCAGATCAAGACCAACGACAATGCCAGAGGAAGAGACTGTCAAAATCAACTTGACATCAGTTCAAGGTAGCTCATTTTGAGCCACATGCAATCAGAACAACAGTCGAAGGATGGCCAAAAGAACAGGATAGAATTGGAGTTACTTCATGATGTACCGAATCTCAGAAATTTGCAATACATTCTGGTAAGCATACTGAAAATCCTAAGAAATGCAAAATATTTCTTTATGGAAATATGTTTGTTTGACTAGCACTTACAGCTACACTCTCGAGACCCCCTGTTTGAGATGGAGAGGTCATATCCCGATTTACAGAAACAATGTAATGTCCTTGCAGGAGATCAATTGCATCCTTCACAAGTGCCGAAGGAAAGTACAAGTCACGATCCGCATGTTAACAAATACGAAGAAAGAAATTTAAGCTTATGATATAGGATATTGCATGAATCCTCATGAAATGCTTTGTAAGTAAAAAGTGTGCTAATGATAACTTTCTACAAGATTAATTGAGTCCCAAAAACAGAAGGTTATCCACACCTGAGGGATGCCAAAACTAAGTTTCTGGGACAACAGACCCCAAAATAGAAAATTTTTTCAATCAAGAATAGCACTGATACGAATTGTACTAACACTTGCCGTGCCTGAAATCTGAATCAAGAATGAAGTCTACTAACCTGCTTTGTTCCATCAGAAAAGTTATTCAAGTAATAGCGGACAAGGGCGTTCATACCATCTTTAAGGATCCCTTGCATGGTCCGCTGGCCACATCTGCAATTTAACAGCAGGATATGAGTTTGCACAGACAAGTATTAGGTCTTCATACAGGTACTGTCATTATCACAGTTTATCTAAGTAAACCCATAGAGGTATATTACAAAGATTTTAATCAAGGGCATTAACAAAGGGTTGATGGGATAAAGAAAAGGATGATTAGAGCATGTAAAGGAAATAGAAGATACCAATATAATATCCAAGAAGAGTGAAACAAATTGACTAGCATGAATCTATGAGTATGTTATTTCCATTTCCACACTAGTAACTTTTAAACTATTTCGATGATCTCTTATGTCCTTTTTCATCATTGTTCTTGCTTCTAAGAGACCGTAGAGCCTTTAAACCAATCGAGCAGATTTCCTTTTGACAATCAGGGTTTAGGTGGGGGTGCCACCATTAAGCCTCCTGTTCACTCAGACAAATATGGATCAATATGATCATGAGTGTCAAGATGAGTCATCAATTTGTCAAAAAAATCATTGAACTGAAAAAGCTAAGTGGTTACAACAGACTGAATCATATTACTTTCCTATCAATTTCTAATTCTACTCTTCCAACTCTTAAAACAGTCAACTGTACATAAAAGAAGTTTCATGAGCATGAATAAAGCATCAATCTAAATTTGTGGCGAAAGTGAAATGTCGAATTATTATATACACGGCTAACTTAATTTCAATTTGAGACCTTTGGATAATAATGGCTCTAATACCTAGTCCGGAACTATATTGAGGAGTTCAAACCATTGAGTAGGTAAGGAAGATGATTTGTCAATTCTCATAAAGTTCAACAACTGCTCAAGTCTGACTAAGTTGCAAAAATGCAGAGCATCATAGAATAAAGTCAATTATGAGAGGACGTTACCGCTTCAGAGAAAATTCAGAAATGTTAGCATAGTAGAGGTTAGTTAATCAGTGTGATGCGTGAAGTTTTGGCATATAGAATTTGAAGAAACATCCATGGAATGGTACCTTACAAAATCTCCTTTGAGAGCAGGAGTGCCAGAATATTGAATGCTTATATCATCTCCATGATTAGCCCACACTAAAGGTAAAACAGACAAATAAAACATTCATCAAAAAGGCAGAAAAGTATTGAAGGAAGTACCAGCCTTCACTGAAATAGTACTTGAAGAAAATATAAAACACTCACATATTTTGAAGCTTTCATCAAAATTTGGATGTGCAGTAATAGTTTCTTCAGCACCAAAAACTCCAATCCTTCTGAGTTGAATTTCCAACATTTTTCTCCCTATCATGCTCTGCAACCATAACCTGCTATTGTTATGCAATGCAAATAATTGGAAAGAAAGCAAGAAATTGTGCAGTGTGACCGAATGGCATATCATATACAACAGGATGTCAACTACCTGGGTAACATTTGTGCGGTCTAAGCAATCAATACAGTTGGTCCTCACAACCCCAGTTTGCTCTTTCATTTTTTCACCCTTTTCATTCAACAAAAGGAACCTGCCAATCACAGAAGGGCAGTAAAAAGTAAGCCATGCAATGATTTGAAGGACATGAGAGTCAAACCATTAATAATTATTTAAAGTTTGGGAAAAAGTGTTACCCATTTTTCTCAAGAAAATCTGCTATTTTGTCATAAAGGATGGAAAGTCGCTCAAAGTGGACATGACCACATATTTGATGAAAGTCAAAGTGCAGATACCTACAACATTCAGAAGCAATTGTCCATCAAAAGGAACAACATATTAGCAGCACAGCAAAGCTGAAGTTAGAAGAAAAGAAGTTCTACCTTACATCATCACTAATCACAGATTGCATCGACTCTGCAAATTTGTCGTTTAACCGCCCCTCGCCTCCATGCTGATAAGAGATCAAAGTGCATAAATATAAAAACAGTTGTCCTAATATGGTTAGAAACAAAATGCACTGCCACTCCTTGACACTTGCATGTACCAAGAACCATACTTTAAAAACATGTGTTCGGGTCCAGCTGTCAAGTATAATTATGGAATACATAAAGACAACAAAATTGGACCAAGATAACATTTCTGACAAAAGCATGTCGCACGAAAGGAAAACAAAATTAATTGAACACTTTAATCCTCCAAACTCAGTAGTTGAAGATAGTGTGCACCTTATTGACGAGATCAATGACTAATATCCTCCCATACTTCTTTCTCAAATCAAGAATATGTCGCTCTGCTACTCGTGGCTGGTTAACATGTGATGCAACAGGAATTAAACCAAGGGACTACAGGTGCCATAGGTTAGAACAGATTGTGCAAGAAACAACCATCACTTACAGCTTCCTCTGGTCTCACGATCTCAAATTTAGGCTTATATGTCAAGTCAACAATCTGCTCCCAAAGAAATGGCATAGATCCCCTAACCTTCAGAAAAACAATAAAATGAAAAAAGTAGATGAGATTAACTTTGATACCTCTTAACCTGTTCAACATACAATAAGCAAAAGAAAAGAACCAGTCCTATTACTCATTGCACGACATGTATACCAAGCATGGCAACTGAAAAATCAACGATTCTCAATAACAAGGTCAAAGTTACTGTTTTTTTGAAATTAGGACTGTCCAGAATTTTCAGTACCCTGTTAAACAAAGAAGGGTGTTCATAGTAACCACTCAAGTTTTACAATATACAAACTATATCATATGTTTACCTGAACAAATGATGAAGTAAACCCGTTCATCTGTAAAATCTGCTCAGTTTCCACAAAATTAGCAACATAACCATCAGAATCAGCTCCTCTTCTCCACATGCGAGTGCCTTCCAAGAGAAATATTTTCATTACTAAATGAAATCAACCCAAAAAAAAAACATAAAGATGATATTTATTATCTATATCTGACGCTGTACAAGTTACAATAATGAAAATCAATTGGCATTTTAGAGTGCACCAGGCATTATATTGCTAGATGCTACTTGGATCACAGAAAAAAACTTACTTTCATCAGCATTCATCAGAATGTCACAAAATCAATAAATATGTTGTCTTATTTAGTTATTACAATGACAAAAGTGGAGTAACAGTTCAGGAACTGGCTAGAACTTATAACATAGAAAAGATACCATTTCTCCGAGTGCATCTCCTAGCAATTAGAGTAACATCAGCAATTTCCTTGCCAATGGCTGCTTGGAAGTTCTGAAAGCCTGGTCAGCTGTTAAGGATGAAGCTTAAGCATTGGTTAGGCTGGAGCTAAACTAGTTTTTTTTCCCAATAATTTTTATATCAAACATTGAAATTTTCAAAAGGATACTGCCTTGGACAACAGGAAGAAGGAATGGGTCCAGCTGCAGGAAGAAGATCAAATGAATGATTAACAATTTATTAGCCACAAGCATTAAAATCTGAAGGAAGATGGTGAATGTAACTAATGAGGAAGATGGTGAATGTAACTAAAAAAGAAACTAAGGGAACCCAACCTTGTTATCTATGAGCATTTCCAAAATATAATTGTTCCAGAGAAACCTTGGTTCTGCCTGTAACAATTATATGACATAAGCATAACTGATATTTATGGATGATTAGACATAATAGGAAACATCAATGAGAAAGAAAACTACAAAGTTGAAGGTATATATTTACAGAGGCTACTTCTGCTGCATAAGAATCCATCAACATCCAAGAAAATAAGAGGAACTTTTAAGAGAGGGAAATACTTTCATGAATTTAAATCTTGTGATCACCTGTCTCCAAAGAGGAAGCAATTTAGATTCATCACCCAAATCATGCAATCGTTGTCCACTGTTAACATAAGAGACCACCCCTTTAATTTAGCCAAGAAATCTCATAAGCATGCATAGAAACTTGAAGATCGTATACTTTACCAATTAGTTGGGCCATCTAAAAAGAGTCTTTGCTTTTTAATTAGCATCTTGTTACAAATGCTGGTAGTTTCCTAATAGTTAACACTGTATAAACAATTATCATCATGGTATATAATTGAATGTTAGATCATACTCCTACTCCTGTTTAAGCCTTGAAACTAGCTTAACTGTTGAATTATACTCCTACCCCCCTTTAAGCCTGAGCAGTGAAATTTTAATGTTCACACCTTATTTTGCATTGCAACACCTGAAGTTTTAGCATGGCCTACATGCTAGAAAGGATGATCTGGTAATTAATATACACGTCAAGTGCCAATGCATTTGGAGGACAAGGTGAGAGTGTGAACTAAGGTTTCACAATAATTTAATAGTTTGGTTCATAATACTAATTTAAAGATCTAATTATGTGACTGAATTTGAATAAGCACTAACCATGGTGTTAAGTTGGTGTCTTATGAGAAATACAGGCCTCACAATAATTTAATAGTTTGGTTCATAATGCTAATTTAAAGATCTAATAACGTGACTGAAGTTGAATAAACACTAACCTTAACGTTAAGTTGGTGTCATATGAGAAATACAGACCAGAAGTGTGCTCAGTAACATTAAGCAGAGCGGAGAATTCATTCTCCACCTTTTTCTGCAGAAAATAAGGCAGAAATGAGAAGACTATGGGGTCAAATCATTCTTTTGTAGCACCGAAAATATCATTCTAGAGAATGCAAGAGTAGATAAGAGTTACCTGTTCTGTGGAGGAATTTTTTAAAGAATGGTCACATGCAAAAGTTTTCAAAGATTTAACTTTGAATATTGGATGTCCCAGATATGATCCAGCACACTCCCTTTCGGTTATAACTATTAAGTACGATCCTAAACGCATAGCAGAATATGACAATAAGGTTAGACAATCACTTGTAATTATGAAGTTGAAAAGAATATAGCAGAACGCTTTACGGTAATATCCTATAGGCAACATTAGATAATCAAATACAACTGGCAAATAGACATTATGAACAGTGGAGACGTAAACTGTTGAGCTTACAAAAACATGCAAACAGATGATTGTTGGAAAGGTTCTTTTGTTGTTTAGTTTAAGAAGAGTTCTCTAATTAATGCATTACCTGCCACGAGCTTTAGCATTCCAACAACCCCAAAGATCGTCTGAATTTTAGGAACTCGAAGAGCATTGCACTCCGGAACTTCATCTAGAGTCCCAAAAACAACAATCATTATCTACAAGAATCTAAAGAAGCCTGCAGAAACAACAAGACAATACAATCTAAAAGCAAAAGCAAATAATAAACCTATCAGATTCATGGAGCCATCGGCCCGATTGATCGCCAAAGGGGAACCTGAGGATCCGTCAGTGGGTTCAATCACATATTGATCTGGAAATTCCCACAGACGCATACGTGTATACAGCTTCTGCCCCGACTCTGCTCTCTCCATCATTATTGGATTTCCAACTCGCTGCCAACAAAAACAAAGAAAACGAACATACACAAAACACAAATTTACCACTTCAAAATCCAAAATTGATAAAGCTTTTTAACGGTAAGATTTTAAGTTAAATTTCAATCACCAAAGCTTATCGGAACTCAATACCAGTTACAATTTAATACTTGAAATGAAAACTTCTGAACTGTGAAAAGTCCCATGCATTGCAAGGCACCAAACATATTAAGGCAGGTTGGATAATTACCTTGGCACGACAAGATCACACGTGAAAGCTACTTGTAATTTCAAGATCCAATCCAAGAAGAGGCCTAAACCAGTAAAAGTAAATGCTTTTGCTCTGAAAAAGCGATACTACAAACCCAAAAAAGACGAATCTTTCCCCAAGCGCATCAATTCTGTTTGTTCGTTTTTAGAAGTTGGCTTTTGCCACTTTCTTCACTTCCCTCGTTCGCTTTTTGCCCTCTTTGGATGTCTGACTGTACTATGAAAAGTCGTGGTCGTGAGGTGGTGTTGTTTGGGCGGAACTTTCGACGGGTTTGGGCTAAAAGAAAGCCGAGCCGCTATGCCAGCATTTCAGGCCTTTAATTAAGCACAGCGAAGATGCCTGGTAGATGCTGGCTGTTTCCTTAACACTCCACCTCTCAAGGGACCCTCAGACATTGTCAAACATTTACGTATCACTATTTCTGTTATTGGGTTCGAACCGTTAGATCTTAATTCAACGTTCACATGCTTAACGTAGTTTGGTTCGGTGTATGCTTGCTACTTTAATAAAAGTAGTTAAATCTTGGTAAGGTAATTTTCTTTCATACTCGGGTTCCTTAACAATGTCTACTGTTTTTTCATTAGACTGAAGTTAATAATAAAGTTTTTCTAACCTGTTAACTCTTACTCAAAGATCAGACCTTTTTTTTTTCTTTTTCTTCCGTTCTTGGGCCAAAGATCAAATCTTTTGACAGAACTGGCATCCTCCAGAGTTATATTGCATATTAGATGGGAAGACATATCACAACTTCATAAGCAGTAGGGGACAGCAGAAACTAAGATTAGCTGTTAAACCATAATTTCCTCTTCCATGCGGGAGTGTACTGAGAGCAACAAATGTATCCAAGTCTTATTAGAACAGTCAATTAATGACACAATAGATCATCATACTACAGTATCTCCTTTATAACTAGGATACAAATCTAAGAAGACCTCTTTATGTTAAGTATACAGAAAGCACAACGATGTCATTCTTCAATCATTGACAAACTTTCTTCTTTCTTCAAATGTCTTCAGTCATCTTCAATAACTTGGCTTCATATTCAGGTAAGAAGCAATCTTTTGGCCCAGAGACTTGTCAGCCTGTACCACAACCCAAACAGACGGGTGCCTAAGTAATCATTGGTTTAATGACATGGCTATTGAGTGTGAAATTTAATATCAACCAGAAACAGGCCACAAGAAAGAACTTAATTCAGTTGGCTACGACCAAATATTCATTATGCGCTTCACTATAAATTGAAACAGTAAAGTACAGCACCTGAGACCAATATGATATCCAAATGCTGCGAAGTTCATATGTAACCCTCGGATCAGACAAGGCCTCAACCCAACGGCGAATAAAGCGCTGTTGCCTGGAGATGTTAAGCAAAACAAAAGAGGGGAGTACGATTAGTAAATGAGCAATCTGTTGTAGGTTATCTGGCAAATCTCTCATTCGCTACCTGTCTGGTGAAAATGAACGGAATCTTTCCCCAGGCTGCTTGAAATTATTCTCCTTCTCAATGATGCACTGTTAAAAAAGATGTGAACATAATATTCAGATTTCATCTGATACAAAATGAGTTCTTTGGTACACAGAGCCAGTCTTTGAAACAGAAACTATCACAAAATCTTGAGAAAACGTCACTCAATTTTTCAAATTGAAACAAATATCAACCCAGTTCCTTCTAATTAATCTTCAAAAGCAAAGAACAAACCTTCTCGCGCTTGCCAGTGCACACTGCAGAAGGATTTGGAAACTTCTCAGCATGGCGAACAGGATCATACCTTGAAGGGAAGTAATTGATCTAAAAGAAGTCCCACCATCAGAAAATGAGAAAATTCCAACACAATGAAAGAAGGGATTAAAGAAACCAATGGTGATAACGCAATTTCATGTTATACAGGATCTTAATGTGATCATATGTACAAGTTTTTAACATGACTCTAGTACCTCTTCATCCCTATGCATAAAATTCATGAAACCCTCATGATGATTGTTGTGATGGGCACATTTGGGAGCATTTGCTGGGAGCTGAAGATAATTAGGCCCAAGACGGTGCCTTTGAGTATCAGAATAGGAGAAAATTCTAGTTTGCAGCAGCTTGTCATCTGAATAATAGACGCCAGGAACCACAATAGAAGGGCAAAAGGCAAGCTGTTCATTCTCCGCAAAAAAGTTATCAATGTTCTTGTTCAACACCAAACGGCCCACTGGCTGCAAAGGCAAGATGTCTTCAGGCCATGTCTTGGTCACATCAAGTGGATCAAAGTCAAACATATTTTCATTGGCAGTATCAATAGTCTGAATGAAAAGCTTCCACTCAGGGTAGTTTCCTGCAGCAATTGAATCATAGAGATCCTGAGTGGCGTGACTGTGATTGGCTCCACCCACTCTTATAGCCTCATCCTCCAACAAAGACTTAACCCCACAAGTTGGTTTCCAATGGAACTTTACGTAATTTGCCTTCCCAGCCTTGTTGATCAGAGTATAGGTATTAACACCAGAGCCATCCATATGCCTATAGTCTTGTGGAATACCAACATCATCAAAGAGGAAGGTGAACATGTGCAAGCTCTCAGGATGGTGTGAAAAGAAGTCAACTATCCTCCAGTTTTCCTGAATGTGCGATTTGGGGTTGGGTTTGAGAGCATGAACCATATCAGGGAACTTCATGCCATCCCTGATAAAGAAGACGGGGAAATTGTTTCCCACCAGATCAAAATTACCCTGACCAGAACGATAAAGCATGTTTAGTAAATCACAAGTGCGTAACTTAAGAATTATATATGTAAGTACTATAACTTAAAAATTATAAAGTAGACCATGTCACCTCTCTGGTGTAAAACTTCACAGCAAAACCTCGAGGATCTCTGAGAGTCTCAGGACTGCCACGCTCATGGATGACAGTGGAAAACCTGACAATAACAGGGGTTTGAACTCCCGGAGCACGAAGGAAATCAGCACAAGTGAGATGAGATATGTCATGGGTAACTTCGAAGAATCCTTTAGCGCTAGCACCTCTTGCATGGACAACACGTTCTGGAATGCGCTCCCTGTCAAAGTTGGCAAGCTTCTCCACCAAATGATAATCCTCGAGCAGAATTGGACCTGTTAGAAAAAGAACACTTGAAATCTTATCTCATATTGGGACATTAAACTGCAGTAACGACAAAATCCCGTAACTTTTTGGAATTATTACGGATGGAAACACCTGTTTCTTCAAGAAATCTTGCTTATTGACACTTAGTAGTGTACGGTTAACAATACGCAAGGAGCAGAATCAAAGACAAAAACAGTCTAGAGTTGCTAGATGCAACTTAAAGCAATGAACAAAACGGGTTGATGAGAGTAGAGAGCTACGCAATTTACCCCTTGATCCGACGGTAAGTGAGGAATTGTTGTTCCAGACAGGAGCTCCAGAATTAGTAGTAAAGAAAGGAGAATTGTAGGCACTTGAAGGTCGGTACTGCACCAAATTCAGCCAAATAAGTACAAGATAGCATGCATAAAAATTAAGTAGGAGAAAAATAAAGTAGACAATTTATTCAATTCCAAGAAAGAGAAGTGGTGAAGGGATTAAGTAAGAGTTGGTACCTTGTAGGGATCCATAGCAGCAGAAGAAGAGGGAAAGAAGAAGTTTTTGTGACAGAAGAGGTTAACCAGCAATGAATAAAGAAGAGAGTCTCTATAACTATATTTATCCTATGCAAGTCTCTTGGGGGGCAAAACAAGTTTAAACCGTAAAAAAAGGAATATAGACTATTTTCATTTCACAAAAGATGAAAAAGAAAGGAAAGTGAAGACACAATCATCACTGCTGCCTATCAGTACAAGCAAATGTTAGCAAAAAGTTACGGATAAGGATTATTGACATAAAAAAGCTGGTCCAGTGATTTTTATGAGAACGGCGTCCGTCCACCACTGCTCCTTATCTAATCTCAGCCTTCGTGGCAGAGGTTTATTTGGGCTATTTATCAGTGTTCTTGGTTCCATTTTTCTGGAAAAATGTACAAGGGTTTTTCATCGGCCATGCAACAATATTAGCCACTATTTACAACGGAGAAAGACAACAAAAGTGGCTCTGTTCAGAACCTCAAGTTCGAGATGTGTTTGCATATTATGTGGCATATATACGCGTACCACTCTTTGCCCTCGTGATACTTACAAATCCATATTAAATGCCCATGCAAGAGCGATAGTAGACATTTTGAACGTTGAATAAACAGATGAAATCATTTTTACACGTACATTTCTTCTCCTCTTGCATGGCTGAGATGGATCCGTGACAGTAAAACGACGAAACCAAATTGCATGAAAAAAATAGACGGGAGCGACAAAACACATATAATAACTATCAAATCCATTCAGTTCGGAAGTCTTTATTCGGGCAACTTATTACAAACTATCATCATGCGGATACCGCACAGTCCACAGATTTAGGGAATATAAAATTCTACGTGCCCGGAACACGCTCAACTCTCATTCAAGCAGCAGGCGGTTCGTCATCGCTGTCCTCCGGAGGTGGAAGGTTCAAATCGAACTCTGCGGGAAGCTTCCTGGTGCGAGTTTCAGCGGCAGCAGGCTCTTGTGGAGTCTCATCATCATCTGGGACTATGTTCAGGTCCACGCCAGAGCCAACTTGTTCCTGCTGGAGCTTAGCCACGGCCTCCTGAGCAACACTAAGAAGAGCAGGCACCACCTCTTCTTCAATAATGCTCCTAGCGGCCTCAGGATCGTCGTCATCTTCACCTCTCTTGTTATCGCCCCAGTCGGCGACAAACACGGGAGGTGGAAATGCGCCTTTCCAAGGCTTTTCCTCCTTAGTATGTGCCCTTAAGTGACCACACATTGCCCTGAAAGAAGAAAATGTCTTGCCACAAACAGCACATATCGGAGGAACATCAGCACCGACGACTCCAGTGGATCGTCGTTTAGGTCTCCCCGCACTGCCACTGGCACCAGCGTCACCTAGATCATCCCTTGAATCTCTTTTCTTTTTCCCACTAGCATCCTCCTGAGACTCAGCAGCACTAGCACTCTCGGCAATGCCCTTGTCCTTTCCGGGATCACCTCGAGCGCCAGTTTCAGTTGGAGTCCCCGAAGGAGCATCAACATTCCCAGCGGTAGTTCCAGATTCAAGTGTGGCCTTCTCCTGAGCAGCATCTCCAGAGGTATTTCCCTGGTTTTGTTGCTCATCGGAGGGCTTGTCGTCGCCAGGTGTAGAGGAGGCCCCGGAGCCAGTCATCCCCGTGAACAGAACGGAAATGAGAATTACGGAAGTGAAAATAAAAGAAACAAAAAAGAGTAAGAAAAGATTCATGTGTATTGTGGTGCCTGAAGAAGCATGGTGCAGTGTCGTCTCCTTATATAGAGGTCTTGGATTTCCTGAAGTCGACGGTTATTGACAGTTAGCAGTTTTCCCCCGCCAACTTCGGAGGTATGTTGGAAACGGTACGATGTTTCATGCATGAAGGGGTTCCTGAGAAACAGTAGCCGTACGTACACGTGGAATGATGATTAGTTTGGGCGGAGGAGATGGGCGATATCATAATTTCCATTTCCATTTTAGAAGAGTTGATCCCGATTCGATTCATAATTTCATAGTCAGCCGAAACTTGCACTGCTTTGAGTAAGGCGGGAAAGTAATAAACTGCCACGGGATTATATAGATTGTTGACGAATCTACCATTTTGCAAGTTTTGAACCATAACCTTAGGACATGAATGAGTGCTGGATCTCTCTCATCTTCAATTCGCCTTGGACTATACATAATATACACCAGAACAAAAACTAACATTTGGCTACTTAAAAATTCGTGCTAAATATTTCAAAATTGTCACTAATAATCCTTGGTGACGATTTATATTTGTTGTAAAAAACGTTATCAAATCACGACATTTTTTACTAATTGTTGTTAATAGTTTTTTCTACGCTTTATTTTAGCAACAAAAAAAAATATTAGTGACTTTTTAAGAAAATGTTGCCAATATATTTTGGCTATATTTAAGTTTCGTAGCTAAAAATTATTAGCTATTTTTTCAATAACATAGCTAAAAATATTTAACTAACATAGCTAAAAATATTTAACTAAGTTTTTGAAAATGTAGCCAAATGTTTTTAGCTACATTATATAAAATATAGTCAAATTTTTAGTATACATTTTAACAAAATGTTATATCATATTAATTATAATTATAATTATTTGTGACATTTTAATCCAAATTATTGTATATAATATTTAGATTTTTGTGTTATACAAAAATATGATACAAAAATAATTAATAATTTGAAGCATTATATATATATATATAATAAATATCATTAAATTATGACAACAAAAGGAATATTTTTCATACAAGATTTTAATTACAACTTTAACAATCCTTATAAACAAAATAATAAATAAGAAACCAGTTTACAAATTATAAATAATAAGATTTAAAAAATTACAACATATAACAGTAGATTTGTCCATGTCGATGAGAGCAACATCATACATCAACCATCATATACGAAACATTAACTATGAGAATCATGAAAGCAACTTCAAAATTGATAAAGTGCCTGAAATTATGCATAATTAAGCTAATTTGTTTTCAATTAGGAACAAAAAGAGGGCAATGAAATGGGAAAGTAATCAGCAAAATATTCATTGAAAGCAATTAAGTTTTCAGCAAAATATCCAATAACATAACTAATTGTTTTTAGCTACGTTTCTAAAAGCATAGCTAAAAAGTTTTAGCTAAGTTTTTGAAAATATAGCAAAATATTTTTAGCTACGTTTTATAAAATATAGACAAATTTTTAGTATACATTTTAACAAAATGTTATATCATGTATACTAAAAATTTAACTATATAAATTATTTGTGACATTTTTAATCCATAGTATTGTATATAATATTTAGATTTTTGTGTTAATTTATTATACAAAAATATGATAAAAACAAGTGATAATTTGAGGCATTATATATAAAAAATAAACTATCATTAAATTATATCAACAAAAAAAATATTCTTTATATACAAGATTTTAATTACAACTTTAACAATCCTTATAAACAAAATAATAACTACAGAAACGTTTACAAATTATAAATAATAAGATTACAAAAAAAAATTACAACATAACTAGAATGACTGTCGGTTTGTCCATGTTGATGAAAGCAACTTTATACGTTAGCCATCATATACGAAACATTAATCATTAGAATCATGAAAGCAACTTCAAAATCAGTAGAGTGCCTGAAATTATGCATAATTAAGCTAATTTGTTTTCAATTAGGGAAGAAAAGAGGGCATTGAACTGGGTAAGTAATCCAATAAAATATTCATTGAAAATCATTAAGTACTTTTCAAAGTACAACTTCTTTATCATGTAAGCACTCAACAATTCAACCTGAGAGCAAAACAAAAAAAAGTGTTGTAACATATATACATTGGGTGCATCCATAACTAAAATAAGGTTAAGAATACTTTAAACAATAAGAATAAAGCTTGATGAAGAAAGCCAAACATGACAGTTTTAAAGCACTTCATCTCTAGAGCTCCAAGACTACAATCACTAATATGAATTTTAAGTTACAAGTGAATCTAAATTTTTTAGGTTGTTGGAATTTTAGCATAACAACTACAACAAGTTAAATACCATTGTTCTTGTTCCTAAATTTTCAACACAAAAGTTAGCTATGACAACAGGGTTTTGAAATCCAATGCTATTAAGCTATTATTATGATATTTCTCTTCAAAATAAGCATAACTAAAAAGAAAAATCCTAGAGCAATAAATAAAATCACTTTCATTATTCATAGGTGTTTATTTACTTAACTATCTCCTAAAATATATTACCCATTTTCTATCAAGTTTACTAGTACTAAAGTCTGCAACCAATTAGTTACAAGCATGCCATAACACAGAAGATTACTCCAGTAGTGTAAGTTGCATGTAATAATTACTCCAACAGTCGAAGACAAGATTATAGGAGTTAAATTATACAAATTACAAACTCAACGATACTTGGAATCATCAAGCTTAGCATACTCATTGGATATATGAATCCTTGATAATACAATATAATGCTTCATTAATCATGATAGAATCAAAAAGAAATTTGCCCAAAGATGTTTATGTGGAATATCTTTGTAAGTTACTGAAGTTCATACTTAACATAAGCAATATATTTGCACTAAAAGTCAAGCCATACAAAGGTAAATGAGATGACAAATTTACAGGAAGCAAGAATCAATGAAGTGAACAATGGTTACCTTTTGATCTAAAGTGAGCCTCTCATTAGTAGAATCTTCTGTGATTGTACCTCCAATAACCACATTCGCAGTTTGTCCAATCCTTCCTTCTGCCTTTGACACCTCTGAACATGAAACATAAGAAAGTGTTAAATCATAATTATCTAATTTATGTGATATAAAAGGAAGGCCAATTATATGATTTCATTATATCTAATTTGTTCATAACTAATGGTTGATGAACCCAAATGTTGTTTCAAAACTATCAATCTCTGTATTCAACAAGCTTGAACATGAACATTCACAAAAAAATTTTATATGTGCTTTTGTTATTGGAGCACAAGGTTTACCCTTAATTATAAATTAGATTACAACATCTAAACTAAAAATTCACGTTTTATAGCTTTAACATGTTGACAATTAAGTGAGAGAGCCCAAGAACTTTAACAAACTCTTTAACAATGATCCTTTGCAAATAGCTACGTGAACTATGAAAAAGATCTTGAAACAAACTTTTTCATTTCCATCAACAAGTGATGCCATTTCAAAGCTGGACATCTATGTAGGCATGAAATCAATTCCACTTAAGTACAAGCTAGAAATCACTATGATAATGTTTGCACCAACCCAAAAAAGGTGAAATGACAAAAAAAGGAATCATTTAAACCACAACACATTACTAGACCTCAACTGCTGAATCTTTGATAAACACCCTGCATATAGGAAACTTTCGGCCAACAATCATAGAACAAAAAAATTGCTCTTTGATCTGTGGTGCATTATGTGAAAAAACAAGGTCTCATTCAACCAATAATCATGAGTATTAGTATATAAGAAGTATAATTGTGAACAAAAAACATATGAAGAACATATAAAAGCCGCCAAAAACATATTGAAGTTTAATAGTGATGATAGTATCAAAATTTTTTAGCGTTCTTTTCAAAATTAAATCTCACACATCTGCCCACTAAGTAAGTAGATCTTCTTTCTTATACAATTCCTTAAGTGAGTAGATTTTCTTTCACAATAAAAAGACAACCCAAATTGCAGTTGTAAATAGATCTTATTTCTTGTTTAACTCAGTTCCCGAAAATGAGAACCTCAATTTCTTGTTTCATACGACCCATAAAAAAAAGAGTAAGGTCATCTAGGCACTAAAATGGTAATACCTGAACAATTAGTGAAAAACTAAAAGAGGGTATCAATAAAAAATAGATTTTAAAACAATAGTCATCATCTTTCTTTCTATCCAAACAACTAACTAGCTGTCACTACCTGGGAAAGGAATTGAAAAGGAACCCACCAATTTAACAGAGAGAAGAAATGAAAGGACTGAGTGAAAATGAATCATTTTTGTTAAATTACCTAAACAATACAGTAAATGGGTACTTGCAAATGCAGCGAAGATGATGTATTGGCGAGAGGTTGGAACACGAGGACAAGGTTGGAACATGACGACTAGAAGGCGACGACTGGAACATGATGAGAGACTAGAAACCTAAGGAGGAGCTGGAAATGCAAGGATGATGCTGGAGGAAGCTCGAAATGTGAGAGAGGACGGTGGAGGATGCTGGAAACGTGAGAGAGCAAGACAGTGGATGAGCCTGGAAATGCGAGAGAGGACTATAGAGGAGGAGGCTAGAAAGGCGAAAGAGGAGGACGATGGAGGAGGCTTTTAAAAATGTGAGAGAGGAGGATAAATCGTCATTTTTGTTCATAAACACTGGAATTCGCTATGCTTTCAATAAATTGTCGCTAACCTTTATTGCCCTTAATTGATCGTTTTAATTTGCCTTTGGTGATGATTCTAGAAATCGTCGCCAAAGGTCAAATATTTGGTGACGTTTCTTCAAATTTGTTGCCAAATTTGTTTTTTTGCTTGACCTTTAGCAACGATTTTTACAATCATAGCCAAAAGACTAACTTTTGGTGACTTTTTTTAAAATCGTAGCTAAATGTCAATATTTGTTGACGATTTTTCAAAATCATCGCGAAAAGTAAACCTTTTAGCGACTATTTTTCAAAACATCACTAAAAGTTATCCTTTTGGTGACGATTTTAAAAATCGTCATCAATTATCGATCTTTAGATACAATGTTAAAATCGTAGCGAGAAATGTTTTAGAAAGAACACCTGTCATTAATAACTTCTAGTTGTTAATTAGTTAGATTGAGTAAGTCTAGTTTTACGCATATTTTTATCATTCAATTGTATTTAGCTGATCTTTAGGAGTTAAACTCTACTTCTGCATATCTTTTGATTTTTCAATTGTAATCTTGCCTATTTAAAGGCCATTCTTCATAATAAACAAGTTGTTCAGCTCATAATTATTTATATTAGTGGTATCAGAGCTTGGTTATAAAGACAAGAGAGTTAACACCTGTGAGTGAAAAACTTGAGAGAGAGTCGTGGTACTGATCAAGCTTCAAAGAGAGTGAGCAGCAGCAAAATAACTCCATTGCAATAGCAATGTCGACAAAAGCATTCGTTCAACCGGCGATTCCTTATTTTGATGGTCACTATGACCACTAGAGCATGCTAATGGAAAATTTTCTCAGATCAAAGGAATATTGGCAGGTTGTCTCTAAAGGAATTGTTGAACCAGTAGCAGACACAACATTGACGGATAGGAAAAATTCAAAACCATGATGGGCTATGACTAAAGAATCTCTAGGCAAAGAATTACCTCTTCTAAGAAATTGATCGTTCAATCTTGGGAACCATTCTTTCCAATAACACCTCAAAGGATATTTGGGATTCTATGAAGAGGAAGTTTCAAGGATCAACTAAGGCAAAGAGGCAGCAGCTTCAAGCACTTTGACAAGAATTCGAACTACTCCGAATGAAAACTGGAGAATCAGTTTCAGATTTCTTCTCAAGGACAATGACAATTGTCAACAAGAAGTTGGTTTATGGAGAGAAGATGGAGGATGTGACCGTAGTTGAGAAAATTCTTCGGTCTATGAGACCGAAATTCAACTATGTGGTGTGTTCAATTAAAGAGTCTAAAGATTTAAACCTTCTTTCAATTGACGAACTACAAGGTTCTCTACTAGTTTATGAACAGAAAACGAAACAACAAGAAGACAAAGAGGAGCAAGCACTCAAAGCATCATCAAATCACAAATTGTCTTCAAGAGGAGGCCGAGGTGGAGGTTAAGGTAGAAGCCGAGGTAAAGGTAACAATGACACTAGGGATTCAAACCATCACCAAAATGAACACACTTAATGCAGAAGAAGAGGTGGAGGTAGAGGAAGAGGACGTTGAGGCCAACAATCAACATCCAATAAATCAAATGTGGAGTGTTATCAATGCCATAGGTATAGACATTACAAATCAGAATGTCGAACTAATTTGTATACAAACGATGGAGAAAAATCTAATTTTGTAGAAATAGAGGAGGAGATTTCTTTTCTCATGGTTTGTCATACTAGAGAACAAACCAGCTAAAACCTATGGTATCTAGACACCGGTTGTAGTAATCATCTGTGCAGTAATAAGTTACTCTTCTCCGCCTTAGATGAATTGTTTCGAGATAATGTGAAATTTAGAGACAATTCAAAGGTCACTGTTATGGGAAAGGGGCAGGTAATCATCCAAACCAAAAATAATGCCATTCAAAGAATTTCTAATGTTTGTATGTTTTAGATTTAAAGACTAATTTGTTAAGTATTAGTCAGGCGCAAGAAAAGGGCTATGAGATCTCAATCAAAGATGGAATATGTCGTATTCATGTTGAAAAATTGGGTTTAATTGCTCAAGTGTCGATGATCGCAAACAGGATTTTTCTGTTGTATCTCAACAACATTAACTAGTCCTGTTTTTCTGCAGAATTGAAGGATAATGCTTGGCTTTGGCACTATCGTTATGGTCATCTTAATTTTAGTGGCCTAAGGACACTTCAACAAAAAAAAATGGTAGTTGTTCTTCCAAGTTTCACAATTCCTTCCAAGATTTATCAAGAATGTGTTGGTAGTAAACAACATCAAAATCCATTTCCTAAAGGAAAATCACGCAGAGCAACAAAGTTGTTGGACATTGTCCATTTTGACATATGCGGACCAATCAATCCTATTTCTAATGGAGGTAAAAGATATGTTATTTCTTTTATTGATGACTTAAGTCAAAAAACATGGGTTTACTTCCTACAGGAGAAGTCTAAAGCTTTACAAGCTTTCAAAAGTTTTAAAGCCGTTGCTGAAAAAGAAGTGTTGGACCCCGATCTTTTAGTGAGATTTTTGATTTATGAAATGAAATTAAATGAGGAAATCGTGGTGATTTATGCAAATACAAAGAAAAAGAATATGCAT
>JANZLX010000213.1:10750861-10781423 GCA_025531955.1 Erythroxylum orinocense | reverse complement strand
ATACAAAGTCAAGAATGACATTTATTTTGAATAATTAAAATCTATCTAAAATAACTTTTATTTTGGATAATATTATTTTTTAGTCAGAGGTAAATGTGTCATATGAAATAATTGAATTCAATTCTAATTTTATTGGATTTGTTCCAAATAGTATAATTGAATTCAATTCTAATATTATTAGATTTGTTCCAAACAGCGTAATTAAATTCAATTCTTATATTACTATATTTGTTCCAAACAGTGTAAATTGAAATCAATCCCAACTTCATTAATGTAATTGAATTCAATTCGTTAATGAATTCAATTCGAAGGTTTCCAAACAGCCTGGAAGTCGTTTAAAGTTGTGGATGGATGCTCATTGAATTGAAAACGGAGGGAGGAGAATGAGAAAAGGAAACTATTAACATAATTCACCATTTCCTGAGTACTTGTCAGTACTTGGCAAGCTCCCATCAAGAAACGAGTAAACAAGGATAGAAATAATTCTAACTCCATCAAGAAATGGAGTTAAGATTGTTACAAGCTCCAAAAGTATAAGAATCTGGAAAGTAAATCGTTCTTATCAATCTTAATGTGAAGTCTATAAGTATGTACAAGATGTTTAGCCTGACAGATGCCACCACAGAAACTGTAGTAGAGAAAATGATAATTCCAACTGTCACAGACACATGAATATTCACTACCCTTACCATCATAGTCGAACTTATTCATTCCCAAAAAGAGGGCTTGAATACAACTCAGGTCAAAACTGACCAAAGCAGTCCAAATGGAAACAAACCATATTAAGGATTACCTACTGACCAGAATTGCCCAAAAGTCGCTCCACTGCAGCATGTACATTTCCTGCAGTTGCAATTAACGCCCGTATGTTCTCTTGTGTATCAAAGAAACCCATTTCCTGTAGCTGTGTCAACTGGGTTGCATATAGTTCTTCAGGAGGTACTGCAATAAAGAACTAAATAAATGAGTCAACAAGAGAGAGTGAGAGAGAGCGAGAGCAAGCGAGCAAGACTATTAACCATTAGATCTGTTGGGAACTGCCAAACTGCCTGCCCCAAGTCCACCAAACATGTTCATCAACATCTCTAAGCTTGCATTATTTCCTGTTCCTGTAATCATGATCAACTAAACATCCTGAAAATGCACAAAAATCTTCTACAGAATGAAGGGAGAAGGAATAGGGGGAAAAAGTGGTCTAATACATTTAATTTGTGCAGTACATAGACAGCTAGATTAAGCTGGTCCTAGGACCAGCAAGCATCCAGTGTTATTTGGAGTACCAGCAAGCATACAGTGTTATTTGGTTGCTCCATTAAATGTTTCTATCCTAATGTACCACCAATACAGCAAAAATCCTAAGCCTACATATGAATACAGTCAAATCATGAAGTTATAACGCAATATGCTATAGAATGTTGCACCAAAACTGTGGTTCAATTAGAAGGCAAATTTTGAAGTTCTCAATACCTGTGCCCGCACCAGTCTGACCTGGTTCCCTGCAAGAAAATATCATGTCAATAAACTTGAAGCAAAATCAGTCATAATAATATTCCAACACAAGTGTACAACCAATTGCCATTGACATTTAGCCAATTCCAAACTAAACAGGGATCTACACTTCCATTTCAGAGAAACAATACACAGATAGGTCATATTACAACGTACTGGGTTGATTGCTGTCGACCAAGCTGAGACAAAAGGGCTTGCTGGAAAGTCATAAGTTGCTGAAGACCAAACCAGAATTAGTATGGATATTACTATGGATATTACTATAAGAAACTACAGTTAGAAGAAAGTGCTATGGATAACTTCAACAAGTAAATGTTTCCATATCTCATTGCAAGAAAGAGCACACATCTCAATGAAACTGAAAGTTATAAGTTCTCAAGGGTATTGCATTGTAGTCATCCATTCAAGTGGGATTTCTCCTCTTTGTGTTCCTTATCAGTGAGCATGGAAGGGGTCAGGAGGAATTGTACAAACTGAGAACAACTCTACCTGCATTGTCTCAGGGGAAGTCATTTGGCGAAGAAACTCAGGATTTTGCATCATTTCTCTTAGTTGAGAGTTCGAATCTACCATGCTACGAAATTGGGGATTCATACCAAGAACCTGAAACTTGGCAGATGTTAATTGCTTGATGTCAATAACCAACAGTTTTACACACAAAGAAGCTTGATAAAAATATTTTTACCTGGTTCATGTGCTGAGGGTTTGATAGCAGGCTTTGCATCATTTGTGAAATAGCTGGATTTTGCATCAACTGGGTCATCAAAGCAGGATCAGGCATAGCACCACCAAACATGTTGTCAAGCTCTGGAAGGCCAAGTCCAGTAGGTGCCTGAGGCCTAACATCCCCAGTAGGATTGGACCTCGTGGCATTGGTTTGGGCACCCCCAGCTGCCAGATTTGTGTTAGTAATTTGTGATTAAAAGCAATCAATCTTTGAAACTCAGAGAATTTTTTACCATTCATGCTTACTATACGTTGAAAATACATGTATATATAGTTGATATCTAACCCTAGAATAGGAAATACAATCAATAGTAGTAAACACCTTCCTATTTTATCACCATGCAGCTATATACAACTCAGCACAATAAAAAATCTTAGTCTGCTCCAGACTAAAATATTTACCCAATCATGAGGAAATGTAGAAGCATATAAAAGAACACTTTCTTGGTGAACAGATAAACACTAAAATTCTAAACAGACTAGGAAAAATCACTGAGGATATATAGAGATGTAGCCTCAAGTAGTTGTTTCCTTGTATGTCCATGGGTAACTTTGGTAAGTAGTACTTAAAGAGAACAATCTTCACTGTTTTATCTTTCTCAATGCTGATAAAAAGGATGATGGTGAAAAGATAAAGAAAGATTTAGGACAATGTCTACACCAAGATATAAAGCATCCTAATAACTTGAACTACATTCAGAGGAGAGAAGAAATACTTACTTCCAGCAGTCCAGGGATTAGGGAGGGGATTGGTATTTGGAGCAGGCGAACCAGCGGTTGTTTCAGTATTTGTGGTTGATGGGTTAGTTGATCCATCTCTAGCTTGGTTTCTAGCCTGAGCTCCTAAAAGGGCAGAAAAAGGGTTTGCAGTATCACCTCCAGCATTTCCGCCAATTGTAGTTGCATTCAGGAAAGGCTCCTGAACAGTTTCATACATGCGCCTAAGCATATTGAATCCCTCTGGAGAAGATTCAATATTACTCATTGCTCTGTCAGTGTTGCGCATCATCTCCCGCATAAGCTCGGGGTTTCGTGCAGCTTCAAGTGTTTGGCGGAGAGTGCTGGGATCGTTAAGTATATGAGCCAGCTCAGGATTTCGATCAATGATATCGCGCATTTGAGGATTGTTCATAATCAAATTCCTCATTATCTCGGGGTTGTTCATAAGGTTCTGCACTACAGGCATGTTCATTATTTCCCTCATAATATTTGGATTCTGGGTCAGCTGTTGCTGCACCTGTTCCAACTCTGGAAGTCCAGCTCCAAACATACCACCACTGCCACCCAAGGCCCCTAAACCAAGCTCAGGAAAGAGTGAAGCTCCAAATCCAGACCCTCCAATTGACCCACCTTCAGTGGGACTAGTAGTATGTGGATTATTTGGAGTAGCATTTTTGACTCCAGTATTCGTAGGTGCAGTTGTGTTGGCAGATGGACTAGGCGGAAGACCACGAACCAAGTGGACTGTTTGATCTGCCCCCAAACCTACATCAATCACAACACAACGAGAACAATCAAATACTCATGTATATTAACAATACTTTGGCTACTAAAGGTGTTTTATCTTGTGAAGGCTCGTGATAAAATGTACTAAGTACTAACTATATATTAGATGAGAGAGACACCCAACAACATGGTCTACAAGCCAGCTTTTGTGTCTATACCAATCATTAAAATGATATGGACATATCAAATATCCAACCTGGATTAGACATTCTCATATCTACAGATTTCAACACCAGATCATAGACAACTGAAAATAAAATTCAAGCCTAGGAAACACTACAAAACTCAATATGATTCCAGAAAAAAGCACCACCGGGAACAACCGAATTAGAAATGATGTTCTAGAAATCAATGCCATACCTCAATAAATTCAAGACTAGAAAAGACTAAGTCAATCTCAAATCTGAATAGAAAATCGCAGGAGGCCTAATTCGCTCGTGCTAAACCAAAAGAACAGAACAAAGAAACCAGGCTCTAAACCGATGTGGAACAGAATACAAGGGATAGACAAAGGAAAAAGACAACATAAGCAGCAAGAAATTAAAACTCTGCTAGTCAAAAGAGCTAAATCAAAATAGTAACCCTTAAAAAAAAGCCCATTAAACATCTACGCGCATATGCCCTCTTCCCTACAAGAATCGACGTCCAGTAGTTTTATTTATTTTCTTGCACAATGAAACACTATGTGCCAAAAAAACAAAGTTAAACCATGTGAATAATTTTCACCCAATTTCAGATCAAAAATCGCCACCCAACCCTAAAACAGAATCAATCCGTAAACCTTCTCCTCTAACACTCCCCAATTATCCTAGATCTCCAAAGAAAAATCAAACCCAGAGCCGTTTAATTCTCAATCACCAAAATCAACACTTTCAGTAACATATTAAAAAAAGAAAAAAGCAAAACATAACATACCGTAGCTCTCAAGAGTCTGATCGTCCTTCAAGATCCGGCCTTTATAAATAACCCGTTGATTAGCGGCGGGAATATCGCACTTCTCAGCAAGAACGCTCTTGAAAGCTTCTACGGTGGATGATAGGTTGATTTCAACCGAGAACTTAGAGCTGTTAGAGCATCGAACATTCACCGTTACCAAATCGCTCCCTCCCGAATTCGATTCATTGACCTCATCTACAGCTCCATCTCCTCCCATTATTCTCTCTCCCCCCTCTTCACACCCAAATAAACACGCAGTAGTCAGAAGCTGAAAATCGACAGATCAAATCGAGAAATTGAGGAAGCCCTAATTAACAAAACCTAGAAGAAAACTGGGGACAAAGAAAAATGAGAGTTAGAGGTGGGAAGAAATGAAGGAAACTAGACTGAGAAAGAAAGGTATGCTAATAATACCATAACGTCATGACAAAAGCTGTTTTAGAGTTTTGGGCATGGGAAGTAGGGGCGTGATTCTTACGTGCCTTAATACGCGAGTGACTCCCTCTTGAGCCGGTGTAAACAAGAACGCCACACTTAATTGTCCTTGTCTAAAAGGAAGCTGCAAAATCATTCCCACTCTGTCCACGCTCTCTTTTTTTGTTTTTTCACATAACCAAACTTGCATAATGTATATCTCTATTTTTACTCCAACATTTAAATTTTTATAAAAATAAATTCAAACTAAATATTTATTATTTATTTTAATATAAACGAAAATAACCTCTCTATTAATTAATATTTAAATTTTTATGAAAATAAATTCAGAATTAATATAAATTATATATTATTTATTTTAACATTATTAAAAATAACATTTTTATTTGTCATAAAATAAACAAAGCTTGAATTTTCTATTAAGTTTTTTATATCATATTAAAATAATAATAAAATTTATAAATTATTTAAAAAGAAAATTTTGGGATAAATTTTAGTAAAATTATATTATAAAATATAATATTGTTATATTATAATTGGATTTATTTAAAAATATTTTATAAAACTAAACTTTTTTCCTCGTTTTGGGCTCGTTCAAAGCAAAAAGCCTCAGCCCATATTGAGAGGTTAAGACCCAAATTTATGGTTTTGAGTTTAGTTTGGAGACGTTCCGGAGCGGTTGAGTCTCACAGGTCACAGTTCACACACTCAGTGACGGTGGCGCTTAGGTTCGTGGGTTATAGTTTGTACGACGGTCGCTGCCATGCTATTCCCGATCTTAACAAGAGTGGCGTGCCAATGATTTTCATATTCTGATGGCCCAACTCTTCGGAACCAAGTATTACTGCTCACTTATTACCAGTTCTCCAGCTATTACAGTTTCTTTAGGACATTTGGTCGAACACCTTGCTTGTTTTACTTGCTCACGGCCGTATGAGTTTCGGCTGCAGCAATTTAACCACAGTTTCGCTGAGGAAGGTCTGCAAAGTCGTTTTTACACAGACATGGGTTAGGATTCGCTTACTCAACAAAGTAGAGTAGTTATCTTTTAAGAACCATAGTCACTTTTTGTAGTGTGCTGGTTTTTAACATTCTTGCCATTTTTAACTTGGTAGTGTTAACTTGTGTAGGTAAAGTGGTTAACATGTCAAAATGGAAAAAGGTAAACGCGAGGCTTTTTGGTATAGGCCGCGGGATGATTCCCCCATCAGCTTGGACTGTATTGAATATTCTTCGTGGTAGAGGTATGTGCTCAACTAGTCCATATGGCCCTCAGGATACCAATTTTGTTACTGATAATTGATACATGAATTGCAACTTTAATATGCAGGGTTTGAAGCTTACTTAGTGGGTGGATGCGTGAGAGATTTAATTTTGAAAAGGGCGCCTAAAGATTTTGATATTATCACCACTGCTAAACTTCAACAGGTTTTTGGTGGATTCTGTGTATTCTTCACATGTTTTTTGTTCACATTTATATTTCTTGTATACCAGTACTCTTGATTATTGGATGAATGAGACTTTGTTTTTTCACATACTGTACCACAGATCAAAGCGCAATTTTTTCGTTCTATGATCATTGGACGGAGGTTTCCTATATGCAGGGTGTTTATCAAAGATTCAGTACTTGAGGTCTGGTCGTGTGCAGTGGTTTGAGTGATTCCTTTTTTGTCATTTCTCCTTATCTGGGTTGGTGCAGACATTATACTAGTGATTTCTGACTTGTCCTTAACTGGAACTGATTTCATGCCTGGATAGGTATCCAGCTTTGAAACGGCATCACTTGTTGATGGAAACGAAAAAGTTTGTTTTCTTGAAAGGCCAAGTGAGTGTGATGAAAGAGACTTCATCCTCTGGAGAGATAGCATGCGCCGGGATTTTACTATTAACAGGTATATTTTCTTCTTCCAAGATCCTTTTCATAGTTCATGTAGCTGTTTGTAAAGGGTCATTGTTAAAGTGTTGGCTAAAATTCTTGGGCTCTCTCAGTTATGTGTCGAATTTTTAAAGCTGTTAAACTTGAACTTTTAGATCTTGTGATTAATCTGTGGTTTTGCTTGGGAACAGTTTGTTTTTTGACCCTTTCGTGCATCAAATCTATGATTATACCAATGGGATGTCAGATTTAAGGTCCTTAAAGGTGATCTTCCCCCCCTCATAACTTGGCAGTAAGTTTGGCTTCAAATTTAATTTCTCAAGTATTATGCTCACTCTATAGATTTGATATGTTTTCAGCTTAGAACGATAACCCCTGCACAACAATCATTTGAAGAGGATTGCGGTGGGATATGAATCTAATATATATGAATTTTAGACACCACAGAGCTTTGTGGAGTTCTTTAGTATCTGACATGCACATATAAACTGTGTAATGTAGCAAGAATTTTGAGGGGCTTAAGGCTTGCTGGTCGTTTGGGCTTGTCAATTTCAAAGGAAACTGAAACTGCAATGCATAAACTCTCATCTTCTGTTGAGAATTTGGGAAAGGTACTCGTGAGTCTCAACTACGACTTCTTTTACACTTTTTCCGTTTTTTCTGTTTGTTTTTGTTATTGATCGCTTAGAAATGCTATGATATTTTATTCCCTGTACATTGATCCTGATTTCTTTGTAAGATATATGCAAACATCGGTGAAGTAAATGCTTCATGATCTTCCATTCAAATTGATATTCTCTCTTTTCAGGGCAGGATAATGATGGAATTGAACTACATGCTATCCTATGGAGCTGCTGTATCTACGATCTGCTTGCTTCAAAAATTCAACTTACTTGAAATGTTTCTTCCATTTCAAGTTTGTAACTTTCAATCTCTGATTTACTATATGTTTATATTAGTTGTGGCTATTAGTTCAATTCTGATGTCAAAATCTTGCTTGTAGGCAACCTACCTTCGGAAAAGTGGTAAAAGATCTGCTTGGACTTCCAGAATGCTATTGGTAATGTTCAGTGGAAATTTTGACTTCGTCGACTGTGTCAAACTTTGTCAACAATAAAGATAAAAAGTTTGAGTCTGTTGAGGTGACTTTGTTGACAATAAAGATGCCCAAGTTTCAGTCTTTTAAGATGACTTTGTCTACAATGAAGATGCCTAAGTTTGAGTCTGTTGAGGTGGCTAATGATGGTTTAATAAAATAATTAGGATTTTGCTTTTGTGAGTTGTGAAGATGATATTTTCAGTTACAAGGGACCTTGCATAACCCTAACAAATTTGGAAAGTATGTGAGATGGCTTATGTACATCAGGAAACTATCTCAAATTCTAAAATAGTAATTGTTTGTAGGTAAAATTTTCTTCTTTGAATGCAATTTTCCAAGAGATTCTGCTGGAAACCTGTACCTTAGTGCAATAGCAAATGTGTCCAGAATCTTCTGTATCTGTGGTGCTTGCTTGAGCATAATAAATTCTAGTTTGCTTCACCCAGTGTTGATAATTGAGCAATGAACTTATTTGTTTTACCTTTTCTGCTATTACTTTGATTAAAATGTATTTGTGTTCTCCCTGGCAGAAATTATTCTTCAATTTGGACAAGCTGGTTAGTTGTGATCGACCTTGTGATTGCCTTCTCTGGTGAGGGTCCTCAAATCCCTTTCCAGTCCACTTCCAAATGTTTCTGATGGGACTAATCAAATTCATACGTAACTTACATCATCCAACATTTTTTTGGCATCACCACGTTTGATCGAGTTATTTAACCATTGACATGTTGACTTTTCTAGCTACAGACTTTTTTACTTGAACATGTCTTCTACTTAAGTTGACTTTTCTCAGAGAGAGAGAGAGAGAGAGAGAGATAAAGATATGAGGAGGAGTTACTTGTTATAACTTATGTAAAAGGGTATGATTTGTTTTCTTTGAGTCTTATAATTGAATGCTTGCCTGGAGGGGTGGAACTAAATACATCGCCAGTATTTTCTGAGCTTCGAGTCTCCCATCAGTTGGGATGTATGTATCCAATATAAACATATTAAATAGAAGAAATTTGATACAGCTACCTAGACTCCCTTAGCCTAAATTTGAAGGGTGACCATGTTGTTTACCATAAACTTACCCGCAGTCATGGTTTTCTGGTTGAGATGTTTCTGCTCATTATGCATATACATGTCTAGGGTTGGCCTGTTGGCATTTCATCAAGCCTTGGCAATTAATCCACAAGATGCTCTTGTAATTTGGGCATTTGCTTCTGTACTATATCATGGAAAGTGGCAAGATGGCGTTAAATTTGCAAGGAATAATGCCAAGACAGATGTAAAATTTCTACCTGAAATCTCAGGTTTCTCTGAAATTAAATCAGATACTGAGCTTGCAGAAAAAGTAACTCATCTAGCATTTTTAGTCCAAGAGTTCATGAATTCCTGCACCAGTGATGATGGTAATCGAGATTCTCCATTCTCTAGTGTGGTAAGTATGTGTTAATTTGTCATGTGTATGTTGATGATAATAATTGATCTTTGCACCGGCTAATGCTTAAGAAATGTTATCTACACAACTTCCCTTTCTATGGTGTCTTTTCCACTTATTTAAATGAAACATACATAAAAAATTTATTGAGGTGATTGGCAGAATATTCATCAATTTTATTATATGACTTTCTGCACAGGTTTATTGCATATTTTTGTTAAAATACTGTTACTTCCTTTAGTCACACTGCCACTGTTGTATTATGGTCTGAAGATCCTCTTCATGTTTGTTTCGAGTTGACTTGTTATCCCTTTTAAAAATATATAATGTTACACTGTCAGAATTTTACAAAGTTTTGGGTTTATTCCCAATATTTGGTAACACTGATTCATGTAAAATGGCATTCATGAGAAGCAGTGGCACATTTTTGTTAATTTCACGTTGTATGAGGTGTCTATACTTTGATGTTATAAGAGACACTTTTATACAAAAGGATCATAATTGGCAAACTTAATAGAATCTAAACATTGGAATTGACCGCAGCTGCACACTTGTTGTGCGAGAACACGAGTAATGTGTTGCCAGCAAACTACTGTAGCACTACCTGAATGAAATGAGGCAAATTTTCCTACTTGGATTGCTCTTTGAATGTTTCCTATTCTTCCTGAGCGACGTGTGTTGTCAAAATCTGCTATTTTAAGACTAGATTTGCATTCCATGTACTTTATAGGCAGCTAAATAAAGGATTGCAGATTGAGCTACATAAATAGGGATTTTTTGCTTCTTTTGCACCAGCACAGTGCCATTATGCTTAATATGTAGAGCCTGAATACTATATCTAACAATCAAGTTTTGGTGCTGAAAACAATGTTTAAACTTATCCTGTTGTTCCTTACATTTAGGAGTTCATGATTGTGCAGTGATAATGAAGAAAATTATAGCTTGATTATAAATTAAAAAGATGCAAGTGATACCCTGTTTAGCACGTATCTTCCCATTTCTACTGACAACTTGTCTGTGGTGGATCAGGTATTCACTGGGAAAACAGCTCATCGTGCTGCTCAACTTTTTGATGTGATGGTGAATGATGTGGAATCTTACAACAATAGACGAGAGAATTTCACGATTGACCATGTGCTACTTGGAAAGGGAGATCTGCATGAGACTAGACTTGTTATGGGAAAAGTTATTTTGGAGACTTTAAGTGGTGATGTTGTTAAAGGTGTGGAGGTTACTCACAATCAGCCAACGATTATTCAGGAGGAATGTGATTCAACTCTGTCTAATCTACAGCATGATGAAGTTGTGATCAAGAGGGACAAGAAACATATTTTGTTGCAGAGGATGGATAGAAAACAGAAATTGGCGAAGACAGAAAATTCTTCTGAACATGACATTGTCGTGAAGAATGTAAAGTTGGTCAAGAACAGTATATTCCAAGAGACAACAAAGATGCACAACAAGTTAGCTGAAGTGACTAAGCTACCTGATGACGAATTTGATTTCCTACAAAGCAGGAGTTTAGATGAGGATAAAAAGTGTCTACTGTCAGAGATGAGTGCTCAAAGGTACGATGACAGAGAAAATCAGGATGAGTTGTTGAAGCATATGGAGGCAAGTCAGAAGCATAATTTAAGCAAGGAAGATAAAATCAAACTGGGAGTGAGGAAACATCTTCACACTATTTTGGAGGAGGTGGTGAAGGAGAATACTCCGCACACAAAGCAAGAATTGGTGAAGAAGAAAAGGGATCAGCCTTTGTTATCTAGTCTTTTCAAATGATGACATTCTATGCCGTTGACTAACATGCCTTCCAGTTGTGGAGATGGTGTTCCTGTAAACTAGCGAATGAATGGTAACTCTTTGGTTTTTTCTGTGCCAAGCTCTCATGGACAGGCTATATAGACATTTTTACTTATGATTCTCCATTTTGTTGCAGGTCTTTCCTGACCTGAATGGCTGGATGGTAGCTAGACGCGGGTATTGTACATTGGTTTACTTTGGAGTAACATCCCTCACTGTTATATTTCAATTTTGGGCTGATTAAGATAATAGTGGTCATGGTCCACTTCCAGAGTTGTTCTGAAAGATAAAACCTTTAGTTATGTATAGTCAAAAGGCTAAATTTGTGGAAAGGTTAAAAGGTACGAATGAGGTGGGGATTAGGTATAGAATGGAATGAGGCGCCCCATGTTAGTATTTATCTCACTTTCATCTTCTCTGGCAGGAAAGGACCTGCATACCGCTGTATACTTTCCTCAGGAATCTGAGGTTCTCTGTTGATTAATTGATCCATTTGAGATTAGAAAAAATGAGTTCTCCAAAGCATGTTGTTTGATGCTTTCTCGGTGGAGCTGTTCATATTATGAAACCTACAAAGAATCGCGCCACTGAATGTGAATTCCAATGTTTATTTCACCAGCTTGGTATCTCTGATTATGAGAAGTTAGTGAGTGTTAGCCCAGAGTCTCAAAGAACCACAACATTTATATAATGCTGTATTTTAATCAAAGCTTATATATGGTCACAATTATGTTAAAAGGTTCTTAATTGCATCTCAAGAAACACGGCACTTTTTGACATATGCAAGATTATTCCTTTACGATTCATCTGTCCAATCTTGTACATTGCTTAAAATGACGTCGTTTTAACTAATAATCTCTAAATTCACAAAAGACTGTCACTTTGGATATGGATAGGATCCGAACTCATCAAGTGGGAGGAGAGAGAGAGCAAACGAAATCCAAGTGGCTGCTGTCAAATGCAATTGGATTCATCGATGCTAAAGTGGCAAATTCCCATTGGTCGATCAGGGGCCAGAAGTCACCGGACCCACAAAAACCCAAGTGGGGAAGAGCGCATAGGAGCGGCACCAGAAACTACTCAAACGATGAGTCTTAAAAAATGGGATCCAACTGGCCGTTGTTAGGACAAAACAAGGAAAGTTGATGCCCTAATACCTATCATCTAACGGTCACATTTCACTAGCCGTTGGTTTTTTGAAAAAAAAAGGAAACAAAAAAGAAAATGGAAAAGCTACTAGACACCTGCTTCTTGAAGTCGCCTCCCTTTACACACATCTTTTTTTTTTTTTTTTAATTTCACCATGTATGTGTGGTGTTCTTGAAGAATCCTCGATTGCTTTCAAGACTCTTAAATGCTGCCACCATCCCACCTACACTCTTTAGTTCTGTTGCAGGAGGCTTTTTGCTTCTATTTCTCCTGTTGATTCTTTTACCTTTTTGTCTCCTGGAAAAATGAATATATCTGATGAGAACAATCCCAACATTATCAAAGCCACAAATTTTCCAGGTAGAACGTTGATGTTATTCTGAGCATTGTTGGAGATTCTTGCTGTTAAAAACCTTTTCAACTAATATGGGTTTCGGGGTTTTCTTTGTTTTTACTTCTCTTTCTCGTAGGAGGAGTAGAGATGGGCAGCAGAATGTCTGGACAAGAATTTAGACACAACAGAAGAGTTTTAGGTGCGTTAAACCAGAATGTTGTTGGAGCCGAAGGATGCCCCCGTATTGTTGTTAACAAGAGAGGATTCCCAGAGTAATTTTCTTGATACTAATTTCATCTGAAGCTTCAAGATAGAATATTTTCCTTTGTTTTCTGACCATAGCTTCGGCTGTTCTCCTGCTCAGGAGTCATGGAGCCTGTGAATCAAACCCAACCAATCCTGTGCACAGAGCAGTCACAAGGTTTGAGATTGCTGAGGAACTTTTTATTTTTCACTTTCATCTACTTTAGTCTGCCAGAAAAAAGGGTCAAAAGGCAGGAAAATATCATTATAGAGATCCAAATTCAAACTATGTTCAAGAGATCATAAAACAAGACTACATCTTCATTTGAGATAAATCTGATTGAATTTGAGATCATAAAAGAATAAAATTTCACCTCTTCAGTTCTTACACATCCAGATTTGATCATTTGTCATGTCAGGAAATTTTCTGCACAATTGTCAAGTACAGACCAGCATTGCCCCCAAGTATGTTCCATTCTATTTTAGAATTGCTTAAATCTTGTGTGTTATTGATGGACGGCACAGGTAATTTCCTGGAGTTTAATTTTGTCAGGAAATTAAGAAACAGAAGCCATCAGTTCCGAGCAGTAACACATTTGGAGACTGTATATATATAGACGTTGAAGAGAATAAGTCATCAACAGACTGTCCAGAACCAATGTTCTTAGAACAGACAGCAGGAGGCCTTCATGAAATCGATGAAATGGTATTATCTCTTTCTCTCAATTCAAACTTCCGAGTCTCATCATGGTCATGTCAATATTTTGATCACAATAACCAAAACTGGGTAATGGAAATGACAGGAGGAGATTGAAATGGAAGATATAATTGAAGAACATGTATTGGATATTGATGGATGTGAAGCAAAGAATCCGCTGGCAGTTGTTGACTACATTAAAGAAGTCTATGCGTATTACAGAAGAATGGAGGTAAATAGAATTTGTTGATTGCTCTTTTGGACTGTTTTTCTCTTAAAAGAAAGAATCACTTTGATGAATTCGCTTATGCTGGAAAGGGGGTTTTCATTACAACAACACATTTCTAATTTCTGTTGCTTAACACAGATTTCTTAATAACTAAGATGTACTCTACTATAAGCATATGAATCATAATTTATGGCATGATCTAAATAAGTTACCTGATAAAGGCATTGTTAGTGGATCTCAAATTAGTAATTTTGTGACCTTCTTTATAACTATAACGACAAAGGTAGGTGTGAAACAATGTCCGTTCAGGCTCAAGGCTTCCAATACTCAAAAGCATCCTTTCCAAACTTTTGTACAAATTGAAATCTGTTCTAGTCACCAAATAAGGATGTAACAGAATTGACTCCATGCTTCCAATGCAACAATTAATCTTTGCAGAGTTTTAGCTGTGTACCAACATATATGGCGCAACAGTTTGACATCAACGAGAAGATGAGAGCTATATTGATTGACTGGCTTATTGAGGTAATTCAGAAGTTGCCTTCAACATTATTCATAACTATGAACTCTTTATTAATCTTTATTAAGTGGTTGTCCTGTTTCCCTAAGTGAAGATCATCACTAATTTCTTGGTTGAATCAACAGGTTCATGACAAGTTTGACCTCATGAGGGAGACATTGTTTCTGACGGTTAATCTTATTGACAGATTTCTGTCCAAACAGACGGTGGTAAGAAAGAAGCTTCAGCTGGTTGGCTTAGTTGCTATGCTTTTAGCATGTAAGTACGAGGAGGTTTCTGTTCCGGTAGTGGGAGATCTGATTGTTATATCAGATAAGGCTTACACCAGGAAAGAAGTGCTTGAAATGGTAATTTTCTTTTTTCCTGTGTTGTGATCTTTCTCAGTTCAAATAACCTAACCGCAAGTAAAATTTGTTCTTTGCAGGAAAATCTGATGCTTAATACATTGCAATTTAACATGTCATTGCCAACACCATACGTATTCATGCAAAGGTTTCTCAAGGCTGCTCAGTCGGATAAAAAGGTCGGTAACATCACCAATATCCTCCCTGCATTTGAATAAATCTCCTTTAAACAAGATAGGATCTTGTACTGAAAAAGACAACACTGACACAAATGCAGCTGGAGCAAATGTCCTTCTTCTTGATTGAGCTTTCCCTAGTGGAGTATGAGATGCTCAGATACCCTCCATCTTTATTAGCGGCTTCAGCAATTTACACTGCTCAGTGTAGTCTATATGGTTTCAAGCAGTGGAGTAGGACCTGCGAGTGGCATACTAACTACTCAGAAGATCAACTGTTGTGAGTTTTCTTCTCATTTCCTTTTATGTCAAAAGTCTGGTTCCTTGAACAAAGAAGATAATAAACTCATATACAATGTGGCAGAGAATGTTCAAGGCTAATGGTTGGATTTCATCAGAAGGCAGCAACAGGGAAACTCACTGGTGTATACAGAAAGTACAACACATCCAAGTTTGGGCACACATCAAAATGTGAACCAGCAGGTTTTCTTTTAGATAACAACTGAACTGAGCGAGGAAATGGGTACAGCTAGTACTGACTTTAACATTGATTTGGTTGGTGGAGTTGCACACAAAAATACTCAGCAACTTTTACATTATTTGGTTGGTGGAGTGAGTGAGACGTAATAAACTCAGCCTGTAGCCGCCTCCTCCACTAGCTTCCTGTCTTTTAGTTGGAAAACACAATTTACCATTTCAGCAATTGAATATTGTTGGAGGCAAATGTTATTAATTTTTCTGTCCAATAAGAATGTATTCACTACTTGCTACTTGATCCATAACATCAAAAGCATTGAAAAAGCTTGTTTTGCTAGTATAGTTGTTAATATTATATTCACTACTTGCTCCGTAACATCAAAAGCACTGAAAAAGCTTGTTTTGCCAGTATATTTACTAATATTAAGTGAAAAACGAGAAGATTCAGTGTAACTAAGCAAACGGCATCGTTTCTCTGTCTACATCCTTCCTTCACCAACTACACCAACCAAAAGCGCATAATTCCAAATTTCCAACTTTAGATCCCTCCTCCTCCTATATATAATGTCTATTCAGAACTTCTGCATTCGCACACCAACCCCATTCTCAACTCTAAAAGCATAGGCACTCTCTCCATTTCCAACAATGGCAACAAAGTTGGCTTCGTCGTCAAACTCCATCCTCCTCCAAAACCCTAATCACAAACCCAACCCCATCTTCAACACCGCCGCCGTCCCTCATTTCTCCGCCAAGATTAAACCTTTTTCCATCAGATGCGCCGCAACGTCAACAACTCCGGTGACGCCAATCCAAGCTCAGACTCCAGACACCGACGATCGCGTCTTCAACTTTGCGGCGGGTCCTGCTACTTTACCTGCTCACGTCATTAAAAAGGCCCAAGGAGAGCTCTATGATTGGCACGGATCGGGCATGAGTGTCATGGAAATGAGTCACAGAGGAAAAGAGTTTCTTTCAATTATTCAAAAGGCTGAGTCTGATCTCAGGGCTCTTTTGAATATTCCTGAAGATTACGCTGTCCTGTTTCTTCAAGGTGGCGCCACCACTCAGTTCGCTGCGATCCCTTTGAATCTGTGTGAACCTGATGATTCTGTTGATTATTTGGTTACTGGATCATGGGGTGATAAGGCGTTCAAGGAGGCGCAAAAATTCTGCAAGCCAAAGGTGATTTGGTCTGGGAAATCTGAGAAGTACACAAAGATTCCATCTTTTCATGGTTTGGAGCAGAGCCCCGATGCCAAGTATCTGCATATTTGTGCTAATGAGACTATTCATGGTGTTGAGTTCAAGGACTACCCTACTCCAAAGAATGGACTTCTGATAGCTGATATGTCTTCCAATTTCTGTTCAAAACCTGTGGATGTTACCAAGTTTGGTTTGATCTACGCTGGTGCTCAGAAAAATGTGGGGCCATCTGGGGTTACAATTGTGATTGTCAGGAAAGATCTGATTGGGAATGCTCAAGGGATCACTCCAGTGATGTTGGATTACAAGATCCATGCAGAGAACAACTCACTTTATAACACTCCTCCTTGCTTTTGCATTTACATGTGCGGACTGGTGTTTGAGGATCTTTTGGCACAGGGTGGATTGGAGGAGGTGGAGAAGAAGAACAAGAAGAAAGCAGATTTGCTTTACAATGCAATTGATGAGAGCAACGGGTTTTTCAGGTGTCCTGTTGAAAAGTCTGTGAGGTCGCTGATGAATGTGCCTTTTACTCTTGAGAAGTCTGATTTGGAAACTGAGTTCATCAAAGAAGCTGCTAAGGAGAAGATGGTTGCCCTTAAGGGTCACAGATCAGTGGGAGGCATGCGAGCAAGCATTTACAATGCTATGCCTTTGGCTGGAGTAGAGAAGTTGGTTGCTTTCATGAAGGATTTCCAGGCAAGGCATGCTTGAATCACATTCATTGCTTTGGATGACACTTAAATTCCAGTTTTTGGGGACTGCAAATATCCTATCTTGCATTCTGGAACCTAGATCTTATGCTGTTTCTGTTGATTTCACATCTTTGATTGAAGGCAATTGTTGTATTGAATGCATTTTGTTGGCAATATCTTTGTGATATGCCTAGTTTTTGTGCTAGAATTTCAATACGCCAAGGATGATATAATAAATCATTGCTATCGAGTTCTTCTTTTTCAGCTAAAGATGGAGGTTTTATCAGGGCTTTCAGTACTTGCTTTTTGTTATTGTTCGAGAAACAATTGTCAAAGTTTTTAAATAAAATCTGGCGAAGGGCCTGGAATTTTCAATGGTACGAGGGTTGATCACATATTTTGGCTTTTGTGCAATCTAACTTTTGACTGTCACCCACGGAAAAAACCAGAAAAACGACGACGACCTGTGGGTGATTGTCATTGCTGTGGTTACAACCAATATATTAAAACAAGATAAAGAAACCAAATTGCGAACGTGTACTATAAAATAAAATGAAAAAGGAAACAAAATCGTGAACGTGTTCTTTGTCAATATTCTTGCAAAATTTTAGTTTTGCTTCTTCAACTAGAGGACAGGATTTATTCCCATGTTCTCGGGAGCTTGAATCACTGGGAAGATACTTTCGTCAGGGTCTGTGTGACAAAACAATAGGGCGTTGGGTCATTGCCCGCATGAGCAAGATGGACCAAGATTGAACCTGGGACAGGCTGCAGGAGGTCCTTCCAATGGACTATCGATGTCGATTTGCGCTCACCGTATCATTTGGAAGTTAACCATTTATCTTGGTCAGAAAATGACATAATACTTGTACAGTTGCACCACTTGATGAGTGCTTATTTAACCGACTTGATGGATAAATAGCGCCTCCATTAATGGTGGAGAGAGGAAACAAGGAGCTTTTAGGAGTAATGCATCACTATTTTACGTACATATCAAATCTTTTAACATCCGTTTTATATCAGTTGAAATGTGCTTCTTGGCTATACAAATATGTCAAGAACAACAAAAAAAAAAAATGAAAGTGAGGAAATTGTCCCCCATAGCGAAAGTATAAACACAGGATACCAATATATCCTTTCTATCGATATCTGGCATACTTGACGTATATCTGAGGATGTTTGATGATGTTAATCGTTTTAGGATAAGATGATGGGATCTAGTGTTACAAAAAGAATACAAGACTGCTGTGAGGTTGAATCCATTGGCTGCTGTAGCTTGGAGGTGGTTGTCGAATTGCAACAAAAAGAAGTTTCTAAAGACATTTGCTCGGAGTTTATGAAAATGCAAATCTGGAGAAAAGGGTCCGGGCAGATCCCGGTGTCTCACTTGCCGGGCTAGATGGGACATCATTTACGCGGTATGCATTTTGACATTTCTGTACCTGCATTTGCACATTTGCATTACAAGTATCTCTGGAGTTACATTGCTGATATCAAAAGAATTATATGCTAAACGTAGGTCAAATGTTTTCTTGGGCTATTCTACTACATACGCCCATGGAATTATAATGTCATGCAACAATTGGTTTGCAGCAGTCACAATGCAGTCTGGGTTAGGAAACTAAAAGGAATGAAAAGAAATCACAAGGAAACATCCAGAGCAGAAAGATTCATGAAGATTAAGCTATGACCTTTTAAATGGTGACCTTTACAATTATGCAAATTTTTACACATCTAATTACTTTTCGAATTTTTATGTTTTTTATAACCAATCACAACATAACAAACCGAAAACTACTTAAAACAACACAACAATCAGTAAATGGACAACTTTTGAGGCTAAGCTATTAAAGGAAAACCCAGTTTTCTACTACAGATCATTAAAAGCAGGCTCTAAACTTCAAATTTAACCACAGCTAGCGTGATCTACATAATGTCATCACTCTACTACAGATAGTTAAGGCAAGGAAGAAAATAGAAGGTTCTAGAATTCAAATCTTACGTAACATCATCATATCTTAAAAGGTTGGAATAAGAAAATCACCTCTTCAGGACTAAACTGAAGAAGCATTGAAATAACAGGCAGCAAAGCCTCCACTTCACCTGCTCCAAGAAAGTTACCAGGAGAAATCAATGCCAATAATATTTTTGCACCATAATAATTGTGTGTGTGGTCAGTCAAGTTGTAACCTGTTTCAAGAAGCTTCAAGACAACATTTTTAAGATAAGTCATGTCTACTCCCTCCCTCTTCTGTGACCTCTCCATGTTGCGAACCTCAGTCTTCAACATGGCCTCCTACGGTCATGGAATTCAAAACTTTCTTAATCAGGAAAATAAACTTACACATTGTTACTTGTCGTATATCATGCCAAACAAACATTTTCTCGTCCAGGAAATATTCTTGACTTTTCAATAATAAATCCAAGGATAATTAAGTCCTTCTGACTATCATTCAATTGGACCAAAATCAACTTGATTTGGATTCCAAAGCCTGCCTTCTGACCATCGTCAATGACTAAATTGAGCCTTCTCATTTAACATTCAATAATAATGAAGTGCTTGCTTTCATGAGAATCAAAAAAGTTCTCAAGTGGCTCCAAGAACCAATTTCCTTCATATAATCCAAGAAACTGGGTGACATCCATTGATCTTGTTACACTGAGAGGTACAAGAAAAAAATTAACGTAGGAAGGAGAAAAAAAGGTCCAGAAATACCTGTTGGCTGTGGAGGCGATTTTCCCGTTCAAGTTCCTCAATTTCCTCCTAAATTCAAAGAAGTATAAGAGACTGCAATACGATGGGATTAACCAAAAATCTTTTCTTAGAATTACATACTTGAAGTGCCAAAATATGCCGCTGTGATTGCGCTAGCTCTTCCTCTCTTTGAGCTTGCTGCCTTGCCAGAACCTGAAATTTATGGAAAGGGCACAATAAGCTAATTGGTTTTTGCAACTTTTTCAGTTGATCATAGTCCAAATCTCAAGTAAGTTTTTGTCGAACATCACTAAAAGTAATATAAGGGAAGATGAAAAGAAGTAAATCAAGGCAAGATTAAGTAATAAGATAGTTCTGGGAAGAAATAAACCAGAATTTGCTGCTCTGCAGCAGAGGATATATTATTTGGGGCATCCGGTCTTTGCAAGGCTGAAGTCATATAAAAGAAAAGGTTAAGAACAAACAAAGACTAATGATGATAATTTATTTGCAACAGTACTCAAAAAAAAACTATCACCTGTCACTTTGTTATCATTGTGACTGACCTGAGACACATGATTAGACCAAGGATTACAAAAAGGAAACAATGGCGAGAATTATAACATGGTCACATAATCATTTTGATTTTTCCAGTTGATAATGAATTTCTAAATATTGACTCAATTCAATGTCTGCAATCTGCCTATACATTTATAAGTTAGGACAAAAGTAATGTAATAAAGGGCCTTGGCCTAAAATTTGACTACCATTAAGTACTCAAAATTACCAAATGTACCAAGCCTTGAGCATAAGAAAGATAACATACAAGTGTTCTAGATTCGAGAGACTGACGAAGATTCTTATTGTCATCAAGAAGTTTGGAGATTTCATTATCTTTCTCCCCAATCATTCTATCAGCAAGATCGCGAAATGAATCATGCTCTTCCTACAGAATGAAAACGAAGTTAAACAACATAAAGTAAAAGAATTTAAAAAACTTTTCAAGGAAAAGTAACAGAGAAAAACTGGATGGTACTTTGAGTTTTTTAAATTGTAGTTTTAGTGCGTCTAGCTCTCTTTGTATATCTTGTCCAGAAGACACTTCATTTTCCGCCTTCAGTGCTTCACATCTCACTACAAAATTTATTCCGGGGGATTTCACTTATAACTCAATCCTATGCCTCTTTTAGGGCAAGAAAGAGAAAAGGTAAGAAGAAAATTTTTAAAACAACTTAAATCAGCATGTTACATCGCCATGTTTCCTCCAAATTTTGAAGATTTATCTCCCATGTTTCTTTTTCTGATTGGTGACGAGTATTGGCAGAATCGAGTTTTATTTCTATGCTCTTGATCAGTTGCTTAGCATTGTTAAGAGCAGCATCCCTGAAACAGATACAACATTGGGAAGTTTTACCTTAACAAACATATACTGAATGGCAGCACATATGATTAAAAAATTCTGTAACAAGGATAATATTCTAAAAATGATAAATTGCATGTTTTAGACCTATGGGGCTGAACTTCATAAATCTAAATAATTGCACTATAAAGAGCACTACGGCGTCAAATCATAGTTACCAAGCCATGAGCAATCGAGCAGTGTGGTCAATCTAGAAATTAGAATGCATAAATGTCAGCATTATTTTCATCCAGATTTATATTTCAACTTCCACTTTTTAACTTATGGTGTTGAAGCTATGCATTTGGATAACTGACAAAAAATTATCTGCTAGTTGAAACCAGATATTGTTTGTCCATCCTTTATTAAAGGATTTCTCGTTACCTCTCAGCTACTTGTTTATCATGATTGGATAATGCATCCTTAAGATCTTGCAAAGCCTTATCCCGTTCTGCAGATGCCAATGATATTTCATTTTCAGCCTCCTGGGGTATAATATTAATCATTAGCAAAGAAAGATTTCATGTAAGACAGATTAAACTAATCCCTAAAGAATAATATGCTTATGCTAAGACTGTACCTTTAGAGCCTCCTCTAAAGCTTTAAGTTGATCAGAATCCTTAGCTGCTGCTAGGTCAGCATCCTTTCTCTGGAGAAGTGCATGAGCGCGAACTTTATATGAAGAAAATTCACCTTCAAGGCGGTTGATCTGCAACACAGATTGATGGAGATATTATTAAAGCAAAAATCTACCATTATGATGTAACTGTTACTGATTGGAAGCATTACCAGTCACCACTGAGTATCATAAACCAGAGAGTATCAGTTACAAAATAAAAGACCTGATTATATCCAACAGTAAAAGCTGCTATTAACACAATCTCTACAAGAAATTATGTTAGAAACTAGTTCGCACCTCCTCTTTCGCTGTTGATAGTTCAGCTTCTTTTTTACTGAGTATATCCTTTCGAATAGATGCTTCTAATTCCAATTGACCTGCACAATATAAAATGTTGACTACCACTCAATCAATGACAAAATTTCAATAAATTCACTCAAGAATGTATAAGTACTTCTCATTTTAGCTGCTTCAATTTCAGCTCGTATGCAGTTACTTTCAGCAATTTCCAGTTTCATTTTAAATGCCTGAGAGGCAGCTTCCCAGCTTTCCTTTTCCTTCTCCTGAAAGCACAACTCACGGAATTGGAACCCAAAGCATCTGTTTATAAAATAACTAATATAAATAATAAAGAAAATTAGGTACCAAGGATATTCAACAGAAAATCATGCAGATGAAACAGAAGCATCTGTTTATGAAATAACTACTATAAATAATAAAGAAAATTAGGTGCCAAGGACATTTAATAGAAAATCATGTAGATGAGACAGACAAGTAAATAGAAAAGTTTGCATCAATGATGGGGAAACAGAACTCAGGAATAGGTATTCATCATTTTTGGTCCTGAAATGCCTTTCGAAATGTTCAGTCCTTACATGCTCATGCTTCTGGTGAGCTAGTTCTCCTTTAAGACTTTCAAAAGCAGCTTTAAGTCGTGCTGCTTCACCACTTGAAGCTGCATCCATCTCTGTGAGCTTAGATTCTTTCTCAGCAAGTAGAGCCTAAAAAATTTCACCATTTAATAAAGTTTCATGTTGGAGATCTTCTCCTACATTGAGCATTCTCTAGCTTAAATCAGTAATTCAATGACATCAACAGAGCAATATTAAACAAGAATGTTATTTGTCTTACGACAAATTTTATGTTTAAGGAACAATATAAATTGTAAGTCTCACCTGAAGAGAAGATATAGTTTCCCCAGCCTTACTCCTATCTGCTATAACATCAGCAAGTTGGTTTTCCAAATTCTCTATGCTCTATTGGAAAAACAGAAACAGGAAAGACATTAATGCATGCTACAAAGAGAAAATGTAAAAAGAAGAACAAAAACCCATCGTAAATAGAAAACAAATGAAAATCCAGTGCATGCGAGACAAGTTACCTTTTGATGTTTAGCAGCAAGCTCTGCTATTGAAGCTTGCCTTTTCTCTTCCGCAGATTCTAGTAACCCTCGCATGTCTTCCAACAACTAAATTAAAGCATCTTCAGTAGATATTTTGAAGAAATACAAAAGATATATATGTATAGGTATACGTAAAAGGAAAATGGTCTAAATATACACTTATAGATAACTAAGTCAAAATCGAGAGCAAGGTTCAGATAAGTTCTGTAACATAGAGAAGTCATTCTCCACCTGTTCTTTCTCCAAAACTGTTTGCTGTAATGCCTCAATAGCATTTTCTTTTGGTTGCAATGATTGTCGCAGTTCCTCAATATTATCACGGAGTCTGCAAGGTAGTCAATTTTATTATTTTTAAAACAGATCAGAAACAAGAAGTCATAAAGGAACTTTGACATCAATCACAGAAAGCACAATCACGTGTTCAGGATTTTACTTATTATTTGCACTTCTTAGTTGCTGCCTCTCAGCATCCATTGCTTTCAAAGCTTCATTTGCTTGTTGCCTGGTCCGTTCTAGTTCTTGCTGCAGAGCTGATTGTCGAGATGATGCTCGTTCAGCAGCTTCATTAACCTCACGAAACTGTGCTTCAAGATCCTCCTTTTCCTGAAACAACGTCCAAATAACACCTGAGTTCGATTTCTGAACCACGTGAAATGTTCTTTCCAACTTTTTTAAAGAAAGTGCAAAATTCAAAAGCAAATACACTTGAAAGTTATTATGCCTTGAGCATGGTCTTCTCTAAATGTGAACCATAAGAACATAAACTGTAGAAAGCATATGACAGTATGGAAAAAAGCAAGCCAAAAGAAAAGATTTAAAGTCATGACTTTACCTTTTGAACATCTTGAATACGTTGCTTTGCCCGCTTGTGAAGCCTTTGAAATTTTGTATCTAGTTCAGAGTATTTCTCTTCACGCTCTTTAATTTCTTGGTCCAACTTCTGTTGAGCTACTCAAAGAGACCATGCTATGTGTTCAGACTAAGAATGCTAACAGATCAGATCTTCCAATTATGTAAATGTGCACATGAAATTAGCACTGTTCTTGACTTGCATTTCATATGCAGAAAATAACTCAAGACCAGATTAACAAGTTGCAGAAGTCTGAAATTGATGCAAATGGAAGTCAACATTTTAAATTTGGAACAGTTCCACTATCTTTTCCAACAACCACAACTAGATCAAACTTGATTGAAATAGATTTTCTACAATAATGAACAATAAACGGACAAAATCAAACCTTCAGCAAGCTTCACAGTGAGCTCTTGAGCCTTTGCATCTGCCTCAAAGTACACCTCACGAAGATGCTTCATAGCCTCCTCTGCAGCTCCTCTTGTTTGCTTTTCTACCATAAGTTCCTTATTCAAAGCCTCAATTGTCTCATGAAGCTGTTTCACATCAGCAGATTCCCCAGTTCTCTCATCTCCAACTTCCACTTTCTGCAGTGATTCGTCACTCTCTACTTGTAAACTCTTGAATCCCTTAAACTGAGACATCAAGAACTCATTTTGAAACTTCAAATCAATAACCATCTGCACAAGCTCCTCATGTGAATTCTCTGCTGGCGGAGCAGACCCATTTCCCTCAGCAACATTCCCATTGCTCTGGATATGCACGTCAGACAACTTCTTCTCAGGCTCTATATTAGAGCCTTCAGTAGAATCCACTGGCATTTCACCAGCATCACTTTCCTCTACCGACATCTCTGCAAAATCAATCCGTCATCAATTCCCCATATGTTGACAGACAAGAACTATACAAACGTAAGCAACATCGAAACAAGACCCCTATAACTGTCCACTTCACAGAAATAGACACTAAAACAAAACTTGAGAAAGTCAAATATATAGCAATTAAAGAAAGATATGTGATCTTAATTAACAGAAGTGTAATGCAAGCTTAACTTGCTCTTCGAATTTAAGATCTTTATCATATACCCAATCAACTAAAAAAAATAAAAGAAATGGAGATCCCAAACCCGTGAAAAAGACACAAATCGGCGGATTGAAAAATGGACTGGCTTCAAGCGTTTACCTTGCTACTGAATTGATGAGATTATGCGAAGGGGAGTGCTTGGAGACAAATCTGACAGACCGTAATGGGATCTCACGCGAGTCTTCTGCGCGTGAGAGCCGAATCGGTAACACGAAAAACGACTTGCCGTTCCGTCGTTACAAAAACAACAGATCTTTTCTGGACAGAAAAGGTTGAGGAGCAGGGAGAAGGTGATTCAGTGGCGCAACCCCGGGGCTATTGGATGGAAATATTCAGTCTTCCTCAGGGGTATTTCAGTCATTTTGCACTTGATTAATCTTAACTGGGCTGATGTTTCTAATGGGTAGTTGGGCCCATGTTAGAGCTTCTTGTCACGATCAACATTTCGTGTAATAACTGGAAAACGATAGTATTGTGTTGTGATGAAGACAATATGATCATTAATGAGTTGTCTGCTCTTATTGAATAATATATTATCAATTTAAAGTAAATTAAGCTCGTTCACTGTTGTTCCAGATCAAAAAATGGGTTGCCAATGAAACAATCTCATACAAATGGGTATGGAATATGGCTGGACATGGAAGCCTAGCCTCTGCTACAACCTCCATTAACACTACTAAATAAAATTGTTGGAAGAGAGAGTTGCACAAGTGCTCCCCATCATCAGCATCATGCTGAAATCTCTCAGGCACCATCATCGTGTTTCCCCTGGAAATTAGGAGACTGGATATGAATCTATTCATTTCAGAATATAACAAAGACACCACTTACCACTATATCTCTTCCCTCCACAATACGAACTGCTACATGTCTGAAAAACTCTTTGGACGCATCTGTGAAGAAAGGACAAAAGTATAAGACATCCAATATCATATATTGATTAGGCTAATGAGCTCGCTGAGACTAGTCTTCGCAACTCTGTCTCAACTTTATATGTTTTGCCATACCATACATATTTCAAACTCACACAAGCTTACACTATGAGCTAACATACACAACCCTTATTCAAGGTTCAAATACAAATGTGAAGTACAAATGGCATTGCTGATGTGCAAGATATAGCCATGGCAACAAGAAACATGCACACAAAAATTTGAAAAAGAAAAAGGAGAAGGGAGTTTTTTTTCTTTTTTTACATTCTCATACCATGCTTCATTGTCAGAGATGGAGCTTTCTCATCCACAAACCCAATCACCTTTGCAGGTATTCCTGCTATCATGCTTTAAGTGCAACCAAGAAAAAGCAAAAGGAAAATAGAACCCGTCAATATAGATTATCTCAAAATCAAGTAACAAAGTCATTAATACTTTTAAACAGAATTCATTTGCTTCACCTGTGCGGGGGAATATCCTCCAACACAAGAGAACCGGCAGCTACCATAGCCCCTTCACCTATTTTTATATTTCCTAATACTGCAACACAAGCTCCAATAAGTGCACCATCGCCTACTTTTGGATGGCGATCACCAGTCTCTTTACCAGTCCCTCCTAATGTTACACCCTGTCAAACATCTCTATTTTGAGCATAATCTTTAAAGAAGGTTAAGTAACACAGTTTAGCCATTAAGGCATCAATCCCTTAGTCTTGATCCATAAAATCTTTCCCAGCTGGAAACATATCTTATTCCATATAGCTTAAGTACCATTGGCAGGACAAGTTTGGAACATGACAGTGTACATCAATTGCTTTTCAAAAGAGCAATCTAAGGAAGTAGGAAGAAGGCGATACAAGTAGCATTTTCTAATGTAAATGTGATAAATAAGAAATGAAAAGGAATAAATAAAATCTCTGAGGCACGAACAAGAACGTCCCGTTTCTTTCATAATTTATATTGAGGATCATAAAATAGACTGTATGAACACAAACAATTAAATTGCAGCATTAATCAATGGTCAAAGGGAAGAATAAAGCTTGCTTACATGCATCAATGACACTCGGTCTCCTACCACAGCAGTTTCACCAATGACCAAACCTGTTGCATGGTCAAGCAATATGCCTTCACCAATTCTGGCAGCTACAAACCAAAATGAAAATGATAAGGCATTATATGCTAGCTATATAAAATACTTTCACCTTTTGACAAAACAGAGAAATTCCAAAACAAAATATGAAAAAGAAGAAGGGGAAAAAAAAAACTCATTCATACTTCTAGAGTTGCATCAGCAAAATCTACATACTAATATGTTGTCTCAGTTGTACTTTCTACAATTTTCTCCAGAAAAAACATATTCCACCTTTTTCAGTGCTCAAAAGAAGAATCTATTGATTAAGGGATATACCTGGATGTATATCAACTCCAAAAACCTACAAAATACATCAGTAGAAGCATTAGAAGGTGATAAACTAGAATCCCAGAATGTAACTTTAGACACTATATTAGTTCAATATATGGCCTTCATGAAGATTGGCTATGCATGCATATACCTCACTTATACAGCTTTGCAATGCAAAGGCCAATATGCTCCGTCCCTGACTCCAGAGAGCATGCGCTACCCGATAGGATTGCAGGGACTGGTAACCCTAAGAACAAAGTGACTAGTCACATAATGGGTGAATTCTCCATTTCAGTATCAACACATCATGCAGTAAATAAAAATGAGCACTTTGGCAGACGAATAAACAAAAATGCTATTTCTCTATCCCAGAAAATGTTAGGACTGATATGGGCGAGGATAATTTAGGAAAGTGGGAAACTAACAAAGAAGGGAATAAGCCTAGGATACGTACTACTCAAGGACAAAGAAAGAAGGTGTAGAGCAGAGTTAGTTAGTTATGGCTGAGTTGGCAAAACAGAATGTTTTGGGGACTAGGTGGTTTTTAGGCTGAGAAGTTGGTGGGAAAAAAAGAAGGGGGAGGGGAGGAGAAGTCATTGGAGGCAGAAAGGAGATTGTTCTTTCTAAGGAGCATTCAGCTCTGGGGGTGTTTCTTAGAATCACCACTGTATTAGCAATATCTACTTATTCATTCAATAATACAGACTTACTCTAGTGTTAAAAACTAGAGTTCTATAAGAAAACAAGTCAATCCACACATCCTGAAGAATGGTGTCAGAGGAAAAATAACCATAAGATAATTATATTACAGGAGAATCCATTCATTACAATAAGAAATCAGAGGAAAGAATTACCTTAAGGTACAATAGAGCTGAGCAGTATGACAGGCATGCTGGATCTCTATCTTTAAATGCCTACAGGAGGAAGTAACATTTTGACATATGAAGAGCAGATTCAGCATCCATATAAATCAAAAATCTTGGTCATGTATTTGTGAATTATGAAATACCTGCAAATCAAGGCGAAGTGACTGCTGAATAGCTCTATCATTCATTATAACATTAGAAATTATATCCAGCAACTGTGTGGCTAAAAGGGTAGGATTTTGGAGTCTATTTGCCAGGACAAATGCTAATGCTTGCTCCAAGCAATCATGCGACAAGATACTAGCATACAGAAAGCTACTTAATATCGGTTCCTTTTCTGCCTGCAATATGTGATGGCAGATATACAAGTAATTAGGACAAATTTGAACCAAAATAAAAAACAGCACTTGGAAATCCAAAAACAAAACACTTTAATATAAAAAGATCTCGAGATAAGAATCTCCTTGTTCTAGGCAAACAGAACAGGTGTCTACGAACCAAATACAATCAGAATCTGTTCAATTGTCTAAAACAATTATACTAATTTAACAAATTCGTCAACCGAACTGATTCCAATTATTTCCCTCTAAAAGATATAGATCCCAAGGAACATCTAGAGTTTATCTTTCTTCGTTCTGTTGCATTATCTTGGGGATTCAATGTTCTTGTGACTAGGATATTCCATGCACTTACAAATACAGAAAAGTTCAGATATCGTGACTAAAACAATTCAAACACATAAAACTGGAGCAAGTACCCTTTAACATCTAGAAAGCATTAGCTATCATTTTTTTCCAAACGGTGACATAAACATGGCATTTTTAAGAAAATCTAATTTCCCGGAAAAAGGCAAGTTGATAAATTTGCGTTTAAACAACTCTAAAAGACCAGCTTGATGAGAAAGAAACCATTTTTATCCATAAAAACAAAGGATACAGTAGCCAACCTCCAACTTAGCTTCTCCCTTAACGGCGTCCCAAATAGGATCACCCGAATCGGATGCTGAGACAGCAGAGCCCGGGTCGGACTCAGGCTTCACCAACCCACCCATGGCATAAACCGGAAACACCTTTTCAAATGGAAAAGCAAGAGAACTAGTCGGCGTTTCTCCATTCTCTTGTTCTTGGTTCACAGACAAGCGTCTCGAGAGCATTTCGTGATAAGAAGACCAGCCCTTGTCGCTTAAACAAGCCATAAGAGAGTGAACAAACTAAAAGGGCAAAGAAAAATGCAATAAATCAGAAGCAGAGAGGAAGGTGGTGACAGAAATAGTTATAAAAAAGGAAAGAGAACAGCAGCCGTCAAACACCGCCGTTCTGTTAAAAGGAGAACAGTGGACATGAGCCTCACGAGTCCGGACAATGAACACCTGCTTTGCTTGAACGATGTACTGTACACAGTATAGCTCTTAGCGTGTCTCGCTGTTCCTATCGTATGGCAAACTAGCATTAAACAAAGACACAATTACCGGCTTGGTGACGTAACTTTCAAGTTTTTAACAAGTAGTGGTTATCTTCAGGATGATTTCTAAATGTTTTCTGTTGTGGAAGGAGATTGTAAAATATTCTGATTTTGTTTTACACGAGAATTAAAAGTGTTGAGGTTGTGATCAACCCATGTTCCGTTGGGCAATGTTCTTGATATCATACCGGGTTCATTATTGAATTGAGTTCTGAAATAGTATAGAATTTTTTTTTAAATTTATGAAATAGTTCTTAAAATTTTTTAAAATTGTAAAATAGTTCATATTGATATATTATACAGTTATACTGTATACTTTACTAATTTATTGTTTACATTAATCATACTTTCAAAAATCTTAATAATAAATAATAATGACAATTAATATAAAATAAAAAATAATTTTTAAATATTTTACATATAAATAATAACCACAATTAATATAAATAAAGACAATTATCATCATACAATTAT
>JANZLX010000213.1:10729430-10742168 GCA_025531955.1 Erythroxylum orinocense | reverse complement strand
TATTTCGTTGAATATTCTTATAAGAATTTAGATTTAGATATTTAATTTTACAAAAATTAAGTTTATAACTTTAATAAAAAAACATAATAATAATAATAATAATAATAATAATAATAATAATCCAACATTAAATTCTCTATTAATATGAATGATGTAGCGTCATATTAGTATTTTTCATATAATATGTATTAATTTTATTATTTATTAAATTAAAAATATCTATAATTATAGTATGACACAAATAGGATATATAATAGTTATATACTAAAAATATTGATTTGATGTGATTTTTTGTGTTAAAAAGCTTAATATTATGATATTTTTAAATGTAAATTGATATTATAAAATTAAATGAAGATTAAAAAGTTTAATTAACCACTTTATTATATTCTTCCAAACTTTATGACATAATTGTACAATTAAAAAAAAGTCAACTTTGAAAACACATAAAGCAAAATGAGAGAGTAAAGTGGAGGGCAATACTATCATTAGGCAAACAACTAACTCTAAAATTTCCTCTTATGAAGCTTTTAGAAACCTGCTTATTGGGGTTAAATAAGCTAACCAATAAGTCATTCACCAAACACATCAATAGCTTTTTAAGATGGTCAAAAAGCTAACTTTTAGTCAATAAATTTAAGAACAACTAATAAGCTGTTTGTGAAACACCTCCTTAGTCAAAGGTACCAACAAAGATGAAACAGTTTTACAATTTTTAAAAATTGGTGTCAAACAATAGTAATAACAACGACACAATAAAAATTTCGCTAAATAGGATCTATAGAAGTTCAACATACGTAACCTTACCTCTAACTAATACAGAGACTATTTCTGAATGACATAATGGCTTTGTTAAAATTTAATTCCCTTAGCACTTACTGCAATCTCAAAACTACCTATGTCCTTGATTTAAAATTTAAAATATAGATAAATTTTGATTTTTTGAATAACTTTCATGGTGTTTGTCAGCATATACCAATAAATATACTATATACCTTGTCATAAATATAATATCTAGTATAAATATATTTTCCCTATACTGCTTTAGTTCATTCGCTTGATTTAAAGGCTTAATGTCCTCCTAATCATAAGCATCTTGACTTCTACAACATACTCAACACCATTATGACTATGATTTTTATATGGTGGTACAGCTTCCTTTTATCTATGCCACTCACACTTAGCTATTTCTCGATCATTTATTATGATTATAACCCTCTTATTTGGATATTGGATGCAATATATCATGTTTCTAAACATAAAAAATATTTAATATCTCTATTTCGATAAGGATGTGAATTAATTTTATCTTTGCTCTGATTGTAAATATTCTCTTTAGTTTTAAATGACTTATCCATTGCTTTAGAAGAATGATTATCATCCCTTTGACTCAAATCATGACTACTTTTATTTCTTTTTGATAGTCTTCCAAAATTTTTGAATCTTTAGGTAAAACTTTGCTACCTTTGATATATATTCCTCTAATAATGGCTTAACGCAAATCTCCCCCTAAAAAAAGATTTCAATTTATCAAATCTTTATCAGTCATTCATAATTTTTGTCTTATTATTACATAATTTTTCTCTTATTGTTAACTGTTTGATCCTACCAAATGATAGTATAATCAGCAAACTTTACCATCTTCACCTTTACCTTTTTCTCTTTAAAGTAATTATGGTAGTAAAAGATCAATTCTATCTTTGTCTGCTAATTTCAAAAAAATTTAGGATCATTCCTACCTTAAAAAGCTATGATCATTGTGACATTGTCAAAATTTACATCCTTCTCGAACTCTAGGCACCTTCCTTTGCTTGCCTAACTCCTTTCTAATGTTCAAATTTGTCCAACATCAAATGTGAGGTTAACATTGTTAGCACTTAATTTATCATTCTTCTTTTTAACTTCGTTAAAGATGTTGGATTACCCCTTTATTATAGACTCAGGGTTATTGTCTCTCTTATAATTTAGCAATCTACTGTGATTGCTTCTCTTATATATCCCTCACCTTAACATATATCACACTTATCCTCTTAAACTATTTTTACATGGCTTTCATAAAATGGGTTATCTTTCTCATCCTTTATTGTTAAAACACCTTTAGAAAACATATTTTAAAACTATAAGGAAAGCTAGCCAAAAAAAAAATCCTCACGTACTCCCTTATATGTTTACTCTCAAAGACGTTAAACCGTTGTTATTTTACTCTTTATTTGGCTCGATGCTAATGTCACATTCTCTTACTTTTTCCACTCTTTGTTTCCTTCATATGTTCTTTATAGAATTAAACAAACATAAACAATAATTCAACCATGTAAAGATAAAAAAAACTTAAGAAATATTGGTCAAAAAGAGAAAATAAATCATTAGTTAAGCAAGAAATATAGAAACTGAATAAAATAAGGAAGGGCTAGTAAGAATTTCATATTGTATTCAAGAGTAATTTCTTAAGGCCACTATTCCTGCACCACTTTATTTATTTTCTTTTCTTTTCTTTGATAAACTAAAAATGCAAATAATATAGTTTATAATAATCTCAATGTGAAGGTACAAAAGAATTGAATAAGAAGAAACCCTATCATAATAAGATGTAGTCAAATCCAAAAAATTAAGATGATGTCAAATTTTGTTTCTTATTGAAACTTAAAAAAAGAAAAATGATATAATAGAATGACAAGGAATTTACAAGGAACATTATTTTCTTTCTTTTTTTACAAAGAAAATGATTGAAATTTAAATGATATAAAAACAAATATGAAAAGAATAATTATACATGATTTAGAGTTAAGTTCTAATACTAATTGATGCAAGCTTATATAAAACCTTAGAGAACTCAGGAACAAGTTTGAACCAAATTTCTTATGTAATCAAACACCACAAAGAAAAGAATTATTTGATAAGTCTAAAATTTGATGAATCACAAGGAAAAGAAACACCCAAAACTCTCAATAAACAAAGATGTCAAGAGCTACTTAAAATTGAAAAGAAACATATTTTAAATATTGGTTTAAAAATTAGGATTTCAAATGAGCACGACATGAAATATAATCATGTATCAAGTCATATTAATTACGAAAAATTCTAACACATATGGGCATGGTCTGGGACATACAGTGGCTAAGAATCTAGATCTTTTTATAAGAATGTAATTTTGTAAAGTTAGATATGATTAAGGATACATAGGTAGTTGAGACTGTAGATTCTTTTTTGTAACTTTATGAAATTAGACACAATCTGAGACACATTAGTATTAGAGACCATGTCGTCTTAATTAGTCTTCTCGAGAGTTATATAGACTTACACACATTTATGTATTAGGTCGTGTTTTTCATAAAAGTTCAACTTTTACATCTACTAAGGGGCACAGGTTATTACGCACACATGTGTAAGACCTTGTTTAGTCAAAGCTAAATGTTTAAACTATAAATTTTCTCCAACTTTAACTATTATAATTGACCTAAACATACATGCAATAAGTCCTTTACTTTGTCTAGTTGTTCTCATGTCAACTTCGATGTCAAATATGATTGAAAGAATAAGAAAGTTAGAAGCATTCTACTGTCATGTTAACATAGCCAAAAATTTTCAAATTTCTTCCTTACTAAAGAATGTATGTGTTAATTCTCAAATGGAACACAAGAGGGAAGTAAATTGTGTGTGTTCATGTTTTGTCCTATTTTTTGAACTTATGAATGAACTTCTCATTCCAATGAATGTTTATGATAACTGTAACATCCCAATACCCATGCTAAAGTTAGAATAGTAAATTATGAGAAATTTATGTGAAATTAGAAAAATGCACGTCATACATAAATTAATTGTGACATACACATTTATTTTACACATTCATATGATTGTACACGTATTCATTTGCATTTCTAGGTAAATTTGATTTATAAGTAGAAATTGTGGATTAAATTAGAGTATATTAATTGTGATTTAGCAATTTTGGTATATTTTGAATATTTTGAAATTTTGGTGAATTATTTGAGCTGAAAATTTATTTGGTGATAATAGTTATTATTTCAGAATTTTTGGTGAATTATGGATTAATTATCTTGAAAATTAAACTTGGAGTGTATTAGAAATTATTCTGCATTTTTGGAGACATTTTGGATATTTTAGAAATTTATCAAAAAAGTTTTTGAGGTATTTTATACTAGGAAAAATATTGAAATAAGGGACAAATAGAAATATGACAATTGTATTAGAAATTAGTTGACAAATGAATAAATTATAGAGTAACAAATGGATAAAATCATGTGTGACGTGTGGACCTATAGCTATGAGACAAATGGTAGCTTATCTAGTATACAAGTGGAAGACATGCAATGGAGAGAAGTGTTCGGCGTCCAAAAACACACGTGCTATTATGTTTTGGTTGGGAAGAGTTAACTGTAACTTCTGTTTTGCACTAAGACACTCAACTTTGTAGCTATCTTCCCTGTTCTTCATCACCGAATAGCTAATTGTGATTCTCTTTGTGTTATTGATTTCATTCTCATTGCTGGAAGAGTTAAATCAAGTAATTGATTTAATGATGTTTTACTATGTAAAGAAATAGATGCATGTGTGGTTAAGAAATGTACTTTGGCGGTGATGAAAGAATTAAATGAAAGAATATGGATATGTTGTTTTTGCATGTTTGAGGAACAATGAGCTTTAAGATAGTGATGAAGTGAGTTTTGGAGCTAAAAGAAAAAAAATATGCAGAAGTTGGAAAAATGTAGTAGAGAGAGAGAGGAAATTTATGAAACTTCGAATGTTAAATGTTTGAAGTGTAATTTGAGTCTAACTTGTTGCCAAGATTTTTCTACAAATGGAAATGTAGAATGGATGGTTTAGAAGTAAGAAACTTAAACAACAAAAAAAAGAAAAAGAGAAGAAGTGCAGTTCGGTGAAGAAGATGATGAATATTATTGAATTTTTTTGGTTTTGACATTGTAACTAATGTTGCATTTTGAGTTGTTTTAGCATAAGATAAGTTGCATGCGTGTAAAAATGAAGGAGTAAATGTAAGGACATAAATTTGTGATGAGAAATTAAGTAGAAGAGAGGAAGAAGATGGAGGAGTGTTGCTGCAAAAATGTGGAGAATTACGTGCAAAAACGTGATTCTACAGTAAAAGGGTGGTAGTTGCTTGTATAAGTTTATGAACAGAGTATTTCATTGAACAACCCTAAGTCTTTTGCCTATAACTTTTTATCCGAACTCTAAATAACTTGAAACTTTGATCAATGGATTCCTAAGACATTTTCCTTTCTCTCCATAAAAATTTAGAGTTATCTGAATTGATTTGAAAATATTGATAGGATGAAAGTGTGGAAGTCTGCTGGAATGTTATGAACCGAAAATTTTCATGATCATGCTTCGGTTTTCTAATTATAACTTGAGCTTTAGATTTTTGAATAAGTTGATTTTTAATTCATATTAAACTAGAGACATATGTGTACAACTTTTGTGAAGAAGTCAAATTTTAATTATGTCTCTAAGATTTTCAAATTGGCATGAAACTTAGTTTTAGCTTAGCCTGTAGCATTACCAGGGACAGAAATCATATCCTGAGGTTATTGAATAAACTATATTGATGTGAGCCGAATTAGGCTGAGTTGTCTTCACCAAAGTTGTAGCTTATTCTCTTAACTTTAAATTGGTATAAAGTTTGTAATTTTTGGATAACTGAGCTGAAAGATATGAGTTGTTCAAATAGAGGGTATGATCATGTACTAATTAAAAGTTCAAATGCGTACAATCTGTGGTATTTTGTGCATAACTCATTGAATACTGAATCAAATTGGATGATCTGGGAGTCATTAGAAACTTAAGACACTGTAGAATAACTTTCCAAAAGAAAATTTTGCCTAATTTTGTCACCCGATCAGATTAATTATGCAAAGTTGACCCAAAATCATGTGGGTAGAAAATATAAAGGGGCCAATTAAGTTATGTAATTGATTTCACATTGTTTTATTTTGGTCCAAATTATAAGTACCAAATGATATTAATAAGGGCTTTGATATCTGATCAATTTGATGATGAAGATTACAATTAGATACCCAAAATTTTCATTAAACATGCATTGTGCATACTTTCTATACATTGATGTGCATAAAAGAACACTTGTATATTTATGCAAAAATGTGATATTTGTGAATGTATTGTGTATGTTTTAGAGGAGCACATCAGATGCCAGTCAGACATTGCCGGACCATCCAGGCAATGGCTTATTGGAGCGTATTGTGAGTCAACCTAGATGAATTTCCTAGGATTTATTTAATTTGATTTTTTAAGCTTCCAATTATTAAACTCTTGCGATTGTTTCTGAATTTCGGACTTAAAGTTCTAGGAGTATATATTTGGGACTGTATTAAAAGTGTTCTGATTTATTTGATAATTTTGATTGTATTAGGCTATGGTAATTCTCAACGAAAGTTGAATGCCGGATTAGGTCCGATGATTATGAAATTTTGACTGTGCTTTATACATGATTGTGATATGTGGTAAATTTTGGATTGAAGCATTTCATAAAATGCATGCTCAGATAAAGACGTTGTGACCGGAGTGGCCAATATCAAGTGCTTGCACGTAGAGCTTTGCTCTGTGATAGATGATTTGGCACGTAAAGCTATGCTCCATGATATATGTTTCTGACTGAGCCCAATGGGCCAGTAATTGTACATGTGATAGACGCTCGGTCACAACATTAATAACGAATGTAGAGTCCCATATGCATCTATATGCGTTTATATATGATCTGATTCGCATTGATAAAATGATGTGCCATGACAGTGTAAGTATTTGAAATATTCATGTTTTGTATGTATAATTGTGAAATATCTAATTTGGGTATGTGAATCTGGTGAAATAATCAATGATGGTTCACTCATTGAGTTTGCAAAACTCATAAAAATTGCAATGTGATTTTTCAAGTACGAGACAGGAGACTTAGTGTTTATTCTAGATTAGAAGAACGTTTTGGACTAAGTTGTGGCTCAGAGGTCTGTTAGCTGATGTCAGAGAGTTATAGCTTTTATTTTGTAGTTTTTGATAAAACCTGTGTGAGGTTTTGTAAATATTTGTTTAATGGAGACAGTGTAGACTTTGTGAATGAATGTAATGAATGGTTTCAAAAATTTAATGATTTTTTATTATGTTATAGGATGCCATGTGTAAGTTGGATTTGTTTTTGTTCTAACATGCCATTATCATAGGATATGTACTTGAATATTTTTGAATGTTTAGGTATGTTCCTTATGGTAGTGGATGTTGCATAGTCAATCCATTAGTCTATAGTAGAAGTCATCTTGGGGGTGTAGAAATCAAGGTAAAGCTTAGTTTCTTAATACGTATTTTTTGTTGATGACGATGGGATAAAATTACATAACTTTTCTATTTGACCTTTTGGATTCAAGTATGAATCATTAATGAAATGTTGATTGAGTTCTCTTTGAATTCATAATCTGGAAAGTTTTGATATATTTCTACATAGTCATTTGAGCAATTTGTTTGATGTTTAGAGAAGACATGATTTGTCACAAGATACTTTAAGGCAATTTAGATATTCTGTCTTCTTTTTCCATGATCTCAATAATATTTGTCAAATGAAATCATCCCTTCTTTTTCATTTTTATATTTATGAGAGTTTCCAAGTATAGTACGAGTATGACTTTTATGTTAGAAATTTATAAGTAAGGTAATCCCATATCAAAAAGGGACATAAGAATAAAGTGAGATATATACAAAGGTAGGACTTATAACCCATTGCCTTAAGGTTTTAATTTGAGATATGATGTCCTGGTTATATATGGGTTCACTTGGATTCGATCTAGTTTCTCCCTAGGCTCCCTCAAAACCCTTCATTGGTATTAGAGCTAGGTTGGCAAAATATGATGAATAAAGATTCATGAATTTAGGTCAGATGAATGGATGATTCATGAATTGACTCAAATTGCTGTGTATGAGCTATGGATTGAGGAAGGGCTAGTCTTATATGGATGGATACACTTGTGAGGGAGAGATGTTGGAAATTCAGAAGTAGAGTAATCTCACATCGGAAGGAGACATAAGGATGAAGTGAGTTATATATAAAAATAGAACTCGTAACATCTTACTTTAAGGTTTTGGGTTGAGATATTCTATCATAGTTGTATATAAACTCACTTAAATCGGGTTAGTGTTAGAAGTGACAAAGGAAGCAATTTTGATCAAGAAGTTCATCACTGAACTTGGAGTGATTCCTAGCATTGTTTAGTCTATAATATTATATTGCAACAACAATGGCACTATTACCCAGGCAAAGGAACTAAGGTCTTATCAATGGTCCAAATATGTACTCAAGAAGTTTCATTTGATCAAGGAGAAAGTGGAGCGAAAAGACAACATTGGAGTGAATTTCTACTAAAGAGAATCTTGCAAATCTTCTCATTAAGTCACTGTCTCAAAAGAGACATGATTGACATATGGAAGGATATGATATTAGATATGTAGGTGATTGACTTTAGTGCAAGTGAGAGATTGTTAGTTTATGCCTTACAGCTAATCGATTGGTTGCAATTTTATGTATGACATTATTATTTATTTAATAAAGGCATTCTTTATCTTTATATATTATGTTAATTATATTTGATGTTTTAATACTAAACGTAAAATCCCTGAACAATTAATCTGTAATTGAAATTATGATGAGATCGTAATTGTGAGATTCAATTTGTATTTATGTATTATTCTCAAATTTTTCTTAATTGTAGTTCCATCAAGACAAAATATTGTTGAAATAGTAAATTATCACACTTTATGTTTCTTTCTCGTAAAGAAAGTAATTGTTCTTATAAATTAAAGTATAGAGATATTTAAACTAACATATGAGCGCTTATTAGAGAATAAGTTCATTGAACTAACCCGATTATAAGGATCCCAAATGAAATATTACTTATGTATTTGTGGATTTCTTCATTATGATGGTTGTATAATTGATCCTTAAACTTGTGATTACCAAGGTATCTCATAGAGAAATTATTATGTTTTGAGGCTACTTATGACTTCTTATTTAGGGTAGCTTAGTTGGTAGGACTTGGATACAATATGAATCACATAGAGATAGTTGAGTAAGTCAGTAAAAGATTTTTCACTCTAAAGTAATTAGAGATAATGTTCTACTGTTATTGATTAATAGTGGTTTAAGAAATTTTTTGGTCAGAGTGAATTGACATTTAAAAAGATAATTTTAAATGTCAATTATAAATCAATTATTAATTAGTAAGAACAAACATGATTGGATTCAAAAGAGTAGATGATATATTTATACTATGTCCAATTGGAACATTAAATGATAAAATGATTAAATTATACATCATAACTATGCCGGGACAGGTTCAGTCAAATCATTTTGACATTTAAGATATTTAAGAGGTTATGACATATAGCAGATGTCAATCTTGATCCATAATTATTAATTTTTTAATTGAAAACTTACTAATAAGTCACACATAAAGAGTAGTTTAAAAGATAAATAATTAATTTCATAATTAATTTCAATTAAGTTAGGCTTAATTGTAAAATTTGAGAAACTTTATGAATCAAATATGAGATATTTAACTTTATTAAAATAAATTAATTATAGTTAGAGTTTGACTTTAACTATAATTGAAATATTTAATTGCAATAAAAATTAAAACCCTATTTTTTTCTATTTATAAAAATAAGCATAAGGAAGCTAATACTTTTGTTAATCACTCTCAAAGAGTTGAATGTCTTTTACTACTTTGTGGACACTATTAGAAGTTAGACGTGTGGACAATTGTCATTTCAAAAAAATTTCGAAAGTATTTCAATAAAAATATCAAATCATATACAATTTTATATTTTATGACTCATGTTTTTCAAGTTAATCAATTATTGAAATATAATAAAAATCGTAAAAAAATTTCACTAGGTATCCCCGTAATTTGGTCACAATTGGTTTCCTACCATCTTATTAAGATATAATTCTGAATACAACTAAGACTCCTACTCAATTCAAAGATGATTTTACCGGCCAATCCAGGCAAACTCCGTCCTGTCATTGGAGCCATCAGAATTCCGAAACGAAAATGTCCTGTGCTGTATTGCATTTTAGTTTCTCTCTTCAGGAAGCTACATTTCAATCGTTTTCCTTATTTACAAACGGGGACATGAAATAAACCTAGCGATTTTGTTGGTTCTGATGTTGACAGAATTGATATGAAAGAACATATGCCTGCAGAGGCCATGGGGTTGGGGAACAAATTTAACCTATAAGCTTATTCTAAGAATCAGATCGTTTGACTTTCCAACTTAAATAAATTAGATCAATTTATGTAAGTATAGTTAATCTTGTATTTTGCAAAATTGTTACCAAAGTGACAACTACCTCAAATACACAATGGCTATGTAACAAGTTTTCAGAAAACGGTGAAATTGCAGTTCACGAGTTGACTATCTGTATATCCTTTAAGCCTTAGCAAAAGGTATTTCATTGACTATATGATTGAAATTTTAGTGTATAATTATGGTAATAAGTAATGTAAGTGAGAAGGAAGACATAATTAAATAAATGAGAAGATAAAATTGTGATAGAAAAAGATATGACTAGTTTGCCGGAAGAGATTTATACTTAAAATAGTATATTTTATAGAAATTCCAAAATAAGCTATTTAATTTATAACCTTTATTTTTATAAAATTATAACAACATCATAATTCAATTTAAATATAATATGAACACATTTGATGAGTATGCAATTTTACTTAAAATTTGCATATGAAAAGATAAAATCAATGATTAAAAAAACTAATTCAGTCATTTTAACCGTAAAATCTTGAACTGTCTAATTTTTTGGTTCAGTTTTTTACTTTTCAATTCAATTTACTTTAATAACTTTTGTTATTAAAAATCAGTCCATTTATTAATTAATTAGTCATTTTTTAAATTAATAAGTTCTTATAAATTAAAATAAATCAATTAATTTTTATTTGAGGATCAAGTTTTTATTTAAACTTTAAATTTTATAATATCTTTTCTTAATCTTATTTAATCTTTTAAACATTAAACTTCTTATCTTATAATATTAAATTTCGGTTTAATTTTTAAAACATCGGATAAAATCCAATTTCATTTCACATGTTTCATGATTAGCTAATAAGAAATTCAGTTGGCGAGTGGAAGAACGAAGATGAAGTTAATTTGGCATTGTGAATATGATGCACTTCCCTGGAGCGATAATTTCAAGTCAAACAAATATTTTATAATAAAACAGTGGAGAAAATACAGAATGGAAAAAACAGTACATTAAACATACTTCCAAAGAGAAACTCTCGAGCTGACGGCCCACGCTGTCATATATGATGTAAGATCAGGAACAATTAGCTGAAAGACCAGCTATCGATGAAGTGTTAAAAATTAATTCATAATGCGGTATGTATACGTAAGGGCGGTTTGATGTTGCCTGAGCTGGGTGAAGTCCCGTGGAAGTGGAAGACGGGACTCATGGGAGTGTGGGCTTGGGCAATTCAGGATATTTGGGAACTTCTGGCTTTGGAATTTCTGGTAGCTCCAGTTTTGGCAATGCTGGGACTTCAGGTTTTGGGATTTCTGGAAACTCGGGCTTTGGTAAAACTGGGAGTTCAGGTTTTGGAAGTTCCGACTTTGGAATTTCTGGTATCTCAAGTTTTGGTAGCTCAGGTATTTCAACCTTAGGAATAGCAGGTATCTCAAGTTTTGGTAGCTCAGGTACTTCAACTTTAGGAATTGCAGGCATGTCAAGCTTTGGAAGCTCAGGTATTTCTGGCATTGTTGCTTCGAGAAGATTGCGGGTGTTCACTCGGATAGCATGTGAAGTCATCAGTGACAAGTTGATGAGCAGGAGAGGTAAGAATATGGATGGGAAGCGAAGATTGGCCATAGCTTGGAGCTGAAGATGGATGAGAGAACTGACCCTTGGGGGAAAATTGCAAAATAAGTTTTAAGTGTTTTCTTGTGATTGCAGTGTGTTGTTTAGCACATGTTGTGTGATTTTATAGAAGTGGGAACTGAAAATGGTAGAGATCAAGTGGTAGCTGGTAAGAAATCTACTTCACCTGGTAGGTTCAAGTTCAACTCCTCACCTTACGTCGATAGTCTGTTCTACGGTATAACTACTTTGAAAGTCGAGGTTTTCATATATGTGATTAGTTGGAAGCCTTGATAGTAAGTTCCTCTCTGAGTTGATAATTTCCAAGCATTGCAAACACAGAGTTTGGGTGGTACAAGTTCCAAGCGCTGAAGATGAGAAGTTAGTTTAATCTTGTTTATGCACAAACCTTTACTAGCACATCTCAAAGTTTAACAGCCATATAAAGCCCTGAAAGATGACAAAACCAAAGATTATTTTGTGTTTTAACACCAGAGAGGCAGCATCAGATGTCGGATGTTGGATGTTGGGCGCCTAACGCTAACGCTAACCCACCTAAGAAACAAAATTGTAATTTCCATCCCCCACCGCTAAAAGTCACGAGGGATAGGATACGTGTTCATGACAACATATAACAATTAATTTAGGGGGTGTTTGTTTCTGTTTTTATTTTTAGTTTTCTGTTTTTATTTTCAAATTTGATAAAAAATCTTGTTTGTTTGAGTTTTTAGTTTTTGTTTTTGGTTTTGGTTTCTTCCAGTTTTCAAAAATTATGAAAACCATAAAAAGTGGTTTTTGTTTCCTGTTTTTTTTTTCATAATCTGATTTACTATCAT
>JANZLX010000213.1:10652085-10667160 GCA_025531955.1 Erythroxylum orinocense | reverse complement strand
GCACCTTTATCGTGGGATACTCGGCGGAGCGACCTTCGAGTTTCCCGTTATGTACCCTACGATGAGGGGGCGCTACAATATCAATAATTCATGCTCAAAATTTATCACCTCAAGTTGATAACTTCTTCAAGTACACCTAATTTCAATTTAACACCATCCATACACAATTCATATTTCATTAACATTAAAAGAAACAATTTTACAAATCTTTAATGGCTTTTCAAGCTACAATACATCAATGTCTCAAAATCCCAAAATACATAAGGTATTTAAACTTATAATACTTGAAATGTGACTAAGCCTTATATTTTACAAAATCTAGCTTAAAAATACAAAACATGTAGAATTCAGGGCGATGCCTTGACTCTATCACTCATTCGGTCTCTTGCGCATCACCTGGAGATGGGAAGGATTGGGGGGGGGGTTGAGCTTAAAAGCTCGAGGTAGCAAATTTATAATCGAGAAACAAACAAAACTATTCAAAATGTTCATTTGTCATGGATAATTCTTATGGAATCATAAAATGCATAGTTCTCATCCAATTCACAATAACACAAATCATGTATTCATCAACTTGTCGACATATCTTAAGCACATAAGCACATCAGAATGGTTTGGGAGGTCCATAAGTAGAACTTACTACACAGTTCCACAAAATGGTCCTTTGTAGCTGTGAACAGAACGTACTATCGCAATTCCATTCAATGGTCTTGCGTAGCAGTGAACTTAGGAGAGTCCGTGCAACATCCCATTACCATAAGGTACATACCCAAACATTCAAGAATATTCAAGTATATATCCTATGATAATGGCATGCTAGAGCAAAAACAAATCCAACTTACACATGGCATCATCTAACATAATAAGAAGTTATCAAATTTTAAAACCAGTCATTGCATTCTTTCACAAGTCTACATTGTTTCCATTAGATGAATATTTAAAAAACCTCATACAGGTTCTAGCAAAAACCACAAAATGAAAGCTATAACTCTCTGACGTCAATTGATAGACCTTTGAGCCATAACTTAGTCCAAAACGTTCTTCTAATCCAAAATAAACACTAGTCTCCTGTCTCGTACCTAAAAAATCACATTGCAATTTTTATGAGTTTTGTGAACTCAATGAGTGAACCATCATTTATGATTTCGTTGAATTCACATACACAAATCACATATTACACAATTATTCATACAGAACATGAATATTTCAAAAAATGACACTATCATGCCACATCATTTAATCAATATGAATTAGATCATATATAAACATATAAAGATGCATATGAGACTCCACATTCATTATTAATGTTGTGATCGAGTGCCTATCACATTTACAAATACTGGCCCATTAGGCTTAGTTAGAAACATATATCACGAAGCAAAGCTCTACGTGCCAAATTATATATCACGGAGTAAAGCTCTAAGTGCAAGCGCTTGATACTGGCCACTTCGGTCACAACGTCTTTATCTGAGCATGCATTTTATGAAATGCATCAATTCTGAATTTACCATATATCATAATCATGTATAAGCACAGTCAAAATTTCATAATCATCGGACCTAAGTCCAACATTCAACTTTCATTTAGAATTCACATTTCATACAAAATGATAAAAAAAAAAACCAAGCAAATCATAGCACTTCTAATACAATCCCAAATATTTACTCCTCGGACTTTAAGTCTGGAATTTGGAAACAAATTGCAACAATTCAATAATTGGCAAATCAAATCAAACCAATCCTAGGAAATTCTTCTAGGTTGACTTACAGTACGCTCCAAGAAGCTATTGCCTAGATGGTCTGGCAATGTCTGGCTGGCGTCTGATGTGCTCCTCTATAACATACACAACACATTTACAATATATCACATTTTTTCATAAATGTATAAATATTCATTTATGCACATGACTTATATAAAATATGCACAATGCATGTTCAATGACAATTCTGGGTTTCTTATCAAATAATTCAGGTATCAAATTCATCATTAATCTCATTTGTACTTATAATTTGAACCAAAATAAAATAATGTGAAATCAATTTCATAACCTAATTGACACTTCAGATTTTCTACCCATAAGATTTCGGGTCAACTTTGCAAAATTAATCTGATAGGGTACATGAAAAAATTAGGCAACACTTTCTTCTAGAAAATTGTTCAACCATGTCTTAAGTTTCTAATGACTCCAAGATCATCTAATTTGATTGAGTATTCTATGAGTTATGCTCACAGTACCACAAACTATGTATATTTGAACATTTGGCTAGTATATGATCATACCCTCGAATTTTATAACTCATATCTTTTAGCTCAGCTATCTAAAAATTACAAATTTTATACCAATTTAAATCTAAGAGATTAAGCTAAAACTTTGGTGAAGACAACTTAGTCTAACTCATCCTATATCAATACAATTTATTCAATAACCACAGGATATGATTTCTGTCCTTGGTAATGCTAAATCCTAAGCTAAGATGCAGTTTCACGCCAAATTTGAAAGTCTTAGAGAAAAAAATAAAATTCTACTTCTTCAAGAAAATTGTAGGTTTATGTCTTTAGTTTAATTTTAACTAAGAATTAACTTATTTGGAAATCGACAGATCAAGTTATAATCAAAATATCGAAACATGTTCATGAAAATTTTCCAGTTCATAACATTCCTGCAGACTTTCACACTTTCATCCTATCAATCACTTTCAATTTAATTTAGATAGCTTTAAAATTTTATGGAGAGAAATAAAATGTCTTAGGAATCCATTGATCCAAGTTTCAAGTCATTTGAAGTTCGGATGAAAAATTTATAGCCAAAAGAATTAGGGATGTTCGATGAAATAGTCTAGTTCATAACCCATACTGCAACTATCACCTTTTTCTCTCTCTAGCACGCAAATCTTCATCTTCTTCACCAAACCCAGTTTTTTTATTCTCATTCCTTTTCCAACTTAATCACTTCTAAATCATCTATTATGCTTGTCACTCACTGTAACTTTCAAACAATTCAGAAACAATCATAAACTTTAAACATCACAAATTCGAAATTCCACTTCTCCCTCTCTCTCTACTGTAAACTTTCAAATTCTCAGATTTTCATCCAATGCATATTCTTTCATTTTTATCTACTTTTGCACTTCATTTAATTCCTAATCCAGTTCAGAAATCATCCACCATAAATCAAAATTTGAAAATTACTCCCGAACACCAAACCAGAGCATATTCCGATAAACTTAAATTATTGCCCTTTTCATTTTTCTAACTTACACAGTAGCAGTGAAAAATTTGTTTCAATTCAACCTTTGCCTTTACAGTACATATCAAGCATATACGTGAGCTTGCAAACAAAGATGGGAGACATTTTTCTTCATCAACTTATGTAACTTTCCATTTTTTCTCCAATCCAACATCCATTCAAGATAGTGTTAAACAATTCCTACTTCTCAAATCAATCATCCAATTTATTCATTATCGAAACCATAATTCACAAATCCATGCATGCATGTTTATTTCAATAATGTAAAATAAACATCATCAGAACTACTTGCATGCTTTAGTTATAATTCCAACAACGAGAGTGAATCTAAAAACACAGAGAACATAACAATTTGTTATTTGGTGAGAGTTTCTTCCCAGTGAAGAACACTACATTGAACATTCCTAACTCGAAACATCAGATTGTTGTATGCTTTGCATGCCATTCATGTGTCACTGTTCACGTGTGCCATATGTTTCCACAGATTCATCATTTGTTATAATATCAATTTGCCAATTTGTTACATATGTATTATTGCCACGTGTCACACTAGGATTGGTCCACAAAAATCAATATTTTTTCAAAATGCACCAAAACTTCTAAAATATCCTAAATATACCAAAAAATGCCAAATCAAATTTAATATACTCCAATTTAATCCACAATTTCCATTTATAAACCAATTTACCTGGAAATGCCAATGAATGCATGTACAATCATATCAAGATTACAATTAATTTATGCATGACATGCATTTTCCTAATTTTCTCAAAAATTTCTCATAAGTTACTATTCTAGTCTTAACATGGGTAACGGGATGTTACAGTCCATGAATGAGCTCTATTCCACTAGTGGGCAGGCAGGAGAAGTTGTTAGTCGCACTTGACTTAACTTAGGAGACTACCACAAACCCACATAACATGTATTTCATGACTTGCAAACATATTGCCCAAAAAGGTAGTTTTCGGAAAATTGTTTTTCATGAGCATGAAATGTTTCAAATGCATTTCCATTTCATAATTCCTTCACAAAATTCATATACCAAACATATGAAGATTTCTCAAATCATTCTAGTAACAATAATGCACATTTATAAAACAAAATGAAATCATTTAATTTTATTGCTTTTGAAAACTTAGTCATGACTCATTAACTCTATTATAAACATGAAACCCACCTTAAAAATCCTTGCTTATAATTTGCTCAAAGATGTCTCTCCTCTTGATCCTCTTGCCTTCCTTGATTCCTTTTATTAATGAAAAAATCCCCATTCAATAGGAATACAATTTGAGGGCCCATATATATATATAGCATATTCACTAATATAAATTCTAAATACTCAAACTCTTCCGAAAGTCCAAACCTTCGGGTCCATTTTCCATGATAATTCTGATCAGATATATGAAGAAATTTGCTAAAACTTCCTTCTAAAAAATGTTCCTCATTTTATTAAGTTTCTAATGACACCAAAATCATTCAATTTGGTTTAGAAATCTGAAAGTTATACTCCAAACATTTTTGGACTATTCTTATACTGAAACAACATTCTATACCTAAATTCCATCCAAAATTTGAAGTTCTTAAAGATTCAATTAAAACTCGATTTCTTCAGAAAATTTGTATCCCTATGTCTCTACTTTAATCCAAATTAAAAATTATTCTATTTGGATATCTACAAAAAAAGTTATGCCTAAAATGTCGAAGTATGTTTAAGTTGTGCAGAAAAACTTTGCCACGATGAACCAACAAGTTGGCCGCGGTGAACCTCAGAGTTGGCCGCGGTGAACCTCAGAGTTGGCTGCAGTGAACCTTAGAGTTGGCCACAGGGACATCACCGCGGTGAAGATAAATGCTTGCCACGACGAACTTTGACAGAAACTCAACTCCTCTACCAAATTTCCCATATTCTAACTCTTGACTTACATCATTTTCACTCTCCTTGTACTTCTAACTATCACCAAAACATGTTTCATTCATCAAATCAAAAAGAAGGATGCTTATACTTACTTGATTTAGCTTCAAAGTCTTCAAAATCTTCAAGATCTCCAAAAACCCTAGCTCCTTCAACCTTGAATCTTCACCAAATGAAGAGTTTCTTGGCTCCAATGAAAACTCTTCTCTTTCTTTACCTTTTTCTCTTCTTGAACAACCTCAAAATCTTTCTTGAAAGCTTAGAAAAGATGAACCCTATCTTGTTTTCTCTTCTTTCCTTCCCTTTCTATTTTCTCTTCGTATTTTCTCTCTTTTTCCCCCTCTCTCACATTTCTTTCTTCTCAAAATGCAAGACAACATTTGCCTCTCCCCATTTTACCCTTCCTTATTGCCTTATGTCTTTTTAAACCTAAGTGATCTTCCAAAATGCGCTTCATACCATCTTACCACCTTAATTCAAAATAACCTATGAAATAAATCCTACTAACATTAACATACTAATTGACTCCCAAAATTTCACTTATCCAAACCTTATAATTATTTAAATCATGCTTAACTAAAGAAAAAAATTCGGGGGCCAACAGATATCCATGAAAAGAACCTTATCTTTCAGATTAATGACGACCAAATGACATTCAACATGAATGGTGAACTAAAGAATCCGAAGGAGAGTTGCTCATTCAGAATAATTGATGTGTTCGAATCTTTTAAAGAACAAAAGGACAAAGAATAGATGACAAAAAACATCGACTTTAAAGAAGCTAAGAAAGTCCTTATTGGTTAAGTGGAAGAAGCAGAGAAGACGAAGGTGATTAAGGAAGAACGAGAGCAACTCACCTTCTTATAGGACAAACTATTGGATTCGATAGAAGATTCAGGGAGTTTCGTTATTCCCTATTTTATTGACAGTTTGTTAATGAAATGACGTTGCTGAAATTAATTGGTTTTCTCATCTTGATCAATATTGTCCTTCTAATCATTTTGCAATTTTTAGCTTGCTTACAGGCTACAAAACTATTGTCAAACGAAAAAGGTGGAAGCAAGTTGCTCATAATTTATCTCGACTAAGTTTCCAATGATACAAAGTTAAGCTATTGACCATAAATTAACATGTTTAGTAGTTAGGTTTAAATTGTTGCATAGTTAGATTTGTTTTAAATTTAAAAAAATAAGTTCTTAATGATTTGGAATATTTTGGATTGCTAACTCTCTTACTCTTTTTCAATCAATTATAAGAAAGGGAACCCAACTCGGTGTCAAGTGCATTTGGTCTCTGCCTCTGACACATCACCACCTTAGTCACCATGATGGTTTCATGTTCTAACCCATTTCTTTTCACTTGAGTTAGTATTTTTTTCTTTCTCAGTATATTATTTTATTCCCCTTTATGTGCTTATATGTATGCTCTCATATTGAGGACAATGTGTTGTTCAAGTGTAGGGAGGGTTGTGTGTTTTTTTACCTTGAGTGTGAGTTTTGCATATTGTATGATAGTTTGTTTAGGTTGCATGATATGAATTGTGTGAATGCGTTAATGGCTTGAACTTAACAAGATAGATTTAACATTAAACATAGCCTTTTAGGTTTCAAAGATTATTAGCTTGAGAAATTAGTGACCTAAGTTACTTGGGGCTAAATATACTGGTTAATTGGGATACAATGTTAGTCCATTTACCACAAGAATTTGTCATACTCATTTATAATTTTAGGTTAATCAAATATGTGACGTTTTTAATACATTTTTTATGAGAATGATTAGCTAAAGCAATAAGGTAGGCAAAGTTTTTTGTTAAAAAAAGAAAAAAGTGTATAATTTTTAAATAAAATAACTATTCCATTAGCCTTCGGGTTATGAATAGAGCTAGTAGCCAATTGAGAATGTGATGTAACTAAGTAACCGGATCGACACGCATCACAAATGTGTGACTTCATGTACGAAGGCTACAATGACATTCCAACCAAGTAGCTTAATAACAAAATGACTTAGTTGAGTAATAGGATTGACATTCATCATAAATATTTGCCTCCATGCAAAAAGACTAGGTTCGTTTCCTTAAAGAAAAATCAACAAAAAGAATGTTTTCAAATAAAAGCCTACCACACTTGTTAATAGCTTGATTTTTCATAAAAACCTACTGAGGAGTAGCTACACTTTTGTTTTGACTGAACGATTATCAACGTGTGTGAGCAAGTGATAGAGGTGAACAGACTCAATAGTAACATGTTGATTAATTTGTATATTTAATCCAAGGTGTTTAGATCTGGATGTCGCTTGTTAAAAAGTTAGAATGACTTGAAGGATGAACTTTATAGTTAAATTTGTTTCGCTAAGTTGAAGCCATTGTCTTATTATTGCATATGCGTGTTTTATGTTTTCTTAATTTGGTTGGTTGTTTTTGTTTGCTAGAGGACAAGCAAACGTTTAAGTGTGGGGATATGATAAGTGTAAATTGCATTGTATTTTAGGGCATAATTTGATATGTGTTTAGCCATTAATTCGATCATTTAGTATATGTTTAATTATTTGTTTTTTAAGTGTTTTATGGGTTAGTACAAGCTTTTGAGCTTATATATTATGTTTTTGAGGTACCTTGATGTGTTTGCTAGTATTTTAGGATCAGTATCAAACGGAGGAGTTTTATAAGATATTTGGGCCAAAAAAATGACCCACGATCATGATAAAAGGCTCAGATGTAGGGAACAACTGTGGCCTGCATTTGGCAGATGCGCAAACGCTCATGAACTTCATGTTTTGAGGGAGATTTTGAACCTTTCGAACCCTGGAAAGATCCTAGGGTTACCTAAAACATAAAGAAGTATAAAAAGAACATAAAGAGGAGAAAAAGGAGGAGTTTTCTTGCATCAACAACCATCACAAAAACCTAGAGAGAGTTCATCGAGAGATTGAGAAAGAGATGAAGGAAGAGAGACATCGAGAAGAAGCCTACACGAAGTACTTCTTGAAACAAGAGGTTTCCTATTGTTGCTATCTCCATTATCCATTCGGATCTATTTTCCAGTGTATTTCCATTTTTGTCTATGTATAGAATTGGAACAACTATTAAATAGGATTTATGAATGTTGAGGAATGCCTAAACTCACCTTCTGGTTATTTTTTATCTTTGATTCAATAAAAATCTGATTGTTTATGTGAATTGGATTCATTGTGATTGATTTATGCATTTTTATAAATCAATAATAAACTGAGAGGGTGATCCGATGAAAAATAATTAAATTGGGCTAACGAGAGTTAGGTAATTTAATAAGAATGAGAAATCAATCAAATTGGTAATTATGTGACGAGAGATCTCACATAGGTTCTGGTAGTCTAGTGGAAAACTTTAAATCTAATTATGCTTTGGAAAAATTGTGAATTAAGAAATTGTAATTTTCCATAATCTGATTAAGGTTTATAATTTAGGGCTTTTGGTTATAACTCGAAGAGAATAACCAACCCTAGGATAGTCTAGGACTAATAACCCGACATTTCCTAATTAATTAGGTTAGTGTTGAAGATAGGCAAAAATTTCCCCTTTCTCTCAATTGGTAGTTCCTTAAGTTGATTCTTGGTGTGTGTGCATTGCAATTTGCTGATTTGTTAATATTTCGTGATTTATTCTTGAGATGAATTGGTTGATTGAATTACGTTATTGTTTTAGCTTATTTACAGTTGAATTTCTATAATTTGTTTCAGCCTTAAAATTTAGGATTAGATTAAACCTCCTCATGGGATCGAAATCTTAGATACTACACGAATTACCCATACGCTTGCGAAAAATGGAGGTTAAAATATTAAAACTACACATATCGAAAAACCACGATCATGGACATGTCATGTCATTTTGAGGGAATTAATAAAATAGGTGGGCTATATGGCAAATGCAGAGTTATAGTGCCCCATTCCGTAAGGAGGTGAAAAGAAAATGATCATTTTTTTCATGTCTTGTTATGTAACCTAATATTAGTTTATTTTACCTTTTCAATTAAGGTAGGCAAGCAACTTGTTGAATCATTGTAATGATTTCTGTTACACAAGATGATCAGTACACAACCATCAATATTATTCATAACCTAGTTAATCTCATAGAGAGAAATTAAATAGTGATCTCTTAAAATTAAGTTAATTTATATTAAAAAATTAGTAAGATTCAATAGCTTATTTTATGAAAGGGAAAACAATTTATACATAAGATATACAACTTTGTTTGAAAAATCAAGGATATTATAAATCATAATTAAGCAAAAATTAGGTAACTTCAAGCATGTAACAACTCAATTGAGCATGTCATTTTAAGAAACAATACCTAAATAAACTTATTTTTATAAAAAAATCAATGAAATTAAATTTTTTGAGAATTTTAAAAATATGAAATTAAAAAATTTACCAAATTAGACAAAATGCATAAAACTTAAACTTTTAAATGAAATACAAAATGATAAGATTGAATGAAACCGAAGGTTGTAAAACCTTAGGTTCCTTATTGCATTAATTATTCATCAATTTAAATTTTTTAAAAAATTATTCATCAATTTTATAGAATCGTGCACAGTTTTTAACAACTTTGTAAGTCCCCGATCTTTATTGCTTAATTTTTTCATGATTATTTTAATTGTTAGTTATAATATTTTACTAAAAATATTCTATTGATGGAGGTGATTGATAAAATAAATGAATACTCTAAGTACAATATGAAAATGGACTATAGCAAAAATTTTCTCATAGGTTCTATGTTTCAATTCCTTTGGCAGGAAATAAAAGTTTTGGGAGACTCAAATTTTTAGGAAAATTTAAAGGTCTTGTATAAACAATATTAAATTTATCTAAATTTAGGTAGCAACCTTACAAATACATGATTAGATTCAAATTCATAAAAAAGGTATAAGATCTCAAAAGTATACAACTTATCCAAGACTAATCCCCAATATAATCTTTAGGTTATAAACGAGCATGGAATATTTTCATGTGTGTTTATATACACAATTTTTTTATAAGAGGAAGAAACCGATGGCAACGAGTTGAATTGTTTTGACATCACTTGGTCATAACTATATATCCAGATTTTTGTCGATTGCTTATGCTACCAATCATATGTGTCAATAATAATATGTTATATATTAAATATCTGAACAAGTTAATCTCATGGACTTACCATAATCTTTAGTTCATGTTTCTAATCCCCATACAAATTCTACTGTAACATAAGTAAATCTCATATTCTTTGCTTTGTTCAACAACAATCAAATTACTCAAAATGTTAGTCACTCTCTTTAAGTTAACTTAATAATAATATATAAATAGGGAAACCGATATTGCATATAAGTTTTGATATAAATTATGTAACTCTTACTTATTATCTTACCTTAACAATTCTCCTAGATAAGAGATAGGAAATATGGACTGAGGAACTATATCATCATATTATAGACTAAGTGGCATCATTATTTGCCACCAAAAGTGTCTGCAGGTATAAGCCAATGTTATGATAGCCATAACTGAAAAGATTGTAGCTTCTAAAACGCATAATGAGGAGTTAGTTGGCTTTATAAGGCCATCCACACTAGGAGTTTATATTGTTTATCCATGAAAATTTTAACTTGAAAACCAAGAGGTCTTTAAAAAAGGTAGAAGCTTTTCATGGGTTCTAGTTTTTCCACTTTAATAATACATTCTTTTCTTTCCAATAAAAACAAAAAAAAATCACTTTTAGCATGTTTGTTATGAGGTCTTTAGGGTAATGAAGATAGATTTTGATTTCATTCAAGCAATAAGAACTTTAGGAAATGTTATGAATGATGACAAATTTGATGAAAAAGAAGCCTATATGAATGCAAAAGTGTTACATGCTCTTTTGGTGTGTCCTTACATGAAAGGTTTGCATATTTTTACCATAGGAACCATGTCTTCTAGGTTTAGGTTTAATTATTTTTCTCTCTTAAGCATTAATAATTTCTTAATTTTCTTTGTGATTATATTTATATCATCCTCATCACTCATTTATATAGGTCTTATATATAATTTTCCTCCTCCTTAGAGACTTTAAAAATCACCTCTTCTTGTTGAAGTTAGTTTATTTTCATGTAATTCATTCATTTACATCTCATAGGTTAGTGATTAGATTAGCTTTTCCAATGGTATGGTCCTTAATTTTTATAATTTTGTTTATTGTATTTCCTACAAGCCATGTTTTGTGTTGAAGAGTGTCGATAATTGTCCAACCTTATTCGTCTTCTTTATAGTTTGCAATTGTCTATTTATCAAGGTAATTCATTCAATTAAGTAATGTCTACAATGTGATCGATTTTGTGTTATTCTTTGCAAATTTACCTATAACAATGATTGATGATGTCACGACTTGGTACCACATCGGGCCTATGATAACCACCAAATAACCGGGCTAAGGACACTCACAGTATCCTTAATCCGACTATGCAAGGCTAACTGAAAATTTATTTATTTATTTTTATTTTTAGGGCAGTACAATGGCTGTGTTTTAAAAATCCCAAATGCTGCAAAAATTTTCAAACACACTTTTATAATCACATCCAACCACAACTTCAAGACTTTAAAGTCCACTCAAGGCAATCTCAACTCCAGGCAATCTCAACTCAAGGTAATTTCAACAACAATATCAAAAGTTCATACATAAAATCTTTTATAAAACACAAGGAAATAAAAAGATAACTTAAAAAATCATAAAGCATATCTACATAAACACAGTTCATGAGCCATTAGACAATAAAACTACAAAATAAAAACTACCTACGTGTGGTAATACCCTAAAAATGTCACAAGACTGCATCGATCCACTCAGAGCTTCAAACTTACTGAATTAACATGCATGGTTAGAAAGTGGAGGGGGTGAGTACACTAGATACTCAGTGAGTAGGAAAAACATATAACACAAATAGAATTCAATTCATACCAAGACGGTGTAGATAACTTATAAAGTGAATATACAACACAGAAAACCATAAGCTCAGCCTATGACTCAATATATACTGGTTAAGAACCATATAGACCTCGTCGGTGTCTAGACCTTAAGTATGGAATCACCCGCAAGTCCCGTAGAAAGGTGTAACACCCCACTCCTGCTGCGACCCGAACCTGACATCGATAGTGATATCCGAGTCCGTGTCTCGCGAGGGTGGCGTGCTAAAACACTCATTCATTAATCTGTACATTTTTTTAACAATATCTGCAGAATTTAAATACCCAATTTGGGTTCTCAGTCAATCATAATACATAATTCAATCATAATACACAATTTCCAATAGCCAATTGGGTCTATTTTTCAAATACAAATATACAATTCATTACAAAATTAAGAGAAACATACAATGCAGACGCGAACTGATCCCGACGTCTATCCTTCACTTGAACCCTGCAATTATACTCCCGTTGACCTAACGGGGTATTCTTCTGAATCCTGAAAAATAATTGCAAATTTTGGGTGAGTTTTGCGAACTCAGTGAGTGACCATCATCGATGGCTCACCCAAGCACAAAACACATAATTTACAAATCTCACTTTCTTTCGCATTTCACATTAGTACACATTCCACATTATTTCACAGTCAATACACTTAAACATTCACATTATGCATATGAAGTGCACATGAGACCCATATACACCAACACAATTCTCATACAAGTAAGTGTACAAACATAAAAAATAATTGAATTACAAAACCATGAGAGAAATCATGTTTCTTACCTATTAAGCTTCCAAATCTTCCAAAACCACAAAATCTTTAACTCCCTCCACCACACACGATCATCATCAACTTAAGGGGGTGAGGTATAAGTTAAGATTTTTAGTGAACACAAGAAGAGAAAACAAGTAAAATATGAGAGCTTTTGTGTGGGTGGCGGTTAACAAGAAGAAGAAGACTAACAAAGAAGGAGGAAAAGAGAGAGGCTATGTATGAAGGAGAATTTCTCAATTTAAACACCAATAACCTTAAAGAAGAAGAAGTATCGAGAATCACTAAAAGGTGTGGGTTTTATAAATAAAACAAGACATGTTGGCATGGTTAGGCAAGTCACACTTGCCACTTGCCACATGTCTCATTTTTAAACCCTCACTTGGTTTCTTTCCAATACAATTCCAATTTCTACTCCAATTTCTCCCCAAATTTTCCAATGGCTCTAATTAATAAATCCTAAAATCATTTATCTAAATTCCATTGCCATTGGACAGTAATTTCTACTACCGGTAAACAATTATTCTGTCACTTGACATTTTTCCTACTCCAAAAATTTACCCAGAATTTCCAGAAAAAATTCTAAATTTCACTAAAATTTCTCAAACCTCAATGACCCTCTCCAACTCAATCTTTAAGCACACAAATCACATTTTTCATAACAATCACATTTAATAACAAAAATATCGGGAAATATTATGAATATATGTACAGTCATTTTCAATGTGCAAAATTCACGATCCACGTGTATATGTGTGCTACATGATGCATGAATATGTAAAGGCGAATCTAAGCACTCATTAACCACTCCATATTACTATTTTACCCTTCCCACTAGTAATGGGATGTTACAAATAAACTCACCAGAAATCACAGATTCTGCCACTCAAGCCTAACCAAATGATCAGAAAACACATAAGCTAAGTTGCTACTAACATCAAGTTGTTAAGAAAGGAGCAGTGCCACAATGTATAATCAGTTTTTTATCAATGCTTAAAGCTCTTCATATTCTCTTGTTCACTGCCAGGTGCTCATCTCTTCAGTTCAATGAATGTGGTAAGTTCAATTCACTGCCTAATGCCACCTTTTGTGAGCTGTGATCTTTAAGGTGTGAAAATGCTATCAAAACCTTTGTATGTTTGCTGTGAAAACTTTCCAAACAAGCAGATGGCAACACCAATGTGCATTCCTGAGCTATTTACCTGCAAAAAAAGTTAGAGAAAGAAACCTCACCAATTACCTTCTAACTGGGGTGGAGTGGAGACTTTCCATAGCTTGGAAGATTATGCTGGAGATCACACTCCCAACATCCCTGGCTTCATCCTTAAAGGTTCTATTGTTTCGTTCAGTCCAAATGTTTTAGACGGATGTTGAAAGAAGAATGAGGAAAGGAGGAGTGGTAGTGGGGGAAGTGCTAAACCAAGTTAAAATGGAGTTGAGGTTTTGCTGAATAGGTAGGTGTAGGTGAAAATGGTAAAGACAATGGTCCCAAACGGATTTAGAAAATTGGCATTCAAAAAATAAGTAATCAATTGTTTCATTATCTGACAAACATAAAGAACAGTAGTTAGGGGTTTGTAGGTAGAGCATTTTGTCTCGGGTGTTTAACTTATGAAGGAAAGCTAGCCATAGGATAAAAGAACACCTAGGCCAAGTATTTTTAAACCAAACAAGCTTATGCCAAGAAACTTCCTATAAAGGGGGCCTCAATATAAGATATGTTGATCGATTGGTGAACTTGTTTGTAGGACTAGCGAACCATTCCAATCGATCGAGTTGAGATCTATTTGGAGAGTAGTGTAGGGGCTCAAGGTTCCTTAGGATCACTATGGAAGCCTCATGTCATCTCCATTCGCCATTCTTATTAATGCAGATACTATTACTGACAAAGGAAATTCCGAAGCATTGATCTCTCTCAGGGAAGTAAAAGACTGTAGGATTCCTCTAGGATGCCACGGGTCCTGCCATAAAAGAATAGAATCACCATTCCCTATCCTAAACCTGAATTGGTTTCCTAGTTTGTCCCTTACAAATAAAATCTTCCTCCAACTCCAAGAGCTGTTAGAGGTTGGTTGGGCATCCCAAAAGGTTTTCCTTCTTAAAATGATGGTATGAACCCATTGCACCCACAAAGCCTCCCTATCCTCAAACAAATACCAAATCCTTTTACTTAACAAGACTTGATTCCAGGTA
>JANZLX010000213.1:10639070-10651985 GCA_025531955.1 Erythroxylum orinocense | reverse complement strand
TAATTAAAATATAATAAAGATATATATAAACTAAAATGAATAAGATATAAACAAAAAAAACTAAATTAAATAATCTACAACTTTATAATATGACAATGGACTATTTTATAATTTTTTTAAAAAATTAGGGACAATTTTATAAATTTAAAAAATATTTTTGTATTATTGTAATATTTTAAATATATTGTATTATTCTTAATTTTATAATTGTATGATGATAATTGTTTTTATTTATATTAATTGTAGTTATTATTTATATATAAAATATTTAAAAATGATTGTTATTTCGTATTAATTGTCATTATTATTTATTATTAAAATTTTTGAAAGCATGGTTAATGTAAACAATAAACTAGTAAACTATACAGTACAACTATATAATTACCAATATGAACTATTTTGTAATTTTTAAAAATTTTAGAGATTATTTCATAAATTTAAAAAAAATTTGAAATGATACTCAGTACTAACTAGTATCGGTATAATTTCATTCCAGAAGTTAATCCAATGTTAAACTTAGTAGAGTATTCATAACATTGGTACAACTCCGAGATCAACGACAAGTCCAACTATAATAATTGCGTAACAATCAAATTTACACTCAATAATGTGTGGGTGAAAAATATGGGAAAAGATTGTGCTTGCAGTAGCCCAAGGGGTTAAAGTGGATGGGAAAAGTGAGGACAACAAGATCTCTGCCCTGTATTCCAAGAAGATACCCGCCACCCCCTTACAGTTTCAAGTTCAAGCCATTTTCATGCCTATTTTATGTTACTTGCCTAAGCTACCCTATCCTATCCTACCCTATCCCTGTTCCTAACCCTAACCCTAATCCTATTCTTCTTCCACTCCACACGGGCCATAGGCGTCAACTCCTTTGCTCTCTCTGAAATCTGAAGTGAAATTTGTAATCATCGAATCGAAATATGAAAGGGGATGGTTTTTTTTTTTTGAAATGGGGATGGTTTTTATGTTTTTTATTCAAATACTTGTCTTCTTTTTTTTTAACAGCAATTAGCAAGTTATCGAAAAAACAACTCCAGCGGAATTATATTAAGCCGGTGATATCAGCCACAACTCTATTTTTATTTAATGAATTATAAATTTTAATAAATTTATAAAAGCGTCCATATAGTTTATGTGGTTTACAAAATAAACAAAAGAACAAGCGATATAAAATAGTTTTCATATTTAGAGGGCTGCAGTATGTATTTAGACCAGCCCTAAGAGTTCTACCAGAGCTTCTGGTCTTTAATATCGTTGATAAAGGCAGTCACGATCCAAACAGAAATATTTTAATTAGTAAAGATTACAAAAAGATTTGATTGTGAAATACAATTTAGCAAGGCATTTACTTTTGGAATGAGATGTGAAAGACAATTTAACAATATAAACAGTCAATCGTATCAATGCCAGAATGATGTCAATAATCCATACCAAATTATTTAATGCACAAATCCTAACCCAAGACAAATGGTCATGCTACAAGCCAACAGATTATATATAATAATGTAATAACAAATTTGAAGACAAATAGCAAACACTTTATCAGCCAAGCAAGTTACAGAAGTGAACACTAGGCACAAGGTCAGCATTAGTCAAAACAAAATATTTCTCCAGCCAAAACTCGAAAGAAGCATCAAGACCTAAATTTATAAAGTTTTCACAATGCAAACAAACAAATTTGTTTCGGGTTGTATTCTTGAGAAAGAAAAAAAACTAAATAATAACATTTCAATAAAATTTCGTTAATATGCAAGGTCTGAAAAGATCAATTAATACACAGCCTTATTTGTAATTTGAAAAAAATAACCATTACTTACCAATTAAAATAAGTAATGAAAACTTAATTTTGACCCCAAATTTGATATTACAAGACAGTTACATAAACATTGAGCATATTTTAAATGAAAGTAAGCATACATCAAAAGCAAGTAAAAGCTGCAAATTTGAATGTATGAACTCAAAGATTAATAGAAACAAACCCAAAAGTCATGAAAATGGCAAGTAACATCTTATCATGCTTAAATTCAAACCAAAGTTATTAATGACATCGACAGACACTTCGAAATCATGAAGGATAAAAATGATATGCAATGATTAGAGAAGTTCACTTTCGATTAATTCACTACAAGAAAATTACAAATTAGTAATGGAAAATTACCTATGGAAAATCAATTTTTGTCGGTAAAAATTGTATTTTGCGCGGACAAAATATTCGTCAGTAAAAGATAGAGGAAAATTATCTTGACAATTTTTTAGAAAATATAGCGACGGAAGGGCGATATCTGTCAGTAAAATAGATGGGAATAGTATAAATAAGCATCATGGTGTACTGACAGAAATATATTATGTCAGTAATGTACCGACAGAATCATTAATTCATCAATAAAATTGAAAGTTAAATGGCGTCATTTGCTTCGGCTTCGACGGTTTTAATAAAATGAAAACGACAATGGTTAGTTTAACATCAAACGACATCGTTCATCGGTAACGGTGGAGGGAAATTATCCGATCAATTTTACCAATGGAATATAGCGACGGAAGAGTGATGTCCGTGTTAGAATAGTGTTCTAAAGGGAATCACCTTTAGCACTTTTGTACAAACCTTATTTTGATTAATAAAGTGAAAGACAATTTTTCATTAATTTGATGTTCGATGTTGATCTTAAATTGAATTAATGAATTCCATGACACAAAACATAACATGAAGGAAATCATGATGAGATCATGATAATGAGATTCCTATCATGTGCAATTAGTATCTAAATTATCCCTAGTCATAGGATTGATAAGACAAGACATTATTAATCTGGATAGACTAGCATATATTATACTCATTGATTTGATCAAGCAGTGGATCTCACAAACTGTAAGTATGAGATGTTTAAAGTTAACAAGTGGATGCTTACCAAGAGTTGTAAGTATATCGGATAATCCGTTGTGAGATTATCATATAGATGATCTATCAAACGTCAATGATTAATCTCACAATAGCAATGGTGCAAATATCCTTAGACTTGAGGTACTCAAGGATATCTTAGATACTGATCCTCTATTTTGACATCATTCCTTACTGCCTCAAGACGAGGTCGCTCATAAGGTAGTAATTGGGTACAACTATTGGTATTCAAAAGTAATTGGGTAGCCAATAAAGGATTAACCACTCCTGATAGAAGGAGATGATACCTATAGCCTCTTGTTAAGGTCATTACTGAGGACTCTCTAGCCAGAGCAGTTATGTGTCATGAAGGGAGTCTTCAATGACATATAGTGTAATAAGATCCCAGGACAAGAACTACCATTACTTGGACTAGATATTACGTAGTCAATCTAGTAAGAGTTGACACATAGTCCATACTCCGAGCCAAGTGGGGTATAGTACGGTGAAAGGATAAATTACACAGTAATTGTCTATGGAAAGGTTAGTAAGTCGAATAATTAATTATCGAAGAGTTCGTGTGTTAATCCACCTATATTTTGGTAAATTGGCATCATGAAACCCTTCATGATTTAATTGAATTAATAGTTAATTCAAGTGGCATGAAACCATCTATGATTTGTTTAGATTAAGAGTTAATTCACGTGCTCAAAACAACCGGAAAACTAAGGGTCACACGCATAAAAGATCGGACGAGAAACAAAGAGTGTATGGTTATTTTTTAGTAGGCTATGGCCACAATTGTGATTGAAGGCAAGGCTGTCAATTAAGTAGGCCACAATTGTGACTTATAGGCCACAATCGTGACCGAAGGCTCAACAAACGCACATAAGTGAGTTCTTCATTTATGTATAAGAGAGCTAATCAGTCACAAACACACTCAAGTGAGAGAATAAGGTGTCTAGAAAAGTTATATGAGTTAGAGAGAAGTGTCTTGAGTCTTGCTCATGCAATTTATACAATTGTTGCATAAATCAAAGTGCTTGCAACATAGTCTTGATCTTTCTCTCCATTATAATATTTACTTGAATTCATCTAGTTTGGTGCTCTAACCCCCTTTACACATTGTTTCTTCTTCATCTTTGCATGTTCTTGAGTGATCAAAGAAGGGTTTGGCATTTGCAGGAACTCAAACAAGGAGAAGAATCATGAAAGGAGGAGAATCAAAAGATACATATACTGTTATGCCATGTTCATATAATCTATTTATGCATGCATTTGAGAATCTAGCTTTTTGGGAAGTCATGGGTCGAAATTTAGATTCTGACACTTTCGTTGCTTTATTGTGCATATGATGTATAGAAGCAATTTCTGACACTAATTTACCATCAAAACTATCATTCTGTCAGTAAAATTGACGATTTTAACAAAAATAAAACGACATCGTTTGGTTTAAAACATGTCCCTAATTTTGTTGCAATTATATTGCATATGTCCCTAAATGTAAGATAAGGCTAATTATGTTGCAATGAAACTAAAAAAAAGTCCACATGTCCCTAATTTTGTTGAAACATAAAATGTGTCAAGTTTTGTCAATCTACTTGATAATAGTTCTTAATAAGGATTAATGTTGAACTATATTTCAGAGTTCAACAAAATATGCTATCAAAATGACATGATACACTCATTAATAGGGATTAATATTGTATTTCTTAAAGGCTGTGTTTTGTGATGAAGAGCATCGATAATTTTCTAACCTCATTTGTCTTTTTTGTAGTTTGCAATTGTCTGTCTATCAAGATAAGTCATTGAACTAAGTAATGTCTACAATGTGATTAATTTTGTGTTATCATTTGCAATTTTACCTATAACAATGATTGATGAGATTTTACGTTGGGGTTTAATAGTCTAACTATTTTTGTGTGGGCATTGTTTAAATTGAAACATAAAGACTAGAACTTATAGGTGATTAATTCAAACTTAGTATTAACATAATAAATTCACATAAATGACATGATAATTCTTTGCATAATAAACTCCTAGGATGGTATATAAGCTAGAAAATCGTGATGCAGCTCCCATAAGGCTTATCGGTGAAAAATTTCATAAGCCTAGGAGTTACAGTGAGAACTTACTTTCTCGATTCATATGGTGTAACAATGCCACGTACCATCGTGCTTGTTTAAAATCAAACTTTGGAAATCAACTTGTAGTTGATTAATGTAAACATAGTTATCTTGATTTTGTATGTTGTTCTTTTGGAATATTGTTAGAATGATTGATGGCTAGATGTATGAATTATATAAGTATTGATTACATGTTGAATGATTTTGAATAATTATAAATGATTTTAGGCATAACAAACCCCTAAATTAGTATAGGCTGGAAAGTCGTGATGCAGCTCTCAAGAAGTTTATCAGTGAAAAATTCCACGAGACTAGGAGTCATAGCAAGAACTTGATTTCTCGATTCATAAGGTATAACAATGCCACGTACCATAGTGCTTGTTTAAAACCAAACTTTGGAAATCAACTTGTTGGTGATTAATGCAAACATAGTTGTCTTCGTTTTGTATGTTGTTATTTTGGAATATTGTTAGGATGATTGGTGGTTAGATGTATGAATTACATAAGTATTTACTGCATGTTGAATGAGTTTGTATAATCATGGATGATCTAAGGCTTAATAAACCTCTAGGATGGTATATAGTTGGAAACCTGTGATGCAGCTCCCATTAGGCTTATCGGTAAAAAATTCCACAAGCCTAGGAATCATAGTGAGAACTTACTTTCTCGATTCATATGGTGTAACAATGTCATATACCATAGTACTTGTTTAAAATCAAACTTTGGAAATCAACTTGTTGGTGATTAACGTAAAAATAGTTATCTTGGTTTTGTATGTTGTTGTTTTGGATTATTGTTCGAATGATTGATGGTTAGATGTATGAATTACATAAGTATTTACAGCATGTTGAATGAGTTTGTAAAATTATGGATTATTTGAGGCATAATAAACCCCTAGGATGGTATATAGGCTAAAAACTCGTGATGCAGCTCCCATGAGACTTATTGGTGAAAATTTCCACGAGCCTAAGAGTTATAGCAAGAACTTGCTTTCTCGATTCACATGTGTAATGTCACGTACTATAGTGCTTGGTTGGCATATTGTTTTATTTGATTGATACTCGCATACGTTTAGTTTGTATAATTATGAACTTATATGGTGGGATAGGTTGGTTTCAATTTGGAGGGAAAATGGTCAGAGACCTATAAAAACTTAGGGGATGTTCTATAAAGTAAAGATTAAATATTTTTGTAAACTTAGGGGAAATTAAGGATACTAACTATGAAATCACTTTTTTAAATAACAGTTTTGCATAAATAAGTAATGTTGATAGATTTTGGATGTATAGACGATTAACACCCGATTATTTCATTAATCCTAAGTTTGTTGAGAGAGTTGAAGCTTTTATTCATTATGTTTGTTCTTAACATGCATATATAAATGGTCCAAAGATCATATGTCCATTAAAAAGTGAAAACATATCCATTTGCTTCTTATTGATGAAGTGAATCTCCATTTGTTAAGACAAAGGTTTTGTTCCAAATTATTTTGAGTGGTCACAATATAAAAGGCCATTAATTTGCAACACCTTAAGGGGTAATGAAGTAAACTTATCAATAAATATGGATGAGTTTGAAGGGGGACTAGATTTATAACAAATAATGTCGGTGCAACTGAAAATCTTTACACCCAAATGGTTTATGATGCAGCCAGTTATACCTTTTAGGCAGATATAGAAAAACTTGAAAAAAATCAAACCCACATGTAAAATTTTTTTTTTGACTTACTAAAATCGGTTGAGTAAGAATTATGGACAAATTGTGAGACCATGATTTAATTATCTTCAACTGCTTAAATATTGAACAAAAAGTCTGAAGATCATATTTCTGATCGAAGTTTGGATAAAATTGTTGCTTGGTATAATGAATCATTGTCTCCTGATCATACAATGGTTGATAATTTCTACAATATGAAGAAACTTATTAGGGGTCTTGATTTGATAGTTGAAAAAATTTATTGTTGCAATTTTGGATGTATGTTGTTTTGGGGAGATAATGTGGAATTACAAAAGTGCAAATTTTGTGGTCAATCTAGATTCGAATCTAGAAATTGTTCTACAAAATAGAAATTAGTACCCCGAAAGCGAATGTATTATTTCCTACTAACTTTGAGACTTCAAAGACTACATGCCTCTGATGTTACTGCATCTCACATGAGATGGCATAATGAACATGAACAGGAAGATGGAATAATGAGTCATCTATTGGAAGCGCTCATTTGGAAACATTTCAATAACACCCATTTTGAGTTTGCAGCTAAAAGTTGAATTGTTAAGCTGGGATTATCGACAGACGGATTCCAATCTTTTAGTTAATCAAGCCAATAATATTCATCATGGCCAATTATAGTTACTCCTTATAATTTTCCTCTATGGATGTGTATGAATGAGGCATATATGTTCTTGACAAATTATGTTAGGGCCTACGGATCTAAAGCATAAAATTGATGTATGACACTAAAGTTGCCTAATGTATCAACTTATCTATCTCATTTTGTTGTTATATTTTATAATAACCCCTTCAAAACTTGTTAGAAGCCTATTTTCTTAGTTAAAGTAAGGTAAGAACTCAACTTTCTTAACATTGTACTATTAGGTCCTGAATGGTTCGAAACCTAACTCAGAAAACCATAATACTTCAGAATACCATAACTATCATCGCTTCATTTTCTTGTAATATCCTCTTGCTCTGGTACCAAATATGTTGGGTCCGAAACTTGGTTTTAGAGTCCAACGTTTGCTTCGATACCACTTATGTTAGATCTCGCTTAAATTTTGGAAATCCAACTCTTGCGAATATCATCATACTTAACTTGAGCGTGCATATTACCTTATAGGGATATTTCCATGAACCCTTATTAGGCATCATCTCACAAAGGTGACTTGCCCACAATAATCAAACATCAAACCAACTTATCCATTTTAACACAGATGTCAAAAATAAACATACACAATCGAACTACTTCAATCTATCATTTCATTTCTTAAGCAACAGAGTTTGAAAGACATTATTTACAAATCAAAAGCCACACCATTGGCTTAATACATAAATACAAAATAACTAATGTAGCAAATTCTTTATGCTCTCGATCACTTAATTGCTTAGCTATCACTTGAGGATGGGGACAGGAAGGGGGTGAGCTTGAAAGCTCGTGGGCAATAGTTTATAACAAAAGATAAGCAAAAACCTTGAAAAACATTTTACTTATCTTAGAAAAATTTCTTTGAGTTCATAAAACACTTGTTTCTTAGGCCTTCAGCCAAAATCTACAAGTCACAAAACATGAATGCATCAGACTTGATCGAGCATATCATGAGCACATAAGCACATCAGTATGGTTTGGGTAGCCCGTAACAGAACGTACTACACATTTCTCCTAAGGTTCTGGTGTAGCCATGAATTGAACATACTATCGCAATCCCACATAATGGTTTTCCGTAATCGTGAACTTAATGGAGTTTATGAAGGAGCTCCATGCCTCTAGTGGGCAGACGGGAGAAGCCTTTTGTCAAAGTGCACTTAACATAACAGAACGGATCAAATCAAACCCACATAACACAAAGATTTCAAAATCTTGGAAACTTGTAGCCCAAAATGGCACTTTTCTTGAAAACTTGCTTTCAGAAATGTGCATCTTTTTAAAAAACATATCACTTTCATGGTCTTTTCCTTTTGAAAATCATCACTCAAATCATGCAACAAATATATAGCAGATATGACAAATCATTCATGAACAATGACGCAGCATTTATGATGTAAGTGAAATAAAAAAACTTCTTTGATTTAAAGAAAACAATAGTGGTTTATTGATTCTATCATAAACATGTACCCACCTCGACTACCTTGCTTAAAAACTTACTCAAAATGCTTCTTCTCTTGTTCCTCTTGTCTCTCTTGGTCCCTTTATACAATAACAAAAATCTCACTCAATAGGGTTTTCAATTGAAAATCCCTCAAGCACAAACACTAAAATTGGTTCTAGAATACTTAAACCCAAACATTTTCTAAACTCCAAGAACTAAAATCCTTTAAAAAATCCAAGAGATTTAAAATGATCTTACCTTCATTCTTCACCAAATGAAGGGATCTTTAGCTCAAAAGAGAGCTCTTCTCTTTACAAACAACCTGAGGTATCAAAGGTTCTTTCTTGTCGTATCTTTAATGTGTAATCCGTGAGATGATCTGACGGAAATAGGCCTCTACGACCCCTTTGGCTCTTCACCAAATGAAGAAATCTTTTGCTTAATTGGAATCTCTTCCTCTACCTGTTTCTCTTCTTGAACAACGTCAACATCTCTCTTGGAGGCTAAGGAAATTGAAACTCTATCTTGTTTTCTCTTCTTTCTCTCTTTCATTCTTTTTTATGTTTTCTCTCCCTTATCTCTTTTCTCATCCACATATTTTGCTTCTCTAGAAACTTCTCATTCATGTTTTCTCCTTCTCTTGAATATAAGTCCATATTTTGGTCTTATCCTTTTATGCCCTTAATGAGTCCAAAAAGTCCATTTTATCCTTCCTTATAAGCTTATGCTCTTTTAAACTTAAGTGTCTTGCCAAAAATATCCTTGAACATTCTAACATAATACTTTCTTTCAGAAAAAGTCCCCCACTGTCTTAAGTTTCTAATGCCATCGAAATCATTCCATTTGGTTCAGTGATTCAAAAGACATACTTCAAACATTTTTGGACTGCTCTTGTCCAAAACAGAATACGGTGTACAACTTCCATCCAAAACTTGAAAGTCTTAGAGACTGAATTACAATTCACTTCCTTCAAATACTTCATAACTCTATGTCTCTAGTTTACCACAGATCAAAAATCATCTCATTTGGAGTTCTACTGATCCCGAAATCATCAAAATACTGAAATATGTTCAGTGAGATTACACCAGTTTATATGATTGAAGAACACACTCATTGTACCCGTCCCACTCTTTTAACTTAATCTCTCTCCATACATTTTAGATAGCTCCAATTTTTGGTGGAAATGTAGATAAATGTCTTACGAAACCAATGATTTAAGAATCAGATCATTTGGAGGTCTAGAGAAGAAGTTATAGCAAAAAGAAGCAACCATGTTCATGCCCTCATCGGTAATGTACATGTCTCAGTGCGAACGCCATAACCTTTACTACAGATGTTGGATTGACTTTGTATTTAGACCATTGGAAAGAGGACTTCGAGATCTATAACTTTTATGAAGACCTCAAAGTGAGATTCAGCCTCTAAAAGGATCAAAAATCAAACAGAAGATGACAGTCTAAAATGAGATGGTCAAACATGAGACGGAAAAAGTCAAACATGAGACGGTCAAACATGAGACAGAAAAAATCAAACATGAGACGATAGCAATGAATAGTAGCTGAGACGATAGAAATGAACAGTAACTAAGACGGATGCAATGAACAGTAACTGAGACGGTCAAACATGAGACGATAGCAATGAACAGTAACTGAGACGATAGGAATGAACAGTAACAGTAACTGAGACGGTCAAACATGAGACGGAAAAAGTGAAACATGAGACAATAGAAATGAACAGTAACTGAGAAGATACGAATGAACAGTAACTGAGACGGTCAAACATGAGACCGAAAAAGTCAAACATGAGATGATAGCAATGAACAGTAACTGAGATGATATCTAAGGTTGAAACAATAAAAAAGGCATAACCTTCAGCTCAGATGTCCAAAATTTTCATACTATATACCATTGGAAAGATAAAGGAAATATCTACAACTCTTCAGAAGGCAACTTTGCCAAAATCTATCTAAATTAATTCCATATTTCCTCCTGAAGTCGGAATATGAAGTTTACACTCAACTCTCAACATCCTGCACCCAGTTCTCGACTTCATAACAAATTTTGAGATTCTTAGAGATAGAATTGAAATTCGATGTCTTCATAAGAAATGTAGCCATACGTTTCGAGTTTAATCCAAATTAAGAATCATTTCGTTTGGATAACTAGAGAAAAAGTTATGGCCAACAGACCGAAGCACACTCAGTGAACATTTTCTAGATCACTACCAATTTGGTTTCTAAATCTTTCCTTATCACAACTCATACCAAGATCACTCTTTCTACTCCCTCTACTTCTCGTTTTCAATAAAATCGCATTTGACATCAATTATACCCGAAAGTTGTCAATGAATGCATGTACCACTTTTTTGTGTGCAAACATTCAATATTTATGTGAATATCTGCTAGCATTATACATAAGCAAGAAAATGCATTTCCTTAGTCTCTCTTTGAGCTCACATGAACTGAAATTTTGGGTCATAACACTTAACATAATGATGGGATGTTACAGTTGATCTACTATTGGACTTCGCTTTCGAAGCCCAACATTTGGAATCATACGATAGTCGAATCCCATTGCAAATTTCTTTAACAATAAATGCATATACAGAAAATCGATAATCAAATCGGCCTGATTTTTTTCTTCTTTGTTTTTCATTTTAAACAATTTCAGTCACAAAAAATGCAAATATTATTAAACACATTAGAGATTCAATAATCACTTGGGCTCATTACAGAATAAAATGCTTGTTTTCATAATATCTTTACATTTCAAAACCACCCCTTTGGCTTATTACAAGATACAAAAATTTTCAAAATACACATGATATAATTGAACGCTTATGCTTAATGTGACTTTAAATACCAAAAGTTTTTGAACTAACTTAACTACAAAAGTCTCTATATTCTTGATGTTTGCCAAACTTTGCAAGGTTCAATGTTGTTCTGCTTTTTCTTCTCCTGCAGAGTGGAAGGTAATGGGGTGAGCTGCAAAGCTCAGTGGCTTATATATTTATAACCATTGGCAACGAGCCATACAATTCAATCACGCACACACACATATATATAGATATATCAAAGTATGCATGTATATCCCATTTAATCTAGCAATTCTATCATCCAATGTCACCATACAAAACATATCATGGAGATTCATCCATTAAAACTTAACACTCAAATATGCATCATACTTGACAACAACAATTGGCTCGAGGGTTCCATGGAAATAGAATTAAGAAACCGAAGTTTACCCCATAAATAGAATGAGTCCATTTTTTGGAGATCATATGCCATAAGCGGGCAGCCGGGAGAAGGCTCTTATCGGTGTGCACGTGACGAACAGAATGGTTCCATTCTTGCCCAAACAGAAGAACGTAATCATGCTCAAAAATCATTTTATCAAATGCTCATATTTATCAATTGCTCATACTTTAATGCTTTTACTTCATTTTGTTTATACAAAATGCCATGAAATTTTTTTTCAAGGCATACATGATCATAATCCCAATTCAATTATATCGAAATGTCATACATCTCTTAATGCATAACATAAACATATCATAATGCATTTTCCATATTACAGAATTCAAAATTTAACAATTCAAGCATATACATACACACCTAGGCACATTGGCCATTTACACAATAACCATAAATTTATTACCCATCCAATTTTGCTTGCAAAATTTGAGTCAGCGATGTCTTTCCCCTGGCTCTTAGATAGGATTCTCTTGGTTCCCTAAAACAAACCAAGTCCCATTCAATAGGAATCTAATAGAAAATCCCACAATGCAAAATCACAAAAATTGATTTTAGAATACTTAAACCCAAATATTTTCTAATAAACCCAAACATTTTCTAAACTCTAAGAACCAAAATCCTTTTAAAAATTCAAAAGATTCGAAATGATCTCACCTTCATTCTTCACCAAATGAAGGGATCTTTGGCTCAAAGGGAAGCTCTTTTCTTCCTCTGCCTTTTTCTCTTCTTGAACAACTCCAAAATCTTTCTTGAAGACTAAGAAGAATTAAACCTTAGCTCAACTGTTTTCTTTTCTCTCAAATCGACAAATTCTCTCTCTTTTTCTTTCTCATTTTCGTTATTCTCTTC
>JANZLX010000213.1:10603684-10622058 GCA_025531955.1 Erythroxylum orinocense | reverse complement strand
TTCATAAGAAAGAAACAAATATGTGCTAGTCTAACCATTTCATCAATACCCCATCTTGATGAAACTATGACTAGGAATATTTTAGGAATAACACAAAATACAATTTGAATCTCATAATTATAATCACATTATAATTTCTAATTGCATAACAATTATTCTAGGAATTTTATCTTTATGATTAATAATTAAATAATTAAAATGCACAAAAATAAAGAATACTTTTTATTGAATAAAACAAATTTTATACAATTAAAAGTACAACCAAAATTAGCTGCAAGGGCATAAACTAACATCTGTTATGTCCCTTTCATTTCAAAAGTTGTTTCTATTTACTTCTTTGTGTAGATTTTGATTGAAACGCTTCCATCTGCACTTGTACGATTTTAGAAATCATCGTTGGCTCATTATACAACAGAAAAATGAATTGAAAAACAGCTTGGAGATGAAGCTGTGACCTTCGTAAATGTGAACTTCGTACGTATATTGTTTTACATAGTAATTCTATCTTAACTTACTTGCCCAATACATTAGATGTATATATGACCCATTCTTTCATTTTCTCCAAAAAAAAATAATAATCCTGCATTGAAAAGGAAAATCTGAGAAGTCTTATGGTTCCTCCTGTTCCATATGTTAGTTTACGCTCTACAGCTAATCATTTTGGTTTTAGCCGCTTAGTGACAATTATTTAAAGACATTCTTTATCTTGTATATATTTTGATGTATATGATAAAGTTCATAAGATAATTATATATTGTAAATAAAATTATAATGAGATTATAATTATGAGATTCATATTGCATTTATATATTATTCATAATCATTGTGCTATTAAGATTGGTCGTTAATAAAATGCAAAAATACTGACATACGTTATGTTTTTCCTTATGAAAGAAGTAGTCAAACTTATAGGCTAAAGTATATAGATACTTAATCAAATGTATGGGTACTTATTAAAGAACAAGTTCACTGAACAAACCCGATATGAGAAATCTATTTGAAACATTACATGTATGTCTATGAAGCTAGCACTTTTTGCTTAACCCTCTCTGCAAGAGTTAGAGAGTTTTCTCAAACTATTTTGTGGATACCATTAGAGGTCAGACATTTGTGTAATTACGGTGGTTGAGATTGATCAATTTTGGAAATAATTCGAAAGATACTATAGGAAAATGATCAAGTTTTGGAATACAATATGAATTAAGTTTCTGCTTTATTAGGACTCGTGTTAATCATTTTATAAAATTAAAGAGATCTTAATTTTTGAAAAATTCAAGATTATGAAAAAATTTTGTAATTATTTTGTTGTGGCCGAGATTGAATCCCGTCCCGATTTCCCAACGCTATACAGATGTATAAATTGACAGTCCAGTTTTGATACATATTTTATTAAATTCTAGCAATGTTGTTCCCTTGTTTGTAAGATGGGAAGAATCGCATGTTCATTTGAGTTGCCTCACGCCAGGAAATATTATGTTATACACAAGGTGTTGCTGATGCCTGCTCCGGAGCTGTGATATGTAGAACTTAATTGTTCATTTAAAATTTTCACTAATTAAACATTAAATCCGATTCCCAAGAGTTAAACAGCGGAGTAATTTTTATGGTATAGAAACCCACACCTTCTTGAAAGTAGTTTACAATTAATTTAGTTATACTATATCAAGGTAATTTTTATGGTATAGAAACCCACACCTTCTTGAAAGTAGTTTACAATTAATTTAGTTCTACTATATCAAGGTTCAATTTAGTTATACTATATCAAGGTTCAAGCATATCACAACGTCGAAATGCGCGAATCAGTAGTTACTAACTTCACCAGAAATTGAAGTTTGGTATTCTATTGTTCACATTATGCAAGTCTTTTCTAGCCACGATGGTTTTAAAAGTTTTACAAAGAAAATCATCTGATACGGTAGACATGATGCTTTGCTCTCGGGTACTTACTGCGTGCAGTTACGATAATAGTGCTGTGTTTCCAGCTTTAATGTACCCTTTTACTGTTTAATCTTCCAATAAGATAAGTTCAGAAGCTAAAAACTAAACCTTATGATCAGTGAAAAAAGTTCTGAAACTTGGAACATCCCCACGACACCTTGAGAATTCCTAAGCTACGCAGCAACGGCAAAGTTTTGGAACTTTCCCCTTGAGTGGCTTGCGATGTTTGGAAAGCAACGCTCTGTCGTAAACTGTTCTTTATCCATAATCTTGAATCTGTTTTATTTCTTCTGCATGTAGCTAGAAACAAGAAAAGCTTCCTGGAAAATTGTATTAGAGTCCAATATCAAAAACCTAGAATCACCGAGAGAAGCATCAGCAGCCTTATACATAAATAGCTATATGGTCAGATCATCACCAGACAAAAGACTAAACGTGAAGTTGGGGCAAAGTATCAAATCAAGTTAAGAAGAGGTGGAACGTGGATTTTCATTTTGTTAAAAATAGAATCTGTCGTGGACTTTTTTTTGTTCAACTTGTAACTTGAATCTGCCAGTTTTTTCGTCCTGTCTTAAGTTTATGGCTCAAAGTGATTCTACGTTTAGAGTCATTAGCAGTCAAGAACACAAAGCTAGATAAACTTGCGGATCATCAGGAGATGCATATATCATAGCACTTCGCTACATTTCATTTATGTGGAGATTATAATCATTTACAAGATATATTCCTTAGTCCTTAGCATCCTTTAAAATTTGGTTGCAGTATAAAGACTATAGGAAGAGTCCAAACTAATGCTTGAGGATGGTCTACTGGGAGACCATGTTAAGAAGCGAGGCTCTTGTTTTAATCAAGCCCCTGAAGACACTTTGCAAGCCATTCTCAAGGTCTTCAATGCTGGTTTTTAAAGCTTCCAGCTTTTCCTGGGAAGCTGAAGCCTTGTCAATTTTGGACACTTCACTAAGAACAGTATCAACACTCTCCAACTTGTTCTCCTTTTCTTGTTTTCCTTCACATGCTATTACTCCCTTGTACATCAGCTTTGAAACAAGTGACCACCAGCTTTGCTTTGGCTTTGACACTGGGGTCGACAAGAAGTAAAGGAGAGATCGGAGTATTGAACTGTTAACTGAGTTTACTTCTCTAAGTACCCGAATCACAGCAGAAAGATGATGGTCTTGTTCTACAAGAGGAGATAGTCCAACTTCATTTTCCATTTGCTTCAAGGCCTCAGTGAACCTTTTCGCGTTTTTCTTTATTTTCTTTCTGAAGCAAGTGTAGTTACTAATTTCATTGTCAAGGTTTGAATCTGTTTTTCTCCTTCGAATTGCTGATTGAAGAGCTTGAACATGTTCCTTAATTTGCAACATGAAGTCCCTTGTAAGGCCACAGATATCTAAGAGGCTAACAGAACCATCCAGCAACCCGTCAAGAAAATTTTCATTTTGATGACGAGAAACAGCTTCTTGTGTTGATGCCATGTGGAGTATATCATCAACACACTTATACAAGTGATCTACTCCTGATAGGCCAATTCTAATAGAATTGGTTGTTAACTTCGATGAGGCCTCCCATGTTTTAAGCTTGTTCAGCTCTTCTTCAATTCTCTGGGTGGTAGGGTGAGATCTTGAAGGCAAGCTAATTGATCTTGCATGGAACCTGCTAGCCATGGTTGATGTGTTTTCACGGGGAAGTATGGAAATTGAGATGAGCTAACCACTTCCATGGCTCTCTACTTATAAGGATACAATCATGCAAATGAAAGATGATTGTAGCCATTTAGGTCAATGTGGATGATTGTAGCCATTTAGGTCAATGTGGTGAGCATGTGAAGCCGGTGTGAGCTCACCTCTAGATTCGGTTACCTTGTCACATCTTTGGCCAACAGAACTCCAACAATATGCTTGTTTAAAAGTCCTTGCAATTATGAAGCAGTATGAGTTGTCTTGTTATTTTGTCATTTTTGTGTTTGTTATGCAGATAACAAGATGAGTCATCCAAAATACTGCCTTCCCTACTGCCACATTATCCTCCCCATACGTTCAGCATTAAAAAATTTCAGCCCGAAAGATGTGACCAGACTGTGTTGCACTCTGTTGGAGGAACCTTGAGCACCAAAAGGCTTTAAGAAAATGGAGGCGTTAGATCTCCGGAGAATAAAAAACAATAACAAATGGTGACTACAGTACTAATGAACGTCTGGGTACAGGGTACTATTCTATATGTGCACGAGTGGTTGGCTCGCTTCCTGTTTCTATTCTATTAACATCATGATTTTGTTATCCCTTTGCATCGACTTACTCTGCAATCGTATACTCAGGTATTGACACGTCGTTGCTCGCCTTTTCAACACGAGTGAGTTGTCAATGATGAAGTGGCCATGTGGTTTCTGGGAGACAGGTGGTGGTGCTCTCTGGTGGCCCTAGGTTTGTGCAGCACTCTCAGGAAGTAGTCTTTTAAGAAAATTTTGAAGCTTCAGCTACTTTATCAGTTAATAACAAAGTTTGAGTACAGACTTGATATTAGTTTTGAAAATGATACGGTAAAGTACTAATACTAATTAATATCTGTTTAAGATAATTTTCAAAATTATAAAAATAATCATTAATTTTATAAATTTACTATTAATAATAATTTGAATAATTAAATATAATAGAATATATATGGTTTATATAATTTTTAAAGGAACTATAAAAATATAGATTAATATAACAAGCATTCATTATTTCTATTAATATAAAAATACAGTGGCTTAAAGTTGATTGCATTGGAATCCCGTCTTCCATTCTCATACACACAAACTTATAGAAATATACAATATAGGAAGTAGGAACAATTGTAGAATGATGACTTTAAGAGGTACATTAATAGGCACAGGTATCTAAGGCTATGTTTGGTTGGACATAAAATTTTTAATGAAATGAAATACAATAGAATGGAATGGTTTATAATGAAATGGAACGTAAATAGATGTGATATTAAAAAATTATTGTTTGGGAGGAATGAAAGGGTTCATAATGATACAGTGAAATGTTATTTGGATGAAGGGTTTATAATGTAATGTAATGTAAAGTTGTTTATCATTTTACATTCCATCCTAAACCCCCCAAATTGGAAGTTTTTAATTTTTACTGTTTAGGAAAATGAGATGTAATATGAAAGTCTCTTCTGCCATCTCATTCCATTCCATTCCATTATAAAACTTCTGCTTAAATGATGAAATAATATTACATTACATTCCAGTTCATTATAAAACTCCCAACCAAACATAGCTTAAAAGAAGAAAGAATTGTTGAGGATTACAATAATGACATTAAGAAAATATAATATAAATACTTCTATAACCTTTTTGATGGAAGTGTAGAGGATACATCTTTTTAGGTGATCTTAGCACGTTTGAGAGGTATCGTAACTTTACTTCTTATCTGAAGATCAAAGGGAAAGACTTAATTAAAAGAGCTTTAAGGGAGATGAAGAGTAGAAGGCCAGTGAGGCTTAATGAGATAACCATAGAGATATGAAAGAGGCTAGGCAAAGATGGTCTCACTTGGTTAGTCAAGTTTTTTAATGTGATCCTTAAATCTATTAAAATGTTGGATGAATGGAGACTTAGTATATGCTAAATCTTTTGTACAAGAATAAAGGAGACATCTAAAGCTGTAAAAACTATAGAGGCATTAAATTACTTAGCCACACCATAAAGTTACGGGAGAAGGTAATTGAGAAGAGAGTAAGAAAGGATGTACCTATCTCGAAAAACTAGTTTGATTTCGTATCAGAAGATCCATAACAGAAACTTTACATCTCCTTATAAGATTGATGGAACATTATAGGGTATGACATCATAACAAATATATGGTTTCTGTTGAATTAGAGAAGACTTATAACATGGTACCAAGGGAAATCATATGGAGTTGATTAAAAGTTAAACGAGTTCCTATGATCTATATTCACATTATTAGGGATATATATCATAGTGTAAAGACTAGGGTAAGGATAATAAGAGGAGATACAAAGTATTTTCTATTGATATTGAGCTACACTAAGGCTTCTCATTAAACTCCTTTTTATTTATAGTAATGATGGATGTGCTCAATAAGAATATTCAAAGTAACATATCTTAATGTATGTTGATTGTTGGTGATATTGTTTTAGTAGATGAGACAAAAGAGGGTATCAATGTCAAGCTAAAACTTTAGATATGTTAGAGTCGAAGAGATTTAAATTGAGCACTACTAAGACCGAGTACTTAAAGTGTAACTTTTTGAGCCATAAGGTAGCTTCCAATGTGGAACAAAGATTGGTTCAAAAGTTATACCACAAAAAAATGTTTTAAGTATCTAAGATCTATTATCCAAAGTAATAGAGAGATTGATAAGGGCATTATTCACCATTTAGATTGTGATTATTTAAATGGAGAATTGCATTAGGAGTTTATGTGATTGTGTAGTGATTAAGCCGGCCATGCTTTATGAGGTAGAATGTTGGCTCATTAAATATGATCATAGTCATAAGTTAATGGTGGCAGAGATATAAGGATGCTCCGTTAGATATGTAACCTTACTATAAGGGATAAGATTAGGAATGTAATGGTAAGAGACAAATTAAAGGTAGCTAATATTAAGAAAAAATTAAGAGAGATAAGGCTTAGGTGATTTATACGTGTTAAAAGGAGACATCCTAACATTCCAATAAGAAGATGCAAGAGGATTGTACTTAGGGACTAAAACGGAAAAAAGGCAGGCTTGAGAAGAACTAGAGAAGGTGATCAAGAATAATATGACTATACTGGAACTTACCGAAGACATGGCCATTAATAGAAAATTTTGACGTACTATGATATTAGTAAAAGATCTCATATAAAGAGGTTCTTCTTTTTTGAAAGGTTTTTCAAACATTTTCTTTCAAGACTCATATCTTATATTTAGTCTAATATTTTAATGTGTATATGTTCCCCTTTATGGTATGTTTGGTTGGAGGTTTATTAATGGAATGTAATATTATCGCATCATTTAGGAGGAGGGTTTATAATGGAATGGGATGGGATGGAATGGGATGAGATGAAACAGGAGAGTTTTATATTATATCCTATTTTATCCTAAACAGTAAAATGAAAAACCTTCGATTTGGAGGGTTTAAGATAGAATGTAAAATGATAAACAACTTTTCACTATATTATATTATAAACCCTTCATCCAAACAACATTTCACTATATTACATTATGAATCCTTCCATTCCTCTCAAACAACAACTTTATAATATTACATCCATTTACATTTCATTCCATTATAAACCATTCTATTCCATTCCATTAAAAACCTTACGTCCATCCAAACATAGCCTTAGTTATTTAGTTTAAGCATTCCCTTACTTAACCTAAACATTTTCTTGTACTGACATATTTGTTTTATTTATTTACTTGTCTTCTTTCTTGTTTGTATATTTATTTACTTATTTTATCCTTATCATTCTTTACCTTGTTTTGTATTTATTGTATTTCTTATATTTATATTTTATTTATACATAGTTATTTATTTTCATTTATTTGTCTATCAAAAACAACCTTTCTACTAGTTAAGAATAAGACTGCATAATTCTGGACCTCTTCAAACCTCACATTCAGTGGAACTTCTACTAAATTGTTGTTGTTATTGTAACTGATTAATCATGTCATGAATTCTTGAGTCTCATTGTAATCTATAAAAGCAAAGTTTTGTCTTAGTTTAGACTCTAAGATGAAACGAAGTCATCAAGAAAATGCTATTACCAATGATTATCACTGGTGGTTGTGTGCAAATATGAATAGGTATAAAAATAATAGAGTATCTAAAAGGTTTTGTTGAGATGCTCCATAAAAATTACAGAAGTTATATGCTCAAAATTTGAAGGTGATTGGTTGATGGCTATTACATTAGATATAAAAAATAACAATACAGTTTCTTTATGGTTATAATCAAACAAAAAGAAAGAAATAGCATGAAGCATGAGTGAACCCTTCAACTCCTATTACATACAGAAACAATATAGTAAAGTGGATTTTAGTAACTTTTTGGTAGTTGAAATATAATGTTTCCTTTCTTGATAACCTCCAAACCCTCCATCGTCTCTTTCTCTTCTTAATTCCCTCTACTCCGATGACAAATAAGTACATGAAACTACAAATACATGCTGAAATTTTTATCAAAAATAGTGATGGAGTATGAGCAGCAAGGAAGAACAACTGGCAAGTACAACTTTGTGGTGGTGATGGGTTGATGGCAATTGGTGACTCGATCAATAGTGAGAAGTGAGAGAAGAGTGAGGAAGAGTAATGAGGAATTTAGCTTGAGTTAGCCAAACAAGGGTGTTTGATAAATTATGTTATTTTAGTTTAGATTTTTGATATTTACTAATATTTATTAAGATGATCAGTATAGTCTAAACTTATCTACTATAATTCTTTACAATAACCTAGTATGGCATACTATATTTTCATATTTTTCATACCCATCAATATGTTACAAAATCTAGGGATGATAAATGGGTCTAAGCCTGTCCTATATTAACTAAGCCTTGGACCAAAAAATCTCAATTTTTTTTTAGCCTTAGGTCCAATTTAGGTTTGAGCCACTGGCCTCAAGTCCCAATAGACCTTACACTCAAATGACTTTGTTTTAAGTTAAGGTTTTTTTTTGTTTCATATAATATGAAACGATGTCGTTTTAATTTAGGTTAAAAACTTAAAATTTCCCTCCACCCTCTCCTATGTCTTCTTCCTTCTTTGGACCCTTACCTTCTTCTCTCTCTTTCTCTCTCTCTCTCTCTCTCTAACCAGACTTCAATTCACTACTACCTCCCTTTGACATTCCCTCTAGCTTGCTGCCATCACTTTTTGCTTATTTACCACCCACCTACCAAGGTAAAATTTATGAATCTTTTGATTGAATATTGAATTTTTGAAATACTAAAATTTCTGGGATTGTTGTTGTTTGGAAGGTGTTTTCATGAACTTACATGGTCACATACTTCCATGACCACATACACAAACTTGTATGTCACTTAATCATACTTACATGGACATACACAAAGGTGTGTATATGATTGTGTAAGTTCTCGAAACTAATAGTCACTTACAAGTTACATACATGGGCATAAGTTTTAATGCAAAACCTAGGGAAAATAATACACCCCTAAAAATTACATAAATTAGGTTTAAGTTGATCTAATGGGCCCTACAAGTATACTAGTTATCAACTTATTTTCCCTAATACAATTAGGCATGAAAATATTACTCTAACCCATCAAAATATAGCCTACAGTCAATGGGCAAAGCTTTAGTTGACTAGGCTTTGGGTTAAATCATGTCCAACTTAAGCCCGAGAGATAGCCTAAAAGCCTAACTTAAAAGTCTAAAAGACCCAACCCTTATTACCAAAACAACATTGTTTTGGTATAATTGACCAAATTGACATTGTTTTAGTCTATAAGTTTAAAATTTTAAAGATCAAAGGAATCTTATTTTAGTTAATTATAGCAAAATGATGTCATTTTAATGCTATTTAATCAAGCTTAAATTGAGCCCAACTATGCAACTTTGGCCCGATCAGGACTTAGGTTAAGCTCGGGCTAGTTCAAGAAGATAACAATGGGTTTTAGGCTAGGCCAGAGTACATTTTCCATCCTTAAATGCAATTAAATTTTGGCAAGTACAACTGTCATTTTGTAGTAGCATAGTGGCAAGCAGAGTATTGTCATCATAAGAATTTAGTAAATACAATGTCTAATTTTGGTACTATTATTTAATTAATAATAAAGATTGAAGCTAATTTAACCTAACCTTAAATTTATCCTAAGGAAATCAAGATTCTACTAGAAACAAAAAAAGTAAGTAATTAAATAAAAATAAGATAAAATAAGGTATCTAGATAAGAATTCCTAATAACAATATTTTTGTTTTCAAGATTTAATTATTATTAAAGAATATATGACTTTGACTGACAGAATTTCCCAAGTTAACAATTGCACTTTTTTAACATATAACCACCTATTCTAACCTTAATACAGGAAGAATCATGTAAGTTTAGTTCTAACACTTCATTCATCTTCCAATATTGATGCCTAGTTCGATCTAGAAATAGGTTCTCTCAAACATTTGCATGCAAATTAAGACTTGATTTAATCGCTAGGTTTTATCAAATCAGTATTAACATCTACACAAATATTTCATAAGTGTATAACTATTTCATAAAATAATTAAAAATAATCTATAAAAAATTAACTTTAAGGCTCCTATTATGTATTTATCAAAATACTTTAACCACTTATTGGCCATGTTTGATAAAGAGCTGATCAGTTCTTTTTTAGCTGGTCAACCCACTTTAGCTTATTGACTTTAAGAAAAAGTTGATAAGCTTGTTTGGTAAAGAGCTGATTGGGTTGGCTGATTCAACCCAATAAGCTCTTTTTCAACCAGCTCCTCTTAGGAGCGTTTTACCCAATCAGTTGATATTTTTTCGGCCTTTTCTCCGTGTTGCCTCGCTACACTTGACTATCTCGCGTCTTATTTTCTTCGGACTCTTCCCCCTTCTTTTTCATTACTCTTGTTTTCTCTCATTATCTCTCTCTCTGTGTCTTAAACACCGAGTTTTTGGGTTAGTTATTCTCTCAGTTACTCTTGTGTTTCTTCTTTATCTCTGTAATTCTCACCAGCCACTGTAATCACACCGACTGCTATCTAGGTACTTACCTTGTTTGTTTCGTTCTCAATGTGTTTGTTTCTTTGTCTTTGTCGCGCTAAAGGATGCTTTCAAATGAGATTTCTCTCGTTTCGTAATCCATAGGATTTTCTGGGGCGTTCTTTTGATTTTTTGTTTATTTTTACGCTTTTTTCCTACTGGGAATAAGACAGAATTTATGGCTTGTGGAGTGTCTTTTGAATTATTGTTTTTTCAATTGACTTGTTTACATGTGGTTGTTCCTTTTTTTCTTTTGGTTTTTCCCCAATATCAAATTTTGATTACTAGAAAGTGTTGCTCTTCACTGAAGAAAAGATCCCTTTTCTTGATTTTGGAGGAAAGCCTTAACAATGAATGAAAATTTTTTCAATTCAAAAGGAAGTTGATTTGAGGAAATAAAGTCCTCAACTTCTTGCACAAGTTACTGATTGTTGCAGAACACGATAATATGCCACTCTATTTGTCAGTGAATGAGGAATGCTAAGCTGATCCTGCAAGTTCATCTTGAGTTGGTCTACTTGGAACAAATTTTGATACCTGTGCTGTCTTTTCTTGATTTTTTTTATGCGGTATACGGAAAAAATAAGAGCTCTGATCATTCTCTTCTTACTTTGCGAGATGGGTGGTTTGTTGTTTCTTGTGTCACCTTGTAGAATTTCTTTTTCTCATAGTGTTATCTTCGTCAGATGGATGGTTCCTTGTTCCTTAGCTCTGGAAAATTTTATAATTAAATATCTATAATTTAAATTCCTATAAGAATATTTAACGAAATACTAAGATATATAATATTCATATCTTTATAAATTTTTTAAAGTCATGTCCTTATAAGTCATTTTACACATAAACAGCTAACACTAAACAGTTAATTTTACCAAACATCTATAACAAACCGCTAATGCAATCCGCTGATCAAATCAGCTGATAGAATCAGCTATCAGCTAACAGCTAATAGAATCAGCTATCAGCTAATTCAATCAGCTATTTGCCAAACAGGGCCGAAGCCCTTTTATGCAGCTTCTTCATATTCTGATACAAACTCTATGTGAGAGAAAGCGATACTAAAGAAAGAGAGAATTACATGTATTTACCCTCTGGATCCGTACATCTTCAAGCTGGCGCCTTTAAAATCTCCACAAGGACTCCTATCTGATTCACATAAGAAAATTAGGGATTTTTTGATTATCTACGGCTCAGAAGCACCGAGAAATAGCCGATCCCACCTTTGCTTTTACTTAGCAAACCCAAACACTGCACAGCCTTAAATATCGTTCTCTCTCTTCCCCTTGGTCTTCCTTTCTCTGTTAAAAACATCTAATATTCTCCTACCTGACCAATTCAATCGGATTTGTCGTCTTCATTTTTCTAGTTAGTAACAACAAATAGAGCTGTCGGACATCTCTCATCTTCCGAAACAAAGGGTATAATTGGCTTTGGGTAATTAAAACTTCAGCTGGTTGAGGAGTGTTTTCATCTTTAGCGGTTTGTGTTTAATCAGCTAACAAAAAAGTCGTTAACCAAACAATTTTTTCAACTGGTTGACTTTTCAACCAGCTAAAAATCATCAATCAGCTAAAAAAAGAGCTGATTGGAGTGTAACCAAACGGGGCCAATACCCTCTTCACCTAGACTCTTCCACATCTCTATAGGTATCTCATCTGGCCCTACTACCTTACCATTCTTCATCTCCCTTAGCATTTTTTCAGTTTCATCCTTTGTAATTTGTTGGTAATAAGTAAAATTACGAAACTTCTCAGAGAAACTAAGGTCACCTAAGAAGATAACATCCTTTATGCCTTCACTAAAAAAGCTATAGAAGTACCTCTGTCATCTTCTCTTTGTGTCATTATCAGTTATAATCACTTACAACGCACTTGATCAAAATCTCTTGTTTTTTTGTTCCCTAACTTTTGCCAATTTAAAAAAATCTTTTTCTCCATCTTTAGTATCCAATCGTTAATATAGTTTTTTGCAAGCTTTACTTTTAGCTTATGAGATTATTGTCTATGTCTCTTTCTTTGTTAGTTTATACCTTTTTCTACTACTAACTCTCTCCACTTCGGTGATGTTATCCAATAAAACTTTGTAGGTAGCCTTCTTGAGTTTAACTTTTTCTCAAATATTTTTATTCCACCATCAAGACTTCCTCTTATTATCCCTCACCTTTTTAGAATCACCTAAGGTCTTTAAAGTTGTATTCCTTAAAAGAGTTGCAACTCTCTCCTAAATAGGCTCAGCATCTCTTATCAAATTCTAATCTTCTCCATAAATTACTCTATCCCTAAATTGTTTTATCGTATCCCCTTTCAAATTTCACTATCTGATTTTGTTGCATCTCTTAGGACTTCTCTTCTTCATTTAACTCTTAATAGAAAAATCCAAAAGCTAACAATCTATGTTAAGTTGGTATGCAAGCACTAGGTATCACCTTGTAATCTTTGCAGCTAGATTGATCACTCCTCCTTATGAGGAAGTGGTCAATTTGAATCTTCGTGATTCTATTCTTAAAAGTGACCTGGTGCTCCATGTTTTTCTTGGAAAAAAAAGTTAGTGATAGTTTCTTCTTTTTTTTTTGTGGAGGAAGAATGGGGGGTTCTAGGAGGACCAAAATGGAGGTCTCTCCCAAAACGGAGGTATCCACAATTCTATCAGCCTTCCTTAAGACCTATAAAGGGACGAAGGAAGACTACAAAGGAGAATAAAAGGACAACAGAAGATGAAGCGATAAGAGTACCATGAAATCCAACAAGGTGGTATCGCTAACATTGTTTTCACCGTACTCAAAACTCTTACGAGTTATTGAGTACCATATAAGGTTGCTCCTATATGACCATTAAAGTCTCTTATTAGAATAACATCCTCGCTAAGAGGTATTTGCTAAATTACTTCATCTAGCTCTTCTCATAAATGACGTTTAAGTTGTTCATCCAACCCTATTTAAGGTGCACAAGCACACACCAAATTTATAATAGAGCTATAATCTTTAAGGACATAATTCTATTATTAGTTCTTTTTACTCTCACAACATGTTGTATGAGTTTCTCGGCAACCAAGATACCTACTTTATTATGTCGTCTCAAACCTCTTGAATATCAAAGTTTAAACTTATTGATTTATTTTGCTTTAGCCTCCGTTCACCTTGTTTCCTGAACGCACGCTATATAAATCTTATATTTATCTAAGATCTCTACTAATTCTAAAGATTTCCCAATAAGGAACTTGATGTTCCAAGATCCTATTAGAGATGACAATAGATTAGAACAAGTTAGGGACAACAGTTAAGTGTAGGACTGATTCAAAATAACTTAAAGTCAACATGCTTAGTCCCATTTAATCTAACTCTGGATCAGATTTAGATTTTTATTTTACCTTTTGAATTTCAAATTACGTCAACCACGGAAGCTCAAAAATAATAGGAAAAAGACGACATCATTTTTCATTTTATTTTTTAAAAAATCGAATTAGTTAGAGCTTTGAGTTGTCCAGGCTCCATCGAGCTCAAGCTTGGGCCGTGCACCTTGAGCCCAATCAAGCTTCAAATCAGACGCAAAAAAGAAAATTACCACTAAACTTAGGCCTAGGCGAGCCCAAATCATTGCCAAGCCTAGATGAAGTCGACCCGACTGCCCAAAGTGCGACTCAACTCCCAAAGTTTGATCGGGTTTAAGAACAAACTACTGAGAAGATATAACAAAGAGAGAGAAATGTTCAGAGAAAGAAAATCAGTTAAATTGTTATTTCGTCGTGCTGAAGTTTTGATAAAGATAATCTTAACTAGCTACATATGTAGCATAGGAAAAGGCAGCCGACATGACGATTGACCCGGCAACAAGAAATTTTATGCACTTTTTAAGCAGCTCATCATGTTTTGATGCCATTGCTAACTTCGATCTTTCTATATCATTTGAATCATAGCGAAGTGCCAGTTTTTCCTTTTTTAATCTCAATTTTTCCATCGCAATACAATTCTCCCATGCCTTCAGGTCATTAGAACGAGCTTGCTCCATGACATATTTGTCCGCAGTGCTCATCTGGCTAGATGATCCACGTATCGAGCTTGAAGCATGAGCTACCGTTGCTTGCCTGTGCAGGGCAACTTCTCGATTCAAGCTATCTGTATAAATACACTGTTCTTGCTCTTCAGGGAGGTGACTTTTGTCCGCATTCGGAATATTAGAAAACCCTGCTCTTGAGCTGCAGCCTTCGCCATCAGAATTGCTGGCATAGTTGACTCTTTTATTTGCATTAGGACCAGAATTTCCAACACACAGGTGATTTAAGGCACCTTCTCTTTTATTAGCACCCCATTCATTTATCAACCTAAGAGTCCTCAAGGTGCTCCCGAATGATTTTTCAAAACTCCTTCCCAAGAAATCAAAGTCATCACAAAAAGCCTGTCACGAAAAAGTTACAACAAGAGAAGATAATACATCACATTGGCGTTTTGAACTCGTTCACGGGTACATAAGAACTACAAGATCAGGAGACTTGAACTTGTAAAATCAGAGTCAGCAGAGGAGTCAGTAGTTAGGTCTCGCTTACATTGGCTAAAGATTCTTTGACAACGGATGTGCAGATCTGCAACCGAATATATATTTTAAGTGAATACCACACATTAAGCTCTTTAGAATAAAACTGTGGAAGTAATACGAAGTACAAACTGTATTTTGCTGCAGTGCGTTAAAGAAGTTCACGGACAAAGCTATTACGTCCACCAAACGCAAACAAAGGCGTTCAAGCAGATACAATGCAAAATGTGTTATTCTCGTGAGAGGATAGGCTACAGACGTACCCTTGAAAGATGATCAACCGACATCCTCTCATATGCACCATCTTTCCTCTCCAGAACCTACACAGCAAAGCACAAGTGCTTAATATAACTCAAAATAGTACTCTGCTTTGCACCAGATCAAGAGTTACATAGACTTTGAAACGACCGGCAAATTTTAGCGCATTGCATGGCAACTTAAGTGTCTCACTTATAGGATTCGTGCAAATCAATATTTCAAAACCAAGGAGAATATGCATAGCTGAAGGAAAAAAGAATGGTATTGGAATATGAGAATGACAATCTATATACAAATGTCGATAAGCAGGACTGGCCAGGACCAAGCCTGAGGCAGTGGGCATGAGCCCAAGGCCGGACCGGACCCAGAAAGGCCGAAAATTTAAATTTTGATATTATCTGAAGCATTCATGTAGAACCTACCCCACCGGGAAAGAAAGGCTAAAATTTTTAAAATTTTGATGGTATCTGGAGCATTCATGCAGAACCTATCTCGTCCCAACTGAATATGCTAGGTTACAGTAAAAATGCATCAAAAGGCGAGAAATAGACCGGCGGCTACATTGGGCATTAAAGAACAACACGAAAGCATTATACGTCTGAATATGTTTCTACTCTTGGAGCAAAAAAAGGTTGAATCCCTAACTTAAAGGGCCCCCCACACCTCGGCCCGACGAAGCAATTGGGAGGATGTAAATCAGGTACTCAGCGGCCCGCTAAGGGGGAGGTGAGCCACCCACAGACCTACAAGGAGCCTACTCTCAAAGTCCACAAGGAACTCAAGAATGTTACTCCCACACTGCAAGTCGTGGGATTCGAACCGTGCACCTTGGAGCAAATCTACCCCTCCGGAACCAACTGAGCAAATCTACTCAAGAATACTTTACTTGACCCCATAAATCAACATAAAAACCTTACACCATGCATTAAATATCCAAAGTCAAACTTAAAGAAACAAACTTTTATTCAGAGCAAACGTCAAGATTCAAATTTGAACAAACCTGAGCAATAACAGCAGCAAAAGACATTCCGAGAGAAAGGGCAAAGGCCTCCATATACCCATCTCGGATGGCACTGCCTGTTCGCCGCTGAGCCGGAGAAAAAGCCACCCTAGAGTGTCTGGGTTTGAATCCACCACCGCTTTTACTTCTACTGATAGAACTAAAAGCACGAGAAGAAGACGAGGAAGACGCTGTTGATGCTGACGCAGCCGCAGTCACATCATTCAAGACTTTCTTTTTCTTCCTCCGAATAATTGCCTTCGGCTCCAAAGGCTGATTGTGGACAGTTGGATTTGAACCGCCGTCGGCGGAAGCGTTGAGGTCGTCGTTAATATCCATGAAGAGAAACAGGGGAGGCTCAGCTGTTTTAGTATCCTCCTCATCCAAATACTGTCGGTTTTATACGCGTTTACAGGGTAAGCAATGAAATTCTAAAATTCTAAAAGGTGGAAGAATGGTAAAGTGAATTCCACTCAATCCTACATAAAAGGGAGAGAATAGAATCATGATAAAGAATGGTAGTAGTATAGAGTGTAAATGATCAACTTTTGTTTCTGAGTTCATTTTCCTAATGTCTCTCTACGCCTACAATTTGTCTACGTAGCTCTTCATGCTTTGAGTCTTCTCGATTCAAGTTATCTGTACAAATACATTGCGGAAGGGAAGGCGCGCAAGCTATATCATTGTGAATCTGGGCGCATGATAAAGAATGGTAGTAGTATAGAGTGTAAATGATCAACTTTTGTTTCTGAGTTCATTTTCCTAATGTCTATCTACGCCTACAATTTGTCTACGTAGCTATTCGGTTTGAGTCTTCTCGATTCAAGCTATCTGTACAAATACATTGCGGAAGGGAAGGCGCGCAAGCTATATCACTGTGAATCTGGGCGCATGAAAAATCTTCCCGTTTTTTGAGTTGGCTGTTTTATCCGTTGAATCCTCAGAGCGGCGACGAAGGACATGTCATTTCGTTTAAAATATCTTAAACAAGTGATAAATAATTACATTTTAACTTTTAAGATGTAGTTTTACTAATTCATGAAAACCAAAATATTGTATTAAAAAATTGATTTAGTTTGGTCTGATTCAATTAATTTAGAATTAATGAATAAATTTTATTTTAATTAAAAATTTGTTATTTAATTCACCTCAACTCAATAATTAAATTAAAAAATTATGAAATAATGTAATTTTGTTAAGACTCTTTTATTATTTTTAGCTCTATTTTGTGGAGTCAAATATCACTTCAATCAATTTTTTAAAAATTATATCAAAAATTAAATCGATAAGAATAAGACATTTAAAGTTTGAAAAGTTCAACTGATATTAAACTGTCATAAAATTGGTTCAAGATTAAATAAAATTTAAGAATTTGAATATGAATAAAACAGACTCTTTTTAACTATCGAAAATTTTAAAGTTTAATTAAAAATAAAATTATTTGATTTGATTTGATTTATAAAAATATGTTATTTACGAAAATTTACCTATTAATTAATAAATGGGTCATTTTTTAATAACAAGAGTTATTTTAAAAAATCAAATGAGAAAGTTAAAAACTGGATCGAAAAATTGGTTGGTTTAAAGATTTTACAGTTCAACCAATTAAATCAATTAAAATTTTAAATTATTGGTTTTTATTATCTCATGTAATTAAGATCTTATTTAATATGTAAAATCAAAGGGTGAGATATAATTTTGTTACATTACCATGTTTGGAATGCATCTAAAATGTACAATAACAACGTGGAATATTTCTTGATTAGTCTATATTTAATATTCATATTATATGTGTTATTTTTAAAAACAAGGTTATGTCATCTTTCCTAGTTGTCAATAGGTCATTTATGTTTTACATGGTAAAGTGTTGAACTATCAAATAAATGCATAGTCGTAAGTTACTAGTGACAAAGATGATAATGCATTGATGGATGTACAAC
>JANZLX010000213.1:10592065-10603584 GCA_025531955.1 Erythroxylum orinocense | reverse complement strand
CTTGCAAATCTCCTCCCTTCTTCATTCCTTCCCAATATGGGATAGGAATTGTGACAACAAAGTCAAAAAAATACCAAACCTCCAAAAGTCAACAAAATACAACACATTAGTATAACCATGTCTTCATATAACTTCTAGTAGGGAACTCGGCTTGGCATACAGTTTCATGTGAGGCTTTGATTGACTTACTATTCAATTTCTTCTTTTTAGATAGTGATTCGAGCTATAATATGCTTGTATTTACAATTGTGCTCAACTACGAATATTTCTTCCTCTAGTTTTGATTTGTAAAACTTTTTAAATCTTAGCCAAAATCATTAAAAAAGCAACATATCTATAAAATAACCTAAAAAATTAAAACTATTTGCAATATCAAATTAAGGTGATTTTATGTAAAAGTAAAACAAAATACCAAGTAAAACATATTTATATTTTTTTCTTATCCTTAGACAAATGATCAATAACAAAAGCTATCAATATAAGTGATTTTCAATTCAAAGAACATTAAAAAATCTAATCAAAATAGCTAAGGATGATCATTAGTCACACCATTCATCAACTACTTAGGTTTTTAAGTACTTACAATAACTTGTAACTTAAAACTCAAATTATCTTAAGAATATTTCAAATTTTAACTCATAATAAACAATTATAACTTATGTATAAAATGACCAAAATATAAGTAGATAATATAAAAAAACTAATTAACAAATCATATTGAAACAAACTAATGCAAAATATTTTGAACTTTTTATTAAAGCATGAAGAGCTTGTTTGAAATGTCATCCCATATTTTTGGTGCTATGGAAAATATTTGATTATAAATACACTATTTAGTCAATTAAGTAATAGTTTAAAATGGCTACTATTACTACTCTTAACTTTAACCTATTAACTTAAAATAAAACCAACATAGTAGAATTTATTTAATGCTCAAACTTTATCAACTTTTTCACATTAATTTATAGTCAATATGGAATAGCAAGCTACTTATTAGGTTAAATTCTAAAGTTAAGCTATGCTAAACTTATATACATGTAACATTATTTAATTAAAAGATTATTATTAACTTTATTAGATCAGTTTTGAAATAAACAACCCATTAGTGACTGTATCATTAAATCTAGAGTTAAATTACATAATAATGTAAACATTTAATTAATCAACTTAATTACCATAATTTTCATTATTTATTTTCTTATAACTGTAACTTACTAAGCTAAATGCACTGGATTGGTTTACATAAATGATGTTCAATATTTAACCATTCCTTATTCTTAAGTTATACATTATCATTAGTGAATGCATATATAAAATATAAAATAAACAAATGAGTGTGCAAAAAGTGGAGGAAGACAAAACAAAGAAAAGATAACAGAACTCCCTTGAGCTAAGTTGCAAAATTTGCATTAATTTTTAATATATGAGAATCATAAGGAAAAAGTACTTTTGAACAAAATAGTAAAAAACAAAAAAAGAAAAATGCAAATGACATTAAAAAAACAAAATTAACCAAAGATACTAAACAAAAATAGAAATAAATAAATAACAATAAAAGCAATTGACAATATATGGAAATAATACATCAAAAAATAAGAGAAAATTATTTAACAGATCAACTATCCGCCACACTATTTGATCATAGTCCACATTATGCGCCACCAGAGGTGGAGATGGTGGAAAAGCTTTTGATGTTATTGAAAAACCAATATGTCATAAAGAAGTTGTTAGATTCTCTTCCATCTAGCCTAACTACTAAGACTACTTAATGAGGACTTCTCTAGTGTTCCTATTGTGTCTTGTAAAGAGAAATCTATTTTCTATATTGAGAGATTTGAGTTTAATATGTAGGTGTAACATCTTAATGACATACTCTCTCACTTCCTTAACCCAAGTATGTCCTATACTGTAAAATTATTTTAATGCTTCAAATATCAATATTAGAGGCAAGACTTAGCCTTCTTACGTGATTGCTGATCAAACAAACATTGTTCTTGAGCGTCACACGACACTCAAAATGTTTAACTTTCACACTCAAGTAAAAACAATACAAAAGTATTAAATAATCATAGGTAATAATGAACACACAACAGCTACGTTAAAAACCAACCTTTATTACTTCCCCAAAAGTATATAGAGAAATGCTCTCTCTCAATGTGTTCCTTTACCTTTATCTTTGTTATGAGGCAAGACTCAAATAAGCTATTTATAGGCACTCCTAGCTTCACAATTTAGAATCCTAATTGAATTGAACTAATTAGATCATCTTTATCCTTTTCAAATTTCATCACACTAACTAATTGGATGATACTATCATTCAAATAGGACTCTATCTAATAGGATTTAGCTACATCACAACTAATACGAAAAGATATTACATTTAATTAGGAAAGATGTTTTCATATCCATGAAGAAATATACTATCTTTAAATGATCCTAGCATAACCTTTATCTTTTAGAGTTGATCTATATCTACTGTGATCTTATTTGCCACATCATCCAATATCTCTCCTCGATCTCTATCCATTAATGATGAGTCAACCAAGCCCAAAGCCTTTTATAACACACTAGTTCAATCTGATGTTTACCTATATCAAGACCATTAGTTATGGTCCATCTATTTGAGCACACATTAAGTCCTTAGAGCTCTCATATGTCTCCCCCATGCATGTGATCGAGCTAACTTTCAATCTAAGACTCATTTCAAGCTATCTTTTAGTCTCATATATGAATTTTGCCTCTCGTCAAAGATTTCTGCCAAAGGTGCACCAATGTATGCTAACTCATTGATAATGCCCAATTTCCTTGCCTACTCGAAAATTTTTGCCTTGTTTCAGTTTTATCACTTAGACACATATAATGCACTCGTCCCTGTGCCTCACCAAATTCTTAGGCACCTTATGACTTGATGGTGTATGTATGTCAACCACTTGAGACATGTCCATATATGTGTCCAACATGAGGAGATCACACGTTTGATCAAGAGGCACGGAATTGCCTATGGCATATGTGAATTACACCTACCTAAAAGTCAAAGGCACATGCATTTAAGTTTGCCTATGTCTTTCTTAGTTTTTAATGGGTGTTCAATGGATTTTGACAATTTCTTAGTAGAGATCCACTAGAAAATAACTTATTAACCCTTTTCACTTGTAATTTTTAGGTAGAACATAATTCAAGCTTAAATACTCTTTGTATTCAAATAAAAATAAAATTCCTAGTTTCTTTTAAAAAATAAAAATATTTGTTTAAATCATACATTCATAAAATTACTTCGATACTTAATATTCAATTTAGCACAGATTCTATCAGTTGATTAAAAATTAGTTGTGAATTTGTGTAAATAAAGATAATGAAAAAAAATATTATTTTCGTTTTCTGTTTCTACTTGAATACATGGTTAGACAAAAACTCGTTGACTTTTAAATAAACTTTTAAAATTTTCAATCGATCTATACAAAAGTTGTTAAAAACAAAACAAATAATATTTTCTATGCCTTTCTTAATACACATAACCTCTGTGAAAAACTTACTTAAACAAATGCAAAAGATTTATAAATTATTTATAATAATTTTATTGAGCCTCTTTATCATACGTCTAACAAATAAGTAACTGATACTGATAACGTGTTATTTTCATTACATGACTTCCTCCCACCTAATTTATAAATTATTGGGTTATTTTATTATTTTTATATATGATCAAATTTAAAATTTTAGCATTAATTTTACGAAAATGGACAATCAATAAATGTCAAATAAGAAAATTTTCAACATGCTAATCAAATGACCTAATCATTTTTTGAGTCACAAGAAAAAGGAAATTGTGGACAAATACCTTGTGAATCACATCTTCTTTAAGAGAATTTTGAAAGCTAGTCCAATTACAAGGTGTAAGTATTAGTGATATGCATTGGTATAAATATTGATGATGTATACAAAAAATACACATATTTTCTTAATTATTTAGATTAATTTTGATAATAAATTACTTTATGTACTTATTTTCAAATGATTATGATAAATTGACAATAGGACTACATTATTCAAGAATCAAAGGCTATATTAAGTAAAAACATGAAGAAAATCATAATTCTTATAGGAATACAATCTAGCCTATACCTATTTGGTAGCATGTGTCCTAGATAGATTAAGTGTAATAAAAGACTCAGCTTAGAACATTACCTAAAAAGAGAACTTGAGGTAATGAAGAATGTTTACAAAGTAACACAATTTAAGCTATGGTCATACAAGAAACTATGTTATAGTTTTAAGACAAACAACATGAACTACAATTTAGGGGTATGGGCATAGTAGAGTTCGTACACTAGTGTTTAGAGAAATAGGGAGATCCACAGTTCAGAGACATAATCATGTCAAAAACCATGCACTAATTTGAGAGGAGTAAAAAAAAAATCCATGGCCTAGAAAATAATTGTGGCTCCTTACCATATATATTATATAAAGCACGAAAATTCTAGTTTTTGAAAGACTTTTAAAAGCTTTACATTTTAGACCCATCTTTTTCTCTCTAAAGATTAGGGTTAACCATTAAAAGCTCTAAGAGCTCTTAAAAGTCCAATTCTAAGGTTGTTTTCATTGGATAATTAAGATCTATGCATCATCTTAATAGATTGGCATAATCAAGATTTACATCTAGTAATATTTTTATCATGTTTTCTTTAGTTTTATCTAATGTTTTTCTCTAAGGGGATTCTCCTTAAAGAAATCAACTAAACCTTTATCTGTTTGATCCCTAAATGCTCTAACCCTACACATTTTTAGGAATTCAGACCAATTGCGTGCACTAACTATCTCTATAAGGTTAGCTCCAAAATACTTGCTACAAGATTGAAAAAAATCCTAACTCAACTGATCAATAATAACCAAGGTGCGTTCCTCTAAGGCAAACATATAGGAGACAACATCCTTATTGTCCAAGAACTCTTAAAAGACTATTTTAGATTGAACTATTCTCCAAATTGTACAATTAAAATTGATTTCCAGAAAGTATGTGACAATGTGAGTTAGGATTTTCTATGGACATTAATGATGACCCACGAATTTCCTTCTAAATTTATCGAGTGGATCAAAGAACGTATTTCATCATCCTCCTTGCCTATCTTGATCAATGGAACTCCTACCACATCATTCAAGGCAGCAAGAGGTCTAAGACAAGGAGACCCTTTATCCCCTTATCTCTTCATTTTGTGTATGGAGACTCTCAATGCTCTTATCAAACAAAAAGTGCTCAAAAATCCAAAATTCAGATACCATGCGAACTGCAAAAAGATAAGTTTGACTAACTTATGTTTTGCAGATGATCTACTTTTATTTTGAAGGCCACGAAGGATTCCATACAAATTTATAAGGAAGATCTTAGTAAATTTAAATATTTCTCAAGTCTACAGTTCAATCCAACAAAGATCCATTTCCTACTATCCAAGAAAGCAACTACATTGGGACCTCTCATCTCTCAATCAGTAGGAATGCCATTCAAACATAGTCCTCTTCTATATCTTGGACTACCAGTCTTTACTAAAAGACTTACTTATGCAAAATGTATCCCACTTCTAGAGAAGATTCAGAAAAGAATTAGTTCTTAGGTAAATGAGTCTTTGTCCTATGCGGGGAAGGTACAACTCATAAAATCGGTACTAAATTCTCTACATATTTATTGGAGTTCTCACATATTTCTTTCTCAAGGAATCATTAAGTCTATAGAAAGAATCCTTAAAATTTTTCTACGAAATTTTCCAAATGGGGACAAAGGGGCAGCCAAAGTGAAATAGGCTGATATCTGCTTTCCTCAAGATGAAGGAGGGTTAAATATTACCCCTATCAAGATTACAAATCAAGCATTAATACTGAAGAGATTATAGTGGATTCTCATGTATAAAAATTCCCTCTAGGTAAAATGGCTCCACTCTTATTTTCTAAAAGAAAGAATTCTATGGAGCATTAAAAAATCTACATCACACTTGCACTTTCTCAATCAGGTTCTGAAGTTGAGGGACAGAATCAAGCATGATGTATATGCACAATTGGGAATGGACAAATGACTTATGTATGGTTTGATAATTGGTCTAACTTAAGACCCCTCATACAACACCACAACAGTTTGAGTAGCCCTCAAACCTCTTCACTTAAACTCAAACTTAGCTCTATGAGTATGCAGGGGACATGGAACTTTCTTGAGCAATTAAGACATCTTCAACCATCCTATCAACCATATCCAAACTCTCAGCATACTTTCTACTGGCAGAACCAACCTATCCATAAACTTACCAATGGTATCACTAAAGACATGCTAAGAAGTAGGAAATAAAAGGTGGAATGAAATAGAGTTATCTGGTGCAAGGCTCTACCTCTAAGAGTATCCTTTATATCATGGATAGTAATCCTAAATAGACTAAATATAGCAGACAAAATTTAGTACTTGCAAATGGATAGAACATGCCCATTGTGTCAGACCCATGTGGAAACAAAAGATCATCTCTTCTTCACTTGTCCTTACAGCAGCTATGTATAGGGATCTATATCGAGCAAATGCCTAAGGCTAAATCTAGGGAATAAAATCACAGAGATAGTACAAAAATTGGCCAATTTCTCAAACTATAGGAACCCAGATATACAGATCCATGTCCTATCCTTAGGTTTATGTATATACGAGGCGTAGAAATAAAGGAACCTCAGACGATTTGGTGGTATCAAATCACCCAAAGAGGTTTTTGCATCAAAAATAAATCGAGAATTCAGAGAGCTCATCCTTCTGAAACAGCTTAACCAAGCATGTAATAGAAATATACGAGCTTTCCTGAATGTGTAAGAGGCTAAGGGATTCAACATAAGAGCATGCAAGGACAAAGGACATGAACAGAAGGAAAGAAAGAGGAAGAGAAAATTGGCTCAAGGAGAATCTAATGTAGAAAGTAAATATAGAGTAAGAAGATAAAAGAAGGAACCCGATTAAAGACCCTTCTGAATGCCCCTTGAGGAATGCCATATCCAGTGACAAAGAGAATTGCACCAGTAATCTTGACCGGAGAAAAGAAGAAAGTAATCAGATGAAGAAGAAGCAAGGAAGGATGAAACAAACAGAACTGTTTCACTTACAAGTGTTGGTTGAGGAACGAGACCTTAATCGCCACTGAATTAATCAACCTTAATTGGGGAAGATGACAGGTAGCAAGAAGTAGAGGAGATGGGAATTTTCTTCTTTAATCCATACCGTTCAGCAATCAAGAAGTGTTGTCATGTAGTAAATGTAGGGACCCAGAAACGAAGTCTTTTTGTTAAGCATGTTGTTAGTAGTGCTAGTTAGTTTTGGCAAAGGAGTATAACTCCAAAAGATGTTGTTCAATTCCTTGACTCATTTTCAATATATATACTCCATTTAATTTTTCAAAAAAAAGTAGATCATAAAGATTTATTTATGTTAGACACATGTTTTTTAACCATGAACATAGATTAGACATAGATTCGTGTTCTAGACCATATTATAACTTCTTTCTCTAAAATAAAGTCAAAACTTATCTAACTTGACTCTAACTTATCTGAATTCCTTTCTTTAATGGAGAACTAAAATAAGCCTAAAAGTAAAAAATATATATCAAATTATGTACCAATTCTAATGAAAGTCATTTATCATAAACAAAGTGTTCTTAAAATCATACTAAAAATGTAGTCTAATTAGCATGTATCAGTATTAGACATTGAAATTTTATATCTTTATAAAGAACAAAAAGACATCTTAGAATAATTTATCGTTGAAGGAGAGAAAATAAACTAAAAATATAAAGAGCTACTAAAGAAAATAACCTATTTAAAAGAAAAATAAAGACCTTTTAAAAAAAGAATTGCCAAGAAGATGAGGTAGATTTAGCCTAGCAAAAAATGAAACCATATGTTAGGAACCACCATACTTATAATTGACATAAGTACTGAGACATATTTAGCATAATATTTAGAGGATAACCTAAAAGTTATCGGTGATAATTGTACCTAGGTTATATAATGAATGAAAGGACAAGTTACTATAAGTGTTGCAGGAGCATAGAAAAGCTTTTATACAAAAACTTTTTGACATTAAAGGGATCAACCCTTCATACTACATCCACACAATTTTAATAGAGGACAGTCAGAAATATGTAGTATATTCCTAAAGAAGATTAAATCCAAATGTGAGCAATATTATAAAAGCAGAGGTTGTTAAACTACTTGACTTAGTTATGATTCACCATATTTTGATATCTTATAGGAAACCCCTGCATAGGTATTACCAAAGCAAAGTAGGCTGAAGGTATTTCCAAATGAGAAGAGTGAGTTAATCTTAATAGGGGGTTAATACTAGATAGATATTATGCATTAAATATAGAAAAGTAAATAATGAAGCACGAAGAGCTACTTCACCCTTCAATTTATTCACCAAACTCTTAAATGACTATTAAGGAATATGTATTATTATTTCTTGGATGGATACTCAAGTTATTTTCAAATCCTAATTATAGCTGATAATTAAGAGAAGACCATCTTTATATACCCATATAAAATATTTAATTATTGTAGAATACCATTTAACCATATTTACATACCCATATAAAATATTTGATTATTGTAGAATATCATTTGGATTATGTAATGACTAGCAACATTTCAAAGTTATATGATGGACTGGTTTAGAATTGAGTAGGTTGAAAAAGGATATACAACCTTAGTAAGAATTTATTTTAATGGAATGGTTTAAGAGGTAATGAAGGTATTTATCGATGATTTCTTAGTCTTTGGTGAATCTTATGATTAATGCCTATATAATTTAGAAAAAGATATTAAAAAGATGTAAGGAGACTAATTTCATACTAAATTGGGAAAATTTCACCTCGTGCCATAAAAGGGTATAATAATAGAACATAAAATTACACACCGAACAATTCAGATGGATAAGGAAAAGGTTTAAAAAATCAAGAATCTACAACCACCTACATTGATCAAAACAATAAAAGGTATTTTAGAATATATTGGATTATATTGATAGTTCATCAATGACTTCTACCTTCTTGAAAATAGTTCAAACCTTAATTGACTTACTTAACAAAGATGTATCATTTAACTTTTCTCTAACTTGTTTGGAAATGTTCACAATCTTAAAGCAAAAGTTAATTAATTTTCCTTTTGATCTTATATGTGATGTAAGTAATTATAAAGTAGGAGCAATACTTGGACAATAAAAGACAAACCTTTTCAAACAATATACTATACTAACAAAATTTAATAGATAATTAGAAAGTTTATGTTACCACTAAGAAGAAGCTTATAGTTGTAGTATTTGTATTTAATAAATTCTATTGTATCTTATATTGTCTAAAGTTATTAAATACATAGATCACACAACATTAAGGTATCTTCTTTATAAAAAATGATATTAAACCAAGAGATGGATGTTATTATTGTAGCAATTCAATTTGGAGATCAGGGAAAGAGTAAAGAATTCAGTATTTGATCACTATCACATTTATAAAATCCAAATATGAAGTTAGATAAAGAAGGTATAGGTGACAACTTCATTAGCAATCAATTATACTTCACATAAAGTATTTGGTCCCCTTCTTTGGGCTTGTGATTATGCTTACTATTTAGCACTCAAAATTATCCTTAAGGATGTTTTATATTAATAAAATTATATTTTTTATTTGAAATAAAGTACTCTTCTATTTATGATTTGCATAGATTAAGTAATAAGAAGATGCATACCGTAAGAAGAGATGGAGTCCATAATGTGACAATTTTATTCAAGAGAGGTAAAAGGTCATTTTGGGCCAACTAAACTATAATAAAGATCTTACGAGTAGGTTTTTATTAGTTAAGTGTACGTAGAGATACTCACAGGTATATAAAATATTGCGATAAATGTTAAATAGTAGGTAATATCTCTTAAAAAATATGAAATTTTCTTATTAATATTTTAGTTTATGAATTATTCAATGTGTGGAGGATTGATTTCAAAGGTCCATTCCTAAGTTCATTCGAGAATAAATACATTTTAATGGTAGTAGATTATGTATTTAAATGGATAAAATCAATAAATATACCCATTAATGATTATAAAGTAGTTCTGAAACTTCTGATGAATATATTTACTAGATTTGGCATATCTAGAGTGATAACTAGTTATAAGAGAACACACAATCGTAATATGCAATTTCAAAGATTACTACACAAATATGGTGTCACACACAAAACTGCAACCCTATATCACCCTTATACTAATGACTAAGTAAATGTGTCTAATTGTATGCTAAAGAGGATCCTAGAAAAGATGGTAGAGAGATCCTAGAAAAGATGGTAGAGTCCTTTATAAAGATTGATCACTAAAGGTAGATAATTCTCTTCAAGAATATCAAAACATATATAAGATACCTATTAGAATCACACCATATAGGTTAATTTTCAAAAAAGCATGTCACCTACTAGTTGAGCTAGAGTATAAAGTATAATAGGCCATTACATTCTTAAATTTTGATTTGAAAAATGTAGGTCATAAGAGATTTATCTAGTTGAATGAATTGTAGGATTTATGAATGTCCCATAAAAAAATGTGAGAATGTATAAGGAGTAAATAGAATGATGGCACAATTAATAGGTCTTAGTTAAGGAGTTTGCAAAGGGTGACAAGTTCTCTTATACAATTCTTGCCCAAGGTTGTTTCTAAGAACCTTAAATCCATATAGTATGGGTCTATTCACTATCATAAAGGTATTTTACCATAAGAAAATTGAGATTTCACACCTAAATAAAACAACCTTTAAGGTTAATGGTCAAAGATTAAAAAGATACTTAGGCTGCCATATTGAGGAAGAAAAGAAGAGCTTCATCCTTAATGATTTACCAATTTAACAAAGGAAGTCTAGTTAAAAGATTCCTAAAAAAAGCACTTGTTAAGAGATAACCTAAGAATTTTTTAAAATTTTAATTTTATTTGAAATCTAATTTAGATTTTTCTTGATCAAATTTATTTCTACTAATAGTTTAGTAGGTTTTAATTTCTTTATAGTCCCTTTTCATTATTTTAATTTAGATTTGGTAGGAAGTGAAGAAGAACATGTAAACGATCTAGAAGGGGGGGTTGAATAGATCTTTAATCTTTTTCGATAAGCTCTACAAAAAATTGCGGAATTAATACACACAAAAAAATTTAATCAAATTAAATAAAGAGTATAGGGAAGAAAAGCAAACGCTGTTTTTATAGAGGTTCGGTGCTAAGACCTACGTCCTCTACCTAAGCTCCCACTTAGGATTTGGCAACTCACTTTACTGCGCACTTTTTAGTTCAGTGTGAACTCTTCAATACACCACTTGATTTTCGGCTCAAGCTAACCTCACAACCACTCAATTTCTGGCTCAAGCTAACCTCACAATCACTTGATTTCTGGCTTAAGCTAACCTCACAACCACTTGATTTCCGGCTCAAGCTAACCTCACAACCACTTGATTTCTGGCTCAAGCTAACCTCACAACCACTT
>JANZLX010000213.1:10558254-10577910 GCA_025531955.1 Erythroxylum orinocense | reverse complement strand
ATTGTAATTAATTAATTACATTATTTTTTACAAACCAACCACTATCATGATAATAGTAATAATTCCTTCTTTTTAACCAACCATCATAATTATAATAATAATATTCATTTCCATTTCTCATTATATTTATTCTCATTCTTATTCCCATTATCTCGTACAAACCAACCGCCCCTTAGTATAATCAAGAATATATTTGCCCGAGTTTATTCGACATTTAAGACTGACAATAGTAAGTTGCACTGAGACGCACCACATGTCCAAGGGTTCTTCCAATCATCCTTGGTAGAACATTGGACTACAAAAAATATCCAATGTACCGACAAGTTCGAAGAAATTCATAACGCAAGGCCCATACAGCGATATAACTTAGTGATACAAAGGCTTCACATCAAGCCAGTATGGCTGAAGACCAATTATCTTCATCAGTCTTTACAAAATACCTGGCCCTAAACACCTTCCAAGCTTTCCTTCCAAAAAATCTTCAAAATAACACATTGTGCTCATTATTGAGCCCCGACGCATTTACAAAAAGCCACCTTCCAAGTAATCAAGTGTGTCCCTAAAGAAAGTAGCTGGCGCTCATTGGCATGCTAAACTGCCATCGATTTATTTATTAAACCAAATGATGACTAGAAGCCTTAGGAGACTGGAGGGGGTGGGGGTAGAGCATAAGGAATAAGCTTGTGGTGCCGGGGATCTCTGAATTCTGTAAATACATAAAATGACCAAACTGATCTATCGTTGTTCAAAATAGCTCAGTACTGCATGCCTTTGCAACCTGGGTGGCTTTGCAGAGATGCTGCACCACCTGCCCTGTCTTCCACGTCTTCTTGCAGTTTTAAGTTTTCATAAGAACGGTTTGTAAAGATTCAAATGCTCATCGGAAGCAGCTAAAATAAAGAACCATATTTCATCTCAACTTTGGTCAATTCTATCCTGCTGAGAAACTCCGGCCCTAACAATGAAGTTAGAAAGGATCAAGTCAGAAACAGCAAAACAATAAGAGAAATGTATAATTTCAGTGTAGAGTTCATAGTCGAACTACATGCAACGGCACAACAAACACGCTTCCAGGTATTGTGACTTGGATTTTAACAACTTAGCAGTGTACAGATTTGCTACGCCTGAGAAGCACCCTAAAATTGGCAATTCGAATTTTCTTAAGTGATAGATCAAATAGTTTGAATGACGCAGCCTATTTTCTGGCATATAACTTAAAAGTAGTGCAAGAAAAAGTTGATAAAAGTTCAGATAAGATTGAAAAAATACATACCACTCATACAACAAGGCCCTGCTCCCTGGTTTTCTTTAACCATTTCAGCGTACTCTCTAGGGTGGTGTAAGCAGCAGCATCAGTTAAACTCTTACTAGCCACTGCGTAATCAAAAACCTCATAAGCTTCTGCGACCCTACTCCCCCTGCAAAGTGCCCTCAACAGCGTAGCATAAGAAGCTGTCTCAAGCTTTATGGCAGCCTCTTTCATCATCTTGTACAATTCAATAGCTTTATCCAACAACCTTCCCTTGCACAATCCATGAAGCAACGTATTATACGTACAAGAATTCGGAGTGCAGCCTTGTCCTTCCATCTGCTCCAATAATGCCAATGCACCCAAAGCATTCCCTTCCCTACACATCCCATTCATAATTGAAGTATATGTAACTATATCGGGTAAATGACCTGATTCCACCATAATTTTCAAAAACTTTTGAGCTTCAATAACTCTCCCAGATTTCGACAACCCAAAAATCAAGGTATTATAGGTAACAAGATCAGGCTCCACTCCTTCCTTCTTCATTTCCTTATAAACCCCAATTGCCTCACTTCCTTTACTCAACATACAATAACCCTTCATAATCGTATTGTAAACAAAACAATCAGGCTTAAACCCACATTCTTTTAACACACCCACTAACCGGGTAGCCTCCCGAAGATTCTTAGAATTACAAACGTTATCAATCAATATAGTATACGTAACAAGATCAGGCTTGATATCGAAAGAACTACTCATTTCATCAATAAAACTATGAACAGTGCTCAAAACTCTGCTCTTGCACAAACACTTAACAAGGAAATTATAAGTGAAAGCATCAGGCTTTGAGTGCTTCAAAGACAATTCCTTTACCAATTCAATAGCATTATCTATTCGATCAACAGAACAAAGAGACCTCGCAGCAATATCAACACTCACTTGATTGGGCACAATCCCATTATTGACCATAAAATTGAGTACTTTATGAACAGGGGACAATGACGAATCAGGTGCTCTACAGGCCTGTGATAGTAAAATATGGTACGTGGATCGATCAGGCGAGAAAGAGGGTGCAGCCTTGATCATGTGCTGTAAGAGTGAAATTGAGTCATCAAGAGAGGAGATCGACGCGTATGATTGGAGAAGAGAGTTGTGGAATCGGGGGTCCTCCGGGGCACGCGCAGTGGCAATGAGGGAATTGAACATTTTCTTGGCGTCATTGAGGTTCGGCGATTTGAAAAGGGGTTTCAGCTCCGGTTCCAGTGTTTTCTGCAGAAGTTTGGAAGATGATTTCTTGGTGGGCTTCTTGGGAAAATGACGGTGGCGTTCCACCTGAGACAAGAACTCCGATGAAACGACCTGAGACTGTTTCACGAGAGCCGCCGTTGAAATCATTGAGCGAATCGAAGGTGAGACCTTTCCCATTTTTGCTCTTCTTCTTTTTCTTCTTCTTCGGGGTTTTAGGGTCTTGGATTAGGGTTTTGGAGGGACGAGGCCGGTCCGGACAACCCGGCCGAATAGACCCACAAGGCCACGATAGCATTTTTTTTTCTTTTCCTTTTCCATATTTTTGTCTAATTGGATTTTTGTTTAAAGTTAGACAGACCTACATTTTGTTTTCGTGTCTCATTTCCGAATTGAGATAACAAACTATAAAGTATACGATAAATTTCTCAAAATCCCGTTATATTTAATATATAATATAAATCCATATTGATGCATAGACGACAATAAGAGTTATTTTTTGAGAATTTAGTATTTTTGCATAATTATATGAATTCTTGAAATAGAATTATTAGGTTAGACTAAGGGCTCACCTTAATTTTTAAATAAAAATCAAGAGGCACTAAAAAATGAATATTTACTAAATAGTGAATATGCAAATTCATATCTCTACCATTAAATTCATTTAATATTTTATTTGAGATGATTAGTCTTATTAGTATAGAGAACATTCCTTATATATTTTTTTTCTTTTACTCTTCTTTTCTCTACTCCCTCATTTCGATCCCAATTAGTTTTTATAGAATTGTTTAGGCGTTAAAGACACAAGGATAATGGGTTTATCATCTTTCACCAAAGTATATCTATTCTTAAAGCTTTTATATACAATATTTCTATCATATTTCCAATAAGATATGACGAGCTTGCTTAGATATAACATCACATAATAACTTATATCCTTACCTTCTAATAGAAAAGAAATTAGCACTTACTTGGTAACTTTGATCTCTTGATAATCCGTAAGCCACTAAAGTCTATATTTCTTAGGATGATTCACATTAGTGTAACTTCACTAATAATCATATTGCATTTTTTTTCACAAATGTGGCATTTAGTATGAAATATATTTTCCTCTATTGCTCTAGCTATCCTCCTTGATTTAAAGACTTTATGTTTCCTAATAACATGCATCTTATCGTCAATAAAATTTTCAATACCTTCATCATTATAATTTTTAACTGGTAGTATAACTTCCTTTTTTCATTATCTCACGTAAACATAACCCTCTTATTTGGACATTGGAATGCAATATACCATGTTTTCAAATACCAAAAATATTTTGGAAGACATGAGGATCAATATTACCTTTGTCCTAATTGTAGATGTCCTATTAAGTTTTGGGTATCTCAATTTTTGCTTTAGAAAAATTCCTATGACGTCTTTTCTAGTTGAGCCTCCAAGAATCACTAGTAAAAGCAAAGTATTTTGAAATTACTTTACATTTTAGTTGCCTTTCCTTTTTTCATTATCTTGTGAATCATCTCTTTTAGCTTCATATAATGTTACAATTTTACCACATCATCAATATGTGACTTTTTAATCCTCCTTTATATTAGTTCAAATCATGACAATCTACATCTCCTTATAGTATTCCTTGACCCTTAGGTGAGTTTTTTTTTTATAGAACAAATTCATATACAAGAATAAAAGCACCTCATGATCACTTTCATATCCTCCAAGTTTCATTAAACCTCTCATAGTTTGTTTCGCCTATGTAACATAAGATTATCCTACCAAATAATAGCAGAGTCAACAAACTTAACAATAATAAGTTTTACCTTTTTTTTCTTTGGGGTAATGGTAGTAGTCGAGAATCAATTCATTATCTTTTTCCACTTTAGGTAGGCCTTATGGTCATTTCTCCTTAGAATAAAGGAATCATTATTTCAATTTTTTTTAATGTTGCCATTTCATCTAAGCTCATTTCCACAACCTCTATCTTGTCAATGATCTCTATGTTTACATCTGTCCATATTTTTTCTTAATGGTTGACATTCATTATGTAAAACATTCCCTTTTTTATTGTCATGAAACCATTTTTAGAGAACCTGTCATTATTGCCATCATGCATTAGGAACTTATGGTGTTTTTGTCCTTTTGTAAATTGGATATGCTAGTATCTTACAACTCTAATTGATTTTTAATCTCACCAAACATAACATTCATGTGTTCAAACTCTTAATCCTTCTTCAATTAAAATTTATCTCTCTTTCATTTATTAATTCATAATTAGTATTTTCTGATTTATAGATTCAACTAATTTTGTATTTTTATATTTAATTTTGTAATTATTGATGAAATCTCATTTCAATATTTATATAATATGCATGTTGTTGTTAATCTTTATTCTCCTTAGTGAAAAGTGAATCAATGTTAGTTTTTGATGTTTTAGAATTACTTGAAAGGTCAAAAATGAATTTTGAGTATGATAATTTTTATCATAAAAGTTTAATGTTTGTTTTCTATTTTAATATAGGATATTAAATTTAACTCTTTGTTTCTTTTTTGTCGCAAATATATAATACGATTGATATATATTTGTGATAAATGGTTGAGTTATTGTTGTTCCATTGAACCTAATTTCTTATTCCAGTTCCATACATAACCATTTTTTTTAGTTCAATTGTGTTATAATTATATAATGTTGCCTAAAAAGTATTTGTCTAGAAATGAGAAAATAAAAAAGAAAACGAGTTGAATAGTTAATATCATAAAAAATAGTTATCCATAAATTTGTTAAAAGAGTAATTCTTTTAGTAAAAATTATAAGAAATTATGTGAAGATAATTTTGAACAAGTTAATGAAATTTCAGGTGATGAGATTCATATGTTAGCAATTTGAGTAAGAATAAACATTTATCAAATATATCTAATTTAAAAATTTAAGAGTAGATAAGCAACCGATCACTCTGTTAAATATTTATGATCCTAAAAATTGGGATAATCTTAATAATAAAACACTACAAGAAAACAACACAATCTACGACGTTTTATTGACAAAACGTTGCAGAATGTGAAGACTTTTCGTGACCATTAAAAAATGTCATAAAAAGTTCGAATTTCCATGATGTTTTATGAAAATGTCACGGATTTGTAACTCTTTTTGTGATTTTTTTAATTAAAATGTCACGAAATAGAAATTGCGACGTTTTATTGAATAAAACGTCACAAAAAGCCCCTTTAATGACAAGGACATGTTTAACAAACAAAACAAAAAGGATAAGACATTCACAAACACACTTTCAATCTTCTAGCCTGGTGTGGTCCAAGTCCAACCAAAATTTGCGCTTTTCTCCGAAACGCTCCTCGATGTCTAGTGAGCTCCTACAACTTCCTCTTTCACCTCCTCCTTCAGCCTCAGCCTCAACCTCTCCCACTTATACGTTGTCGTTTCCTCATTCCGCTACAAATGTTGACTTCTACTTCTTCTACCTTCTGCTCACGTTGTCATCTCCAGTGAATCGATAACTATTTCTTTCCCTTCACTTATAGGTAACTTTCCTTTCTGGCAGATTTGGCTTTTGGCTTCTTCATTTTGTTTCTCTCTTTATTTCTACTTTAAGATCTTACTCAAAGACTAGATCTTTCTAAACTTAATCATCTTTGTCTTCATTTAATTCTATGTTTCTATAGATTTGTTCAGTTAGTTGCTATGTTCAGTTGTTTCATTTGTTTTCTTAAGTGCCACCTTTTGTTTAGATACTTATTTGCCTATTCTCTCTCCCAATCCTGGCTCTTGGTTTTGACAATGAGGGCACTTGATTGTAAAGAAAATGTCTGGGGACTAGAGTTAGAAAGATAGATGGCTTGTAAGATTTGGTGAGATGTCGAATGCATGGACCTAAGATATGAGTTTTTGAATTAGTTGAATGCTTTAGCATTCGTGAAAGCCGGAGAAAAGGCTTGAAAGAAACATGGATCCATGGGGGTTTACTTGGGGCATAGCAGGAGGCGGTGGTGGCATTTCATGTTGTACATTAGTTGCCTCAAAATCATGAGCAGAGTGTGTCCCCGCATCTTGTGGGACATAAGATTCATTTGTACTTCCTTGGTGAGAGCGAGATCGAGTCCTAGCTCCTTAAGTTCTCTTTCGAGGTGACATAACCAATCCTTTAATTTAAAATCATTTAAAAATCTTTAGTTCATGTTTCATATCAAGTTTAAACTAGTATATATGCATATAAAACCTTCTTAAACCACGCTTCATGTAAAACGATTTCAAATCATGTGAAACAATACAAAACCAATGCATGTTGTTCATTTAAAACAATGCATGTTCATTTCGTATTTTAAAACTGCCTATTTCATGCCAAAGATACTCATAAATCTAGTCGCTCTGATATCATAGGATGTTGGACCCCATTTCTAGAGTCCAACTCTGGAATCATAAAATATGAGTGTATTACTCTGTAGGGTTATTTCAATGAAATCTCATTAGCCATCATTAGTTCAACTTCATTCTCATACAATCCCAAAAATTTCGTATTTGATCAAGTGATATATGACAATCCATTCTTACGATTATGTCCTCAATCATATTGTACCTATTTTGGGACAATAGGCATAACTTTCACTATACATGTCCAACTAAGGTCATTCTAGAATGGTTTCGAAGAGATCTTCTAGGTCTACAACTTTTGTGAAGAACCAAAGAGAGATTTTGCCATTTAGAGGGTCAAAATCATGAATTTTTGAAAGTGTACAGTGAATGTCCACTAAACGGACATACACTGCACCAAAATGGACATAAACGGGGCTGGAGTGCTTTCCAGACTCGTAAAGGTTCGTTTAATAGACATGGACAAGGTTAAGGGTCTTTCCAAACCCAAGAAGGTCCATTCAGTAGACCTACAGTCCTTCCAACAGACATAGGTGAGACAAAATTCACTCAAGAGTCTTCCTAAAGATTTCTACATCTATCCTAACCTTACTTTTACTCTAAATTGTCCCAAATTCACTTCCTCTAATGCAATATCATTTCATAACAATTTAACTACCAACCTTATTTCATTAAAGTCTCTAATCTATACTCATTTGATTCATCACTTACAACTAAGTCTCATCATTCACAAAATCCTATCTTTGTTTTCCATAACATCTCACGTATATGTAACAACAATTCATGTTCAAAATTCATCATCTCAAGTTGATAACTTCTTCAAGTATACCTAATTTCAACTCATCATTATCCATACACAATTCCTATTTCATTAACATCAAAAGGAAAGAGTTTACAAAGCTTTAATGAGCATTTCAAGTCATAATACAACATTGGTCTCATAACCCAAAAATACAAAAAATTACATGAACGAGTAATACTTGAAATATGGCTAAAGCCTTGTGTTTTCTATAAACTAACTTAAAATATAAAAATATACAGATTTGGAGTGATGCCTGGACTCGCGATCACTCAATCTCTGGCTTATCAGTTGGAGATGGGGAGCAATGGGGGGTAAGCTTAAAAGCTTGCTGGTAATAAATTTATAAAGGAGAAACAAGCAAAACCATTGGAAATATTCATTGCCATAGTAAAGTTGCATTGAATCCATAAAACACATATTTCTCATATTCTCAACTTATCAAACAATTCATAATCAATATAACTCATGTATTCATCAAGCTTGTCAACAAATCATAAACACATAAGCAATTAGAATGGTTTGGGTAAGTCCATAAACATGAGGAAGTTCTTACGAATCTCCAATAATACTAGAACAGACTATCACAAACCCACATAATGGTCTTGCATAGTTCATAAACTTAAGGGAGTCCGTGAAGGAGCTCCATACCACTATTAGGTAGGTGGGAGACGCTGTTAATATGGTTAACGTGCACGTGACATAACAGAATGGACTACCACAAACCCACATAAACATGAATTTCATGACTTGTAAACATATTACCAAAAAAGACACATTTCGGAAACATGATTTCCATAAGCATAATATGTTTCAAAGACCATTTTCATCTTCATTTCATAAATCATCAATAAGATTCATGTACCAAACATGTAGCAATTTCTCAAATCATTTAAGAAGTAATAAATGCAACATTTATAAAGCGATTCAAAATCATTTAACTATATTGATTTGTAAAAAATATTCATGACTCATTAACTCAATTATAATAGTGTAACCTACCTTGGATTCCTTGCTTAAAAACTTGCTTAAAGGTGTCTTTCCTCTTGCTCCTCTTGCCTTTCTTGATTCCCTTTAACATTAACAAAAATGCCAATTCAATAGGAATACAAATTGAGAAGCCACAAAGCATATTCACTAAAATTGATTCTAGAATACTTAAACCCATACATTTCCTAAGCTTCATGAACTAAAACCCTTCCAAAAATCCAAAGGATTAAAAATGAACTTACCTTGAATCTTCACCAAATAAAGAGATTTTTGGCTCAAATGAAAGCTCTTCTTTTAATCTTTCTTTTTTCTTCTTGAACAACCTCAAAATCACTCTTAATAGCTAAGAAAAGATGAGCCCTAACTTAATCTTCCTTCTCTTATCTCCTTTCTCTCTTCATTTTTGTTCCTCTCTTCTTCTCTCGCTCATTCACGATTTTCCTTCTTCCTAAGAGCAAGACCATATTTTCTTCTTCCAATTCTACCCTTAATGATTGTAAAATGTCAACTTTGCCCTTCCTTTAATGCCTTCTAGCTTTTATACTTAAGTGACTTGCCAAAATTGCCCTTTATACTCTTACTTAATTCTAACATTTCTATTCTAAATTATAATTGCTACTTATGCTTGCTAAGTTAATGACTAAATCCTAAGAAAATAAATAAATAAAAGAAAAAAAGAAAAATTTAGGATCTAACAATTCTCCCCCTCTTAAAAGGATTTTGCCCTTGAAATTCTTAGCTGAGTCATTGAAGAAGTGTGGATACTTCTCCTTCGGCTCCTACATGGCCTCTTCCGTAGAATGGTTTGTCCACAGGACTTTAACTAGTTGAACTGTCTTATTCCTAAGGACCATCTCCTTAGTGTCCAAAATCTCCACTGGAGTCTCCTCATAAGTCAGATCATATCTTAACTGAATCTCAGCGGTCTGAATGATGTGGGAGGGATTTGATCTATACCTCCTTAGCATGGAAACATGAAAGACATCATGTATTTATGACAATTCTGGTGGCAGCGTCAACCTCTACAATCTCGTAGGGGCACACATATCTTGGGCTCAACTTGCCCTTCTTGCCAAATCTCATGACTCCTTTCCAAGCAGATGTCTTAAGAAAGACTTTCTCACCAACTTCATACTCCATTTTCTTTCGGTATGCATTAGTATAGCTTTTCATTCTAACTTGAGCTACTTTAAACCTTTACTTAACTAGACTGACCTTGTCGACTATTATCTGGAGTAACTCTGATCCTATTAATTTCCTTTCTCCTTCTTCATCCCAGCATATAGGAGTTCTACATCTTCTTCCATATAGTGCTTCATTAAGGAGCCATCTGAATGCTCAAGTGGTACGAATTACTGTAAGCAAATTTGACCAATGGCAAATGCTTGTCCTAAGCACCTTTGAAATCTATCACACATGCCTTGAGCATTCCTTCGAATGGTCCTCTCAAATTTTCCATCTATTTGGGGATGGAAAGCAGTGCTAAAATTTAACTTGGTCCCTAAAGCTTCTTACATGCTTTCCTAAAATCTAGAAATAAACCGAGGATCTCTGTCAGAAACTATACAGTATGGAATCCCATGCAGTCTCACTATCTCATTAATACACTTCTTTGCTAGCACATACAGAGAATCAGTCTGTTTAATTGCTAGAAAATGGGCTGACTTCGTCAAATGATCAGCAATAACCTATATAGCATCATGCTTCTTACTAGTTTTTGGGTAAACCCATCAGAAAATCCATGGTTATCCTTTGCCACTTTCACTCAGGAATGGACAATGGCCTTAACTTACCTGAAGGTACCTGGTGTTCAGCCTTGACTTGCTAAGACACTAGACACTTGCTTGCATATTCTGCTACTTCTTTCTTCATGCCTTTCCACGAGAAATGCTCTTTCAAATCTTTGTATATCGTAGTGCTACCTGGGTGTATGGTGTAAGGCGTATTGTGTGCCTCCTCAAGTATCTCATCCTTTACTTCCTTGATATTTGGACTATAAAGTCTATTTCTTACAACCATAAGTCCATCATCCTTCACTACCACTTCAGATTTCTTGTCATTCTTAATTTCTTCTCAAAGCTTGTTCAAATCTGCATCTTGTGCTTGTAATTTATTAACTTTCTCCCTGAGTATTGGTCTCACTATGAAATTAGCAATAATGCAGTCAAATTCTTCCTATTTCAAGCTTATTCTAAGCTTAGACATCGCTTTCAATAATGGCAGATAAATTGTCTGTACGTGGGCTATGGAGGATTTCTTACTCAAGGGTATTAGCCACTACATTTGCCATTCTTGGATGGTATTCAGTCAATAAGTCATAATCCTTAAGTAACTCTAACCACTTTCTCTGTCTCAAATTTAACTCTTTCTGGCTCAATAAGTACTTGAGACTTTTATGATCTGTAAAAATCCTCATCTGAACTCCATACAGATAATGTCTCCAAAATTTTAAGGCAAAAATTATTGCTCCTAATTCTATATCATAGGTCGGGTAATTCAATTCATAAGGCTTTAGTTACCGCAAGGCATAAGCTATTACCTTGTCTCCTTGCATCAACACACAGCCCAAACCCTTTCTTGAAGCATCACTATAAACTGTATAACCCTCATCTCCTACAGGCAAGATCAAAATAGGAGCACTTGTCAATCTGTTCTTAAGCTGCTCAAAGCTCTTCTGACATTCATCACTTTAGATAAACTTCTGAACCTTTTTCCTTAATAACTTAATCATTGGAGCAGCTGTCATAGATAATCCTTCAACAAACCTCCTATAATATACTGCCAGACCTAGAAAACTTCTCACTTCTGCCACGGTCTTTGGTGCATGCGATGTTACCATTGCTTCAACTTTTCGTAGATCAATATGTACCCCATCCCTCGAAATTACGTCTAAGGAATATCACCTTATGAGGCTAAAATTCACACTTGCTAAATTTGACATAGAGCTCCTTCTCTCTTAGTGTTTGCAACACTATCCTGAGATGTTCCTTATGTTCCTCTTCGCTCTTGGAATAAATCAGAATGTCATCTATAAATAATATGATAAATTGATCCAGATACTCCTTGAAGACCCTATTCATGAGATCCATGAATGTAGCTAGAGCGTTGGTTAATCTAAATAGCATGACTAGGAACTCATAATGCCCATAACGTGTCCTAAAGGCTATCTTATTTACATCAGATTCCCTGATTCTGAGCTAATAATAGCCTGACTTGAGATCAATTTTGGAGAGGACCTTTGCTCCCTCCAGCTAGTCGAACAGATCATCAATTCTTGGCAAAGGATATTTGTTCTTAATGGTCACCTTGTTGAGTTTCCGATAGTCAATGCATATGCACCATATTCTATCCTTCTTTTTAACAAATATAACTGATGCTCCCCATGGTGACAAACTTGGCCTTATATACCCCTTCTCTAATTGTTCTTCCAACTGTTCCTTAAGCTCCTTCAACTCAGTTAGAGCCATTTTATACGATGGTGTGGAAATAGGTGCAGTACCTGGAATCAAATCGATGGCAAATTCAATTTCCCTCGCTGGTGACAAACCAGGTAAGTCTTCTGGAAACACGTTTGAAAATTTCCTCATGATTAGAAAATTTTCTAACTTTCCTTCATTCACTTCGATGTCCACAACGTGTGCCAAGAAAGCTTCGCACCCTTTTCTCATCATCCTGTCAGCTAGCATTGCTGAAATAATTCTTGGTGATGGTGTTCTTCTGTCTCCTCTAAAAGTCACCTCTCACCCTTGCCAAGATCAAATTCTACTACTTTGAGGCTATAATCTAACTTTGCATGATATTTCTCCATAGTATCCATTCCAAGTATAACATTTAGGCCCTTTAAAACTAAAGGCAATAAGTCCACTACTAGTCTAGCACCATCAATAAAAAGTTCACAATCTCTATATACTCAACTTATTATCACCTTGCTCCCTAAAGGAGTACTAGCAATCATTAGACTATCCAATGGCACCAAATTAATATCATGTAATGTCATGCTTGCTAAAATAAAAGAATGCGTGAAGCCGGAATCAATCAGTAAATATACTTCTGAATTAAATAACTGAGCCATACCCGTAATAATTTTAGGTGCAGATGCAGCTTCATCTCTGGTTATGGAGAACACCCTTGCCTGTGCTTGATCCTTTAGCCTTCCTGGAGAAATAACCTTTCGTGCCACTCTAGAACTTCCCACCTCAGTGACTGGCCTAGTTTCTACTGTTTCAACTCTTTTTGGGGCTTACAACTGCGACCCATCTTGCCTTGGTACTTGGGGACATTCCTTGACCATGGGTCCCTTCTCTCCGCATCAAAAACATACTCCTAGTAACTTAAAGCTTCCCATAATGTTCACATTGGAGGTTCATGTACCCACTCCTCTCTATCCTTCTATTGCCTCCTACAATTGAGGCTTGCACTGAAGCTGTCTTTGCTTGCTTGTTCTTAACAGAGCTACTACTTCCTACTTCACTCTGTGTGTGGAAATTGCTCGTACTCCTCTCATTCTCTCCTTGGAAGACTATTCCTGATCCTTATTCTTCCCATTTACTTTATACTTTATGTTCTCTAATTTCTTAGCTTGGAGTGCAACATCTACCAACAGCTGGTAGTCACAAAAGTCGTGGATCAATAATTTCTCCTTGAATCCCAAATGAAGTCCTCTCTCAAACTTACAACATTTATCCTCCTCATTCGTAACAATATTGTTTGCATATCGTGAAAGCTGGGTGAACTTTAGCTCATATTCACTCACACTCATGTCCCTCTATGTGAGATTTAGGAGTTCTCTGCCTTTTCTTGTCCATAAACTTTCGAGAAGTGTTTCTTCCTAAAAACTTTCAACAAGTTCTTCCATGATAATACTAGCGGTATGACTTGACTATGGGGCACTGATTTCCACTAGTGGAGTGCGTCCCCTTATAGTAAGCTAACTACATAATCCAATTTCTCCTCGTCAGTGCACTTTATTTGAAATAGGACTCTCTCTGTCCTTCTTAACCATACTTCAGCCTTTTCAGGATTCGTAGTCCCATTAAAGTCTACAGCCCCATACTTGCAAAGCTTATCATACTGTTCGTTCCTCTCCATTGGAGCTTGCACTAGAACTTGTGGCACTTGGCCCATAGTATACATGAAAGCCTGAGCAAAAGCTTGAAAGAAATGTGGTTCCATGGGATTTACTTGGGGCATAGGAGGAGGAGGCGGTGGCACTTCATGTTGTACATTAGATGCCTCAGAATTATGAGCAGAGTGTGTCCCCGTGTCTTATGGGACATAAGATTCATTCGTACTTCCTTGGTAAGAGTGAGATTGAGTCCTAGCTCCTCAAGTTCTCTTTCGAGGCAGCATAATCACTCCTTCAATTTAAAACCATTTAAAAATCTTTAGTTCATATTTCATGTCAGGTTTAATGTTAGCCCCCGAATGTTTTTTTAGTTAAGCATGATTTAGATAATTATAAGGTTTGGATAGGTGAAATTTTAGGAGTTAATATTTTTTATTTATGTTTATGTTAGTAGAGTTTATTTCATGGGTTAGTTGAATTAAAGGTGGTAAAAATGCATAAAGAGGTATTTTGGGTAGTTTACCTAAGGTTAAAAACACTAAGGCCTTAAAGGAAGTGCAAGATGGACTTTTCTCATTCATTAAGGGTAAAATGGGAAAGAAAAGGTGTTGCTTTCTTTCTAAAGGAGAGAAAAACGAAAATTTGTGAAAAAAGGAGTGAAATACGAAAACAAGAAGTGAGCAAGAGTGGTTTTGGTGAAGTTGAGAAAAGAATGGAGTTTTGAGCTAGGTTTTATCTTTTCTTAGTCTTAAAGAGAGTGTTTGAGATTGCTTAAGAAGGGAAAAAGAAAGAGGAAGGGAAGAGCTTTCTTTAGAGCCAATAACCTCATAAATTGGTGAAGATTGAAGGTAAGTTTGATTTTTATATTTTGGATATATGAAAGGATTATGATTCATGAAGCTTAGGAAATGCATGGGTTTAAGCAACCTAGAGTCAATTTTAGTGAATATGCTTTATGGGTTCTCAAATTTGGATTCCTATTGAATGAGAACTTTGTCATTTATGAAGGAAATCAACAAGGGGATCAAGAGAGGCAAGAGGAGCAAGAGGAAAGGCATCCTTAAGCAAATTATGGAAATAAATGATTTCAACTATTTTCATGAACGTACTTTATGACTGTTTGAATGTTTTGAGAATGTGATATGTGTTTGGTATATGCATATTGTGTTGATGAATTATGAAATTATTGTGCAAATGATTTTTGAAAGGATACTATGCTTAAAAAAATCAAGTTTCGAAATTGTCCCATTTTTGGCAATAAGTCTATAAGCTATGAGATACATGTTATGTGGGTTTGGTTTGGTCCATCTTGTATGTCAAGTGCGCTTTGACTAAAGATTTCTCCTACCTGCCCATTAGTGACACGGAGCTCCTTCATGGACTCCCTTATGTTTACGACTATAAACAAAATCACTATGTGAGATTGTGTTAGTTCGTTCTGTTTACAACTACACAGACCCATTTCATGGAATTGTGTTAGTTCGTTCCATTTATGGACCTTCTAAACTATTTTGATGTGATTATGTGCTCATGATATGTGTTAAGAGTGATGCATGCATGTCTTGCATTAATGTGAATGTTTAAAATGGAAGTGATTATTTCAATGGTTTTGCTTGTTACTAGTTATAAAATTCTTACCCACGAGCTTTAAGCTCATCCCCATTCCTTCCCATATTTAAGTGCTGAGCAAGAGATCGAGTGAAAGAGAATCGAGGCATCACTCCAAAATTTGCTTCTTCTTGTGCTTTAAGCTATAATTGTGAATACAAGGATTTAATTGCATTTTGAGCAAATTACTGTTCATGTAACTTTTTGTATTTTGGGATTTTGAGATATTGATGTATTGTGGCTTGAAATACCCATTAAAGATTTGTATAAACTCTTATCTTTTGATGTTAATGAAGTATGATTGTATTTTTCCAATGACAGATTCCAAAATTGCACATTACATTTTTTCAAGTTTTCTATGGTGTAAGAATGTGTGTTCTGAATTCAGGAAAAATACTATATTGGTCTAGGTGAATTAGATAAAGTTGTATACTTGGAATTTTTAGACTATTTTTCTAGCTTTCCAATGATATATAGTATGAAATTTTTGGACATTAGAGTTAAGAGATATGATTATTAGAATTTTGTGATGTTGTGTAGGATAGACATTTGGGACAACAACATTATTTTGAAATATTCACCCTTATAGAAGCAATTTTTTTTTAAGTCTTCATGAAGTTATATATCTAGAAATATTCTTTAAAATGGTCCAATAATAACCTTAATCTAATATCTTTAGTGAAAGTTATGCTCATTTTACCTTTACAGGTTGGAAGAAGAAAAGAGGAAAGGAAGAGATCGTCACGAACATGTTCCACTCTTTTGGCCATAACTTTTTCATACGACCTTCAAATGACCTGATTTTTAAACCAATGGCTTCCTAACACATTTCTATATCTCTACATAAGAATTTATAGCTTTTGGTATTAATTTGAAAAATATTGATTGAATCAAAATAAGGGTATCGACGGGAAGAGTATGAATTGGATATTTTATTGAATATGCTTTATCATCACATCTTGACTTGTAGAGCATCAAATGAGATGATTCTTGTTTCAAATAAACTAGAGACATTGAACTACAAATATTCTAAAGAAATAGAATTTTTATTTAGTCTCTAAGACTATCGATTTCATGATGGAAGTTGAGTATAGTGTACTGTTTTAGTTTAATAGTAGTCTAAAAATGTTTGGGCTATAACTTTCAGATTTCTGAACCAAATTGAATGATTTTGGTGTCCTTAGAAACTTAAGACAAAGAGGAACAAATGTTATGAAGAAGTCATATTGAAATTCTGATTTGAGTTTTCCCAAAACTTGCTCTGAAGTTGTCAGAAATTGGGTTAATTATGATGACTGACTGATGGGGGCACGCCGCCCTTGTGGGATGCACGTTCGGATGTCACTTATGATGTCGAGCACGTGTCTCACGAGGGTGGGGTGCCCAACATTTAAACTGGTAGATGTGCATGTAAAACCTTCTTAAACCACGCTTTAGGTAAAACAATTTCAAATCATGTGAAACAATACAAAAACAATGCATGTTGTTCATTTAAAACAATACGTGTTCATTTCGTATTTTAAAACTACCCATTTCATACCAAGGATACTCCTAAACCTAGTCGCTCTAATACCATAGGATGTTGGACCCCATTTTCAGAGTCCAACTCTGGAATCATAAAACGTGAACGTATTACCCTGTAGAGTTATTTCAATGAAATCTCATTAGCCATCATCGGTTCATTTTCATTCTCATACCATCCCAAAAATTTCGTATTTGATCAATTGATATACGACAATCCATTCTTATGATTATGTCCTCAATCATCTTTTACCTGTTTTGGGACAATAGGCTTAACTTTCGCTAGAGATGTTGGATTAAGGTCATTCTAGGACGGTTTCGAAGAGATTTTCTAGATCTACAACTTTCATGAAACTCCGAAGAGAGATTTTGCCATTTAGAGGGTCAAAATCAAGAATTTTTGAAAGTGTACAGTGAATGTCCACCAAATGGACATATACTGCACCAAAATGGAAATAAACAGGGCTGGAGTACTTTCCAGACTCGTGAAGGTCCGTTTAATACACATGGACAAGGCTAAGGGTCTTTCCAAACCCGAGAAGGTCCATTTAGCAGACCTACAGTTCGTCCAATAGACATAGGTGAGGCAAAATTCACTTAAGAATCTTCCTAAAGATTTCTACATCTATCCTAACCTTACTTTTACTCTAAATTGTCCCAAATTCACTTCCTCTAGTGCAACATCATTTCATAACAATTCAAACACCAACCTTATTTCATTAAACTCTCTAATCTATACTCATTTGATTCATCACTTACAACTAATTCACATCATTCAAAAAATCCTATCTTTGTTTTCCATAACATCTCACTTATATGTAACAACAGTTCATGTTCAAAATTCATCATCTCAAGTTGATAACTTCTTTAAGTATACCTAATTTTAACTCATCATTATCTATACACAATTCCTATTTCATTAACATCAAAAGGAAAGAGTCTACAAAACTTTTATGGGCATTTCGAGTCACAATACAACATTGGTCTCATAATGTCAAGTCATTAAATTGCACGTATTTTGGATGTAATTATCGTTAATGTGTTGAAATTACTATCCAAAATTTATGGAATTATCTTATAATTATTTACAGATGCTTTTCAACACCTTAGAGATGAAATGGAATCAAAAGATAAAAAAGAATGAAGAAAATCTGAGATTCCCAATTTGACAACAAAGGGAGAAACACTGTACGAATATTTGGGAGAGATTCAAGAAACTACACGCTATGCGCTAGTTGTTCACACCACCAAATAACCGAACATTTATTAATTCAATATTATAACAAAGGACCCTTGCTTTCTAATAGGAGCATGATTGACGCTGCAAACGGTGGTTCCTTAGTCGACAAAACACCAGTGGCCGCAAGAGAATTGATCACGAACATGGCCTCCAACACGCAACAATTCGATATTCTTACTAGGCATGGGTCAAAGGGCATGAATGAAGTTAGTGCAACTTCATTGGAAAAGAGATTGGATGACCTCACTTCTTTGGTGCGACAATTAGCGGTCACGAGGAAAGAAGAAGCTAAGGTATTTAGTATATGCTCAATGTTAGGACATTTTACTGATTTATGTTCGATTTTGCAGGAAGAAAACGAAGAGCAAGTGAATGCTGTGGGATGATTTGCTGGGCCAAATCAAAGGAAGTATGACCCACTTTCCAACACCTATAATCCGGGGTGGCGCGATCACCCGAATTTACGATATGGGAATCCTCAAGGACAACAAGCAGCCACGAATTTCCAACCATATATGCAACCATACGTGCCGTGTGAAAATCCAAATATAACGTTAACTGTTGAAGGTAAGTCTTCTTTGGGAGATATAGTGCATATTTTGACCACTAACACTATGACATTTCAGTGGAATACTGAAGCAAGTATTCGAAATTTGGAGAATCAATAAAGGAATTTTGAAAACCAGTTAAGTCAAACTGAAGCTGCCGTCTATCAAATGGAAGCACAAAATTCTGGTAATTTTCCAGCACAATCGGATGTTAATCCTAGACAAAGTGCAAAGGCTATCACATTGCGAAGTGGTAAGGAACTACAGGAACCACTTCCGAAAAATTTCAAAAGAGAAGTAAAGGAAGAAATCACACTCACAACACATTCCGCACCTGAATTGACGCAAAAGGTGTACAAAACAAGGTGCTTCCACCTCTTTTTCTGAGCCGATTCACAAAAGCAAAGAAGGAAGAACAAAAAAAGGAAATTTTGGAGACTTTCCGAAAGGTTCAGGTAAATATCCCTCTCCTTGATGCAATTAAAAAGATTCCATGATATGCTAAATTCCTAAACAAGTTCTGTACGTCAAAGAGGAAATTGAAATTCGATGAGAAAATATAATTAGGAGAAAATGTTTTAGTAATTTTACAAAAGAAAAAGCTTCCACTGAAATGTCAAGATCCAAGTATGTTTACTATCCTGTGCCAAATTGGTAATTTGTGGATTGGAAGAACTAAGTTAGATTTAGGTGCCTTTATAAATGTTATGCCATATGATGTGTATAAATCTTTGAATGTTGAATCTTTTAAAGAAATTGACGTATTGATTCAATTAACGGATCGTTCAAATGCTTATCCGAAAGGTGTGTTAGAAGATATATTGGTCCAAGTAAGAAATATGCTTTTTCTGGCTAACTTTTATATTTTGTAGATGGGCACAGATGACTCATCCTCCTCCACTCCAATTTTATTCTGAAGGCCATTTTGAAAATAACTAGAACCAAAATAGATGTTCATGATGGATCTTTAACTATGGAATTTGATGGTGACTTAATTAAGTTCAATATTT
>JANZLX010000213.1:10533091-10552152 GCA_025531955.1 Erythroxylum orinocense | reverse complement strand
ACTTACTTCGTTCTAAGGACGAAGCTTTGGATGCCTTTAAAATGTTTAAGGCTGAAGTGGAGAATCAATGTGAAAAACTGATTAAAATTGTGAGGTCAGATAGAGGTGAAGAGTACTATAGTAGATACACTAAAAGTGGACAAGCACCTAGTCCCTTTGTGAAGTTTCTTTAGAAACATGGGATTGTTGCCTATTACACCATGCCTGGTTCTCCGAATCAGAATGGTGTGGCAGAAAGAAGAAACTGAACCTTAATGGACATGGTGAGAAGTATGAGGAGTAAAAGAAAACTTCCTCAATTCCTATGAACAGACGCTCTAAGGACAACTGTGTATATATTAAATCGGGTTCCAACTAAGATTGTCTCAAAGACACCTTTTGAGTTATTTAAGGGTTGGAAACCGAGTCTGAGGCATATACACGTTTAGGGATTCCCGTCTGAATTGCGAATTTGCAACCCATAGGAAAAGAAGCTAGACCCAAGGACTATTAGTGGGTATTTCATCAGATATGTTGAAAGGTCTAAGGGGTATAGGTTCTATTATCCATCTCATAGCACTAGAATTGTGAAATCAAGAAACACAAAATTTCTTGAGAATGGCTTGATCAGTGGGAGTGGTCATTTTCCGGACATAAGTTCTGAGAGTAGCCATTATGAAGCTCAAACCTCTGGTTCAAATGATCAATTGATTGTCATTCATACCCCTCAAGTTGAAACAGGTATTGGACAACTAGTTACTGAAGTTCCACAAGTTGTTAACACTAATCTAGTAGATCAAGTTGTAAATGAGGAACAACCATAAATTGTTGAGCAACCAGTTGAATAACATGTTGAGCAACAAGTTCCTCATAGGGATGATAATACAAAATTAAGGAGATCCACTAGGTTTAGAAGGTCAGCAATACCTAGTGATTACATCGTGTATCTACAAGAGTCAGATTACAATGTTGGAGCCGAAATGATCCTGAAACGTTTTCATAAGCCATGACTTCTAAGGAATCGAACTTGTGGTACAATGCTATGAAGGATGAGATAGATTCTATGGCATCTAATCAAGTTTGGGATCTATTTGATTTGCCAAATGGTGTGAAAACCATTGGATGTAGGTGGATATTTAAGACAAAGAAAGACTCATAAGGCAACATTGAGAGACATAAAGCAAGACTTGTTGCCAAAAGGTTCACTCAAAGGGAAGAAATCGACTACACGACAAGATTTTCTCCTATATCTAAGAAGGATTCTCTTCGTGTAATCATGGAATTAGTAGCTCATTTTGATCTTGAGTTACATCAAATGGATGTGAAAATGGGATTCCTCATTGGTAAACTAGAGGAAGAGGTTTACATGAAACAACCTGAAGGATTCTCCTCTAGTAATGGTGAGCATTTAGTCTGTAAGCTTAATAAATCTATATACGGATTAAAACAAGCCTCCCGGCAGTGGTATTTTAAATTCCATGAGGGTATCACTTCATTCAGTTTTGAAGAGAATATGATGGACCAATGTTTATACCAGAAGGTCAGTGGGAGTAAGACTTGTTTTCTTGTGTTGTACATGAATGACATTTTGCTTGCGGCTAATGATAAGGGTTTGCTCTATGAGGTGAAACAATTTCTCTCAAAGAAATTTGATATGAAAGATATGGGTGAGACATCTTATGTCATTGGCATTAAGATCCATAGAGAAAGATCTCGAGGTATTTTAGGTTTGTCTCAAGAAACCTATATCAACAATGTTTTAGAGAGATATCGGATGAAAGATTGAGCACCAAATGTAGCACCCATTATCAAAGGTGATAAATTCAATTTGAATCAATGTCCAAAGAATGACTTTGAGCTGGAACACATGAAGAATATTCTATATGCTTCAGCTGTAGGAAGCCTTATGTATACTCAGGTCTGTACTCGACTTGAAATTGCATATTCTGTTGGAATATTAGGAAGATATCAGAGTAATCCAGGTATTGATCACTGGAAAGCTGAAAAGAAGGTTATGAGATATCTTCAGGGCACAAAGGACTATATGCTTTTATACAGACGAACTGAGCACTTGGATGTAGTTGGATACTCCGATTCAGACTTTGCTGGCTACATTAATTCAAGGAAACCAACATCTGGTTATATTTTCATGCTAGCTAGTGGAGCTGTATCTTGGAGAAGTGCCAAGCAGACCCTGATTGCAACTTCTACTATAGAGGCTGAGTTCGTATTATGTTTTGAGGCCACCTCGCATGGTTTATGGTTGAAGAGTTTCATATCGGGGTTTCGAGTTGTTGATTTAGTTTCTAAGCCGTTAAAGTTGTATTGCGACAACTCCGCTGTGGTCTTTATGGCTAAAAATTACAAGAGTAAAAGTCGAAACAAGCATATCAATATTAAGTATTTAGCCATAAGAAAACGTGTAAAAGAAAAAAAAGTTGTCACCGGGCACATTAGCACTGATTTGATGATTGCGGATCCTTTAACTAAAGACATGTCACTTAAGCAATTTAAGGATCATGTAGTGCATATGGGACTTAGTTCCACAATGTGATTTTGTTGTATATTTGTTGATTCAATGGAACTCTTATTCAGTTTGATATTTTCTCATAAATTATGTGTACACATATTTTGTTTGGTTTTGAGAAATGTCGTTTAATTTGGACCTAGAATAAACATATGGTTTATTCATTAAGTTGAAGGGCGAGTAATGAGAAATTTTGTATATGTAATACATGGAAGATACTACTCACTATAAGAGGACCTATCGCCATGATTCATATATTTGATTTCTTGTTATATATGGTGTTAGGTTAAATGGACTAGGTGGGAGAATGTAAGTTTTTCTTTTCATGATTATGTATGGTCCATTTAAAAAAAGGTTACCCTACCCACCTTCGATTGTTGCCCATCTACCCAACTCATTGTCTTTGTGATGGCCAAAGACTCGAGTAGGTTTTCAGTGAGTAGTTTAAAAACTCCAGCTTGTGTTTTGGTCCTATCTTCGCCGAGCATTAAGAGAGCACACCAGCGAGCTTGCTTCAGGAAGATGATAGAAACTCAACACTTCACAGAGACATCCAGATCCTAGGCGGAAAGGCAATGGCTGGAGGTAGTTCAGTTAAATTTTCGCTGCTTTGCATAACATATATATACAATTTATTTGGTGTTGATTTGCATGTATTTCGTACGTAATGTCTGTATAAGATGCATGCCTACTGCCTGGTTTTATTTACAAAATTAACCTCCAAAGTACGTATTTACTACGTTTCTGTCATCACAATAATGATCATTTCTAGTGAATCTTAAGTAATTCATTGGTCATATGTCAGTGGGAACCAAAAGAAAAGAATATTATCAAATTTCAGCTGTTTAATTCAATGGTTATATAGTAAGGTAATAATTCGTTGCTATCATTTTTCTATTTATCACAAGTTTCCGTCAAACTCAAATATATAATCCTACTATTCTCAAAATGGTATATATATATATATATATATATTGTCGATATATGCAGCTCACGATATATAGTCTGCAGAATTCCACTTAGATTGGAATTTGGGTCAAAGCTTACGACATTGCACCCTATAGGTGGCGAAAAGTAAACCAAGTTTTGCGGATCAAAACCTTTTTTTGAAACAAGAAAGCAAGTTGGAGGGCAATGCCAATGCCATTCAGACTGACACTATAAGCACGACGTCCCATAAAGTTCAAACAAATAAGTGGGATAAGAAGGAAGGAAATCATCTTGCGGTTTGCCCAGTTCCAAACAATATCATCCACAAAACTCATTTATTTATCGCAAAGTTTGTGGATGAGGTTGTTGGGCATAGGGCTGGAATTGCGAAAACGGTACAGATAGTTTGGTACCGGATAAAAATTATTGGAAAAGTTGCATAGAAACAGAGATATGCCATACCCTTTATTATTAAATAAAAAAATGAAAATCAAGAATGGAAGATTCTTTTAATTCGGTATTGAATCAAATTGCACGAAAATAATAGTCAATTTTTATAAATTATTATATTAGACTAAACAACAAATTGTTGACTTTTTACTTTTCTAGATTGTTGGTACACAATTCTAGAATAATTAGAAAAAAAAAGATATTGTATAAGATTTGACTTGAGTATTATTCGAATTTGCATTGTTGGGTCAAAAATATAATTTATAGTTTTGTACTTTTAAAAATAGAATATGGACTTTGACTTTGTCATATAACTTTCATTTTAGTGAAGCTCTGCGAAAAGAAGAATTTTTCTCTCTACTAACTAAATTAACTTCAAATGTTGGGTTATGACTCGAATGTACTTATGTTCTTAAAAAATAAAAGTTAAAAATTTAAGAGATCATTGAATTTTTGAGAGAATGATTCAAGTCAACTTGAAATTTTAATTACATTGGTTCTCTAACGTGATTATTTTATGTTACCTATTCTAATGTGATTATTTTTTGTTACCTATAACTATATTCATAGTCCAATTAGAAGATCAAATAGAAAATGTAAAGCATATCTATTAGCGTTAAAAGCTTTACTTTCTAAAACGTCTTATTGGTGATCTTGTAAAATAATCCTTTTTAACCCAGGATTATACCTAAAATGAGCTACATACTTATTAGCAATATACTAGTAATCAAATCCCATTTAAAAATCCTTGTTCTTTAAATCCTTTTCTAAAAGTGTTCCTAGAATAAAAAATCATTTTATAGGTAAAAATAAATTTTTTATCATCAAAACATAAAACACTAAAGTGAGGATATTTTAGTTTCTTCCTCTTATCATTTGAACTTTCTTCTAGGTTACCAATTTCTTTATCATCAACTTTAATATTACTATCCCTTGAATCAATTTTCTCAACACCTAAGTTCCACTCACTTATATCAAATAATTCTTCTTCTATACCATATTCAACTATACCATTTGTAATTTCTTTCTTTGGATAACTCATTAAAATGTTTTGATTTTCTATGGTTATATGTTAGGTCTTCTAAATTATTGGATGCTTTAGGGTATATTTTAATGGTTACTTTGATTGGTGCCCCAGTGGTTACTACAATGGTTGTGATGTGAGTAGGAGTTAGGATTACCGTGGAGATGGTGTGCGTGACGGGGGACGAGCTTGTCATTCCAGTCGGACCTATATCTAAAGCTAGGACCGAGAGATTCAAGGAGGCACTCTATGTGGGCCAACTTATGGAGAGGATGAAGCTAGCCAAGCCTATTGGAGAAGAGCTAGTTAGATCATAGCTCAAATCCTTGGGCCAAACTCACTTGGAACTTGAAGACCATTGTGTTCGGCTATTCTTCGTCATTTGAAGCCCAAGAGGAGGCACGCTTATGACCAGACTTAGCGCCTCAATAAGACCAGACCTTTAGGTGCATGCTTATGATCTATTTTGAACTTATTTATATTTTGGGCTTCTATGTATTTTAAGCCCAAATATTTTAGCGTTAAGCCTATGTATAAATACTTATGTTTTAGGGTTTTGGAAGGCAACTTTGAGATTAGATTATTCTTATGTTGCTGCAGGCCACAAAGTGAGGACTTTCACCTTTTGTTCTTGCTACGTTAGGAATCAACAATTCACTTATCAATTTCGTCAAAATTGTGGCGTGTTTGTTTGGTTCAATTTCTTGGAATTAATTTCCATCATCTAGGTTGCTTGGAACGGGTTTCCTTGAGGTTTAGTAGGAGCGAATTCCTTGTGTATCCCTTTCTTTTCAATTGCGTTAATTCTATCCTATTGAAAAATATCATAGCCAAGCCAAAAGAATTCAAAAATCTTCATCATTCTACAAAATCAACGCGTCTTCATTCTTCCAAAGAGTCATAAATAGACCATCATCAATTTCACGCATCTCTTTCGCTCACGTTAGGTTGCTTCAATGAGTGCCCCAATGGATGCCTTAATAGTTACTTCAGTACCTATTATAGTGGATGCTTCAATATCTACTTCAATGCATATTAGACTATCATTATTCTCAATTACTTTAATAGGTTACACTATTGTAGAGTCATTAAATGTGCATAATTTGGGATACTTATCCCCATCCAAATGCACCTTAATTATATTTGCTATTCTGTATTTAATTGTTTATATTAATATCCTTACATCATTATTATTTACAGTAGCCTGAAACCACCTTTAAATGATTCATATATAAATATATATAAAAATTTCCATATTTGCCCATACCCTGACTATTTAAAACCGAGCATGAAATCAACCATGGTTATCTCATCCATCTCAATATCAAAATAATATATTACCTTCATTTTCATATCTAATTTGAACTTGAAACATCTGTTAGATTATCAATCACAGCACTATCAGTCGAGTCTTACCGAAAGTATTGGCATTTAATTAAATTATGTGTGAGTGGGTGAGTGGAGTAAGGTTTGTGAGTTTGTTTACTTAGTTATCAAGTTTGTTCTAGAGTTTGTTAAACATTCCTAGTTTTTAGTAGATGTAGCTGAGTAGTTAGATCATGGGTTGTAGTCGTGGAGAACGTTATACAACAATCTCATATCTTGTATACCTATAAAAAAGCATTTTGATTAATCAAATAATTTATATGAGAGTGTTCCTTATATAGTTACATGTGTTTTCATAGTCTGCATCCAATACTGTCCATTTCTGATTCAACAATCTGGTATCAGAGCAGGTTATTCCTTGGAGATCATTTCTTGTAGTTTGTTTTGTCTCGATAAGATGACAGACCTTTAAGTTGTCAGCGGAATGAAAAAGCTCAACAACAACAACTACAGTATATGGTCAACATGCATGATGTCTTACATGCAAGGACAAGACTTGTGGGAGATTGTCAACGGTAGCGAGGTGACATAACCAGAAGTGGAAGATGCAAACGACATCCTAAGGAAATGGAAGATCAAAGCAGGGAAGGCAATGGTTCCCTTGAAGATGACGATTGAAGAAGATGTCTTGGAACACATCTGAGATGCCACAACTCTAAAGCAAGATTGGGATACCTTTGCCAAACTATTTTCAAGGAAAAATGATACGAAACTCCAACTCTTAGAGAGTGAATTGCTTTCAATAGCACAACGCGACATGGCAGTCGCACAATACTTCAATAAAGTGAAGATGTTATACGGAGAGATCTTTGAATTAGATCCACAAGCTCCAATTGGAGAGACGAGGATGAAGCGCATCATTATTCATAGTCTGAAGCCTGAATATAGAGGCTTCATTGTTGCTGTATAAAGATGGCAAACTCAGCCATCACTTGCAGAATTTGGAAATTTGCTAGCTGGTCAAGAGGCGTTAGTTAAGCAAATGGGAGGAGCTTCACCAAAGGGTCAAGAGGAAGCACTCTTTGCCAATAGAGGCAAATGGAATTCCAAACAACATGGTACCAGTGGATTTAAAAGGAATGATGATGAGGCAGGAGGTCGTCAAAGAGAAGGGAACACTCGTGGAAAGGGAGACTAGAAGAATCGAAGTAGTGGCAAAAAGTTTGAAGGGCAATGCTTAATTGCAAGAAGGAGGGACACATGGCAAGAGACTGTAAGTTTAAAAAGAGGGTCATAGAGAGTAATGTCGCTACCTCCAAGGTTGAAGAGGAATAGGATACTCTATTCTTTTGTTGTTAAAGAAGAGGATCTTGCTCTCACAGCTATAACATCCAATCAAATCAATTATGAAGAAGATTGGATTGTTGACTCAGGTTGCTCTAATCACATGACAAGTGACACGGAAAAGTTATAGAATCTATCAGAGTACAAAGGAAGTCGTGTGGTTGTGATGGAAAACAACTTAAAGCTACCAATAACCCACGTTGGCAGCATGGATGTCTCTCCTAAATCCAATGATGATGAGGTGTCACTCCAAAATGTTTATCATGTCCCAGGTATGTAGAAGAATCTTCTCTCAGTAGTACAACTAACAACTTTTGGTCACTTTATTGTGTTTGGTCTGCAAGATGTAAAGGTTTATCATGATCTTAAGATTATGGAGGAGCCAGTGATAAAAGGACGGAGGGTAGAGTCAATTTATGTCTTATCAACAAAGACTGCATATGTAGACAAGGCAAGAAGGAACGAGACTGCAGATTTATGGCACATGTGATTAAGTCATGTTAACTACTCCAAGTTAGATGTGATGATGAAGAAATCAATATTGAGGGGACTTCCTAAAATTGAAGTGAGAACAGATGTAGTGTGTGCAAGTTGTTAATATGGAAAAGCACATTAATTGCCATTTGAAGAGTCCAATTTTAAGAGAAAGTAACCATCAGAGCTAATACACTATGATGTGTTTAGGCCTATTAGACAAGCTTCCATTGGTGGGATGAAGTACATTGTGACTTTCATTGACAACTTCTCAAGGTATGTATGGGTTTACTTTATGAAAGAGAAATATGAAACTTTTTCAAAGTTTAGGGAGTTCAAGAAGGAAGTAGAAGCACATGTTGGTGGAGGGGTTCTATGTCTTCGCACTGACAATAGAGGTGAATACACTTCAGATAAGTTCTCAAATTTCCTTTAGGAATGCAAGATACGCCATTAGTTCACATGCTCTAACACTCCGCAGCAAAATGTGTCACAAAAAGGAAAAGCAGGCATATGGCAGAAGTTTGTTGAAGTATGCTTTATGCTAAGAATGTTCCTGGACGATTTTGGGCGGAAGCAGTTCGTGATCAATAGGCTTCCTTAACAAAGGTTAAGTTTCCTTTCACCCTTTGAGAAGCTATAGAACTTGAAGCCAACTGTAAGTTATTTAAGAGTTTTTGGTTATATATGCTATATAGTTGTACCCAATCACTTACGTAGCAAGATGGATAGAAAGGTTGTTAAGTGTATCTTTGTAGGATATAACAGTCAAAGGAAAGGGTGGCGATGTTGTGATCTAGCAACTGGGAAGTGTTATACATCTCGAAATGTGGTGTTTGATGAAGCTTCTTCATGGTGGTCCTTAGATAAGGAAATGATGCCAGGCCCAAATCTAGTTGAGTCTAGATGAAGCTGAAAGTACAATTGATGAAGGCAACATTGAAGAAGGCATGACTCAAAGGCCTTGGCAAACTGGTGTGTACCAACAACCAAGCGAAGACGGTGAAGCCAATGGAATAGAAACATCATCACAACTTAGAAGGTCAACAAGATCCAGAAAGCCAAATCCCAAGTATACCAATGCCACCATAATAGAAGAACCAGATTCATTTGAGGAAGCATCTCAGAATCCAAAGTGGATTAAGGCTATGGAAGAAGAAATTGGTGCACTAAAATCAAACTTAGGAGCTTGTACCAAAGAAAGGTGATGTCAAACCTATCTCTTGCAAATGGGGTTTATAAGCTTAAACATCATACAGATGGATCAATCAAGAGGTATAAGGCTCGTTTGGTAGCTTGGGGTTTCTCTCAATAATATTGACTAGACTATGATGAAATTTTTAGTCCATTGGTAAAACTTACAACTATACGGGTATGTATGTAAGTTTCGAAAGGCACTCTACAGATTGAAGCAAGCACCAAGGGCTTGGTATGGTAAGATTGCTAAATTTCTTACCCATAATGGTTATTCAGTAGCACTAGCAAACTCTAGTCTATTTGTTAAAGTTGTTGGAAGCAAATTGGACATTGTGCTAGTGTATGTAGATGATTTGATTCTTACAAGAGATTGTGAAGACGAAATTCTCCAAACAAAGGATAATTTGTCAATTCAGTTCTTAATGAAAGAGCTTGGACAACTAAACCACTTCCTTAGCTTGGAATTTAATCGTAGTCAAGATGGAATCTTTCTTCGCCAACAGAAATATTCTAGAGACCTGTTGAAAAGGTTTGGGATGATCAATTGCAAACCAATTTTGACGCCAATGGAGTCAAATGTTATGATATGTGCTCCTGAAGGGAAGGACTTGAAGGATGTGACAATGTACCCACAGGTAGTAGGTAGTTTGATCTATTTAACTCTAACGTGACCTGATATATCATATGCAGTTGGTGTGATGAGTTGATGCATGCAAAATCCTAAGAAGCCTCATTTGGAAGCAGTTTGAAGGATCGTAAGATATGTTAAAGGACACTTAGGTATGGCGTAATGTATAAAAAAGGTGGAGATTGCAAGTTAGTTGGCTATTATGATGCTAACTATGTAGGTGATCAAGATACTCGACATTCGACTATCGGGTATGTGTTTATGCTTAGATTTAGAGCATTTTCTTAGTGTAGGAAACGATAACCAACTATGTCGTTTTTAACAACTAAAGCAGAGTACCGAGCAATAGCAATGGTATCCCTAGAGAGTACTTGGCTTATACAATTATTAAGGGATTTGCATCAGCCAACAGAGGGTCCAATTCCTTTGTATTATGATAATCTATCGGCAATACAATTGGAAGAAAATCCGGTGTTCCATGCAAGAAGTAAGCATATGGTGGTGCATTATCATTTTATTAAAGAGAAAGTGTTATAAGAAGAGATTGATTTGGACAATGTCACAATAGAGATCAAGTGGCAGATCTTTTCACAAAAGGCTTGAGCAGCAACAAGATGAAAAACTTTTGTCAACAGCTTGGCATAGCATTGAGAAAAGGAAGTTGTGATTAAGGGGGAGTGTTAGATTATCAATCATAGCACTAACAGTTAAGTCTGACCGAAAGTATTGGCACTTAGTTAAATAATGTGTGAGTGGGTGAGTGCAGTAAGGTCGTGAGTTTGTTTACTTAGTTATCAAGTCTGTTCTAGAGTTTGTTAAACAGTCCAAGTTTTTACTAGATGTAGCTGAGTAGTTGGATCATGGGTTATAGTCGGGGAGAACGTTATACAACAATCTCGTATCTTGTATGCCTATAAAAAGAGCATTTTGATTAATCAAATAATATATCTGAGAGTATTCCTTATATAATTACAAGTGATTTCATAGTCTACAGCCAATACTGCCCATTTCTGATTTAACATCCACTATAAAAATAGTAAAACCTATTTCTAAAGTCAGATGTAGTTATTGTTCAACCAATACCCGTAACAACATTGTAACATTCTGTCTTAAAATGATAAGATGCCAAATATGATAAGAAACAAAAAAGAAACACTGTTAAAAATGAAAACTGTTGCATCAATATGGAATCTTAATGTTAAAAAATATTTACTATTCCATACATTATTATTATTATGTTAGCCAAGTAAGAAACCTAATATTCAACATTTTGTAGTAATAACTTGATCTCAAATTACAAATAACTTAAACTTCAGCTAATAATATATTATGGATAATAATAAGAAATTTCATGAAATAGAGCACAATAGCCTGAATTAAGTCATATAGAGTCTAAGACAGCAGTGCTCACAACCATTAAATTTAACCCATCACAACTAGCTTTGATAGATAAGTATACAAACACATTTCAAGATAAACTGTAAATCAAATTCATGTTAATAAAAAACAAGTACAAGAATAAATTGGCATGCTAAAGGTCCATTAACTTCAAAGTGGAGTAACGAAGGGATAAATGACCAATTGTTTGCTTCCCATTTCAATACAATATACAAGAGTAACATGAAAACAATGAAAATAACAAATTAAAACCCTAACAAAGAACAATTAAACCCTAGATTGAAAACCCCCTAATTGAAATCTTAAGATAAAAATCCTAAATTGCAAACCTTGATTAAAGATCCTATCAGAAGCCCTTGATTAAAAACTCTAATAGAACACTCTAAATTGCAAACTTTAATTGAAAATCTTAAATGAAAACCCTTACAAAAAACCTTAGATTAAAAATCCTAACTGAAAACCCTACTCCTAATCGAAAAACTTAATTGAAAGTTAATTAGAAACCCTTAACATAAAATTTATAAATAGCAAACCCTAATAAAAAAAGGACCCTAATTGAAACTAAAAGGTTTCAAAGATACATAATTAAGACCTTAATAACCTAACTACTGAAAATCCCTAAATTGCAAACTCTAATTGAAACTCCAGTAGAAAATCCCTAAAATAAAAAAGATAATTTCGCAAACCTATCGAATGGAGAAACATGAGCGTGTACTTATGATGTTGTGAATTTTTATAAACCCTAATGCGTAACGTAAGTGTATACTTACGATGTCCTAATTTTTTTTAAAAGAGTTCTTCCCTTCTCTTCGAATATGGATAAGAAAACGATTGATTTTTATCAAAGCCATTAGAGAAATAATTTTTTCCCTCCTGTTCGTGCGATGGCTTTGTGTATATGCTTAACATAATGCCCAGCTCCGCCTCCGCACGATATTGTATGGTTTGGCAATACCACACGACATCGTATGTTACATGACACCACAACCATCATGGTTGTACAATGTAATACTTAATTAATTCGCATGATATCATTTTCCCGTTTTTGTAGCATATGAATAAATATTAGCATTAAATCAACATCTAATTTGATTACTGGAAGAATCCAAGTTAATTAAAGTTCTTTGTCGAGATTTGGGACTTTAGTAGAATTATAATGCATTTCTTTATAAACAATAAATTTGTAATAACAAGTGAGTGAAACTTTATTGCAAATTTCCCAATCATGGGATTATACATCATTTTATTGCACACTTTAAATGGTCATGTATATGTTAAGCATATATATTTTAAACTTAGCAACATTTCAGGCAAAAGGCCTTTGGTTGTTGCAATCCAAGTTGTCCCCATAGCTCACCCCAAATATGTCACAGTACCTCTTGTAGAACCCAATCCTGTTCTCCGCTTTATCATTCCTTCCTTGCCCGCACTCCAGCCCACCGTTGATAATGTTTGTGATCACACCGTAGCCTGGGACCCTATTGGCCGACCTGTCCGCATCGGACGGCGACCATTGTCCGATGATCACGTTGTGGCTTGACGGCTTGTTGTCTTGTGGGGTCATCCAGAACCATATGGCTGTCTTAAACGATATGAGCGGGTTGGTTGCTACCAGATCCGGATTGTTTATCAGGTCCTCCCCAATAGCTTGCCCCGCTTGTCCGTAGTTATAGTTGCTACCAAAGTCAATATGTCGCTTGAAATTAGATACAAGAATTCACGGATTGCAACCAAAAAAAAAAACTATGGACAAATACTTCATAAAAAATCTGATTATATTCAATTCAGCAAAAATACACTTCAAACAATGTATATAAATTCTCGTACCGAAAAGAAAATGTATGGACTTTTGATTTTTTTACAAATCGTCAAACTTAATAAATCAAATAATTTTAAATCTCTATATATATTAATCTGACAAATCTATACAATTATAGATATTTAATTGCATTTGATTTTCATATTTTAAAAGTCTGAATATGAATAATCATCTTTATTAAGCCAGCATTAAAAGGGTTTGAGTCTGTGCCAAAAACTTTGATGCAATGCACCTACATGGCAGTGAAAAAAAAGGGAATCAACTTACTGGGTCAGCTGAATAGGTCCTCTGCCATAGTATTGCCTACCAGCAGGGCAAGGCCACTCGGTTGATGTGCAGTGAGTTTGGCGATCATTTTCCGTAACAAAGCAATATCCCCAAGCATAAGGACCATCTGGTGCAGTTTCCCATCCACCTATACGGTTCCCTCAAGTTAAGTAACCTGGTTTTAGCAAAAACATGAACAATATTGACAGCTAATGAAGCTAACCTGTGGTCTCATGAGAGGTTTGAGCCAAGAAAGCTGCGAGCTCCCTTTTACGTGTGTTATCGTCGCCGGTGGTGCCAAACCCTCCGAAAGACCTGGCGGCGGTGATGAAAGCGTCGTATGTATAGAAACCATTACTTGGGCATCTACCATCGTTTCTATACTTCAACAGTTGATTGAAAACATCCTGAGTGACAATGCTGCCAATATCACCACCACTAGGAGTTGGGGTTGGTGTAGAGGGTGTTGGGGTTGCGCCTCCGGGACGGCATTGACTCTGGCAACCGCTCCCGCAGTAATCGTCGGTGGAGCCACACCATCCGTGCTGGCTGCAGCACAGGCCGTTAGGGCACAAGGCATTTCCGGCCTGCCTCCCACATTGTTCTGCAGCTGAGGTTCCCAACAACAGAGCTAGAGTGAACAAAACTAGAGAGTTCATCATTTTTGTGGTGTGTGATCGTGTGTTTATGTTACTGTCTTCAAGGTGGAAAGGAGATGAGTATATATAAAGACCAAAAGGTATGCACAGGACCACAGGTACGTGTTTTGTGCAGGCTGTTGAGACTTTTTCAAGTCAACAAGGGATGGCGGACTTTCTGTTCACATGAACATGTCTATTTGGCAATGGCATTTTGAACAAGTCCGAGTCCAGTGAAGCTAACAGCGTTTTGACTTTTTATGTTTCTGCTTGCTGGAGCTGGACTGGAACGTGGTCCCTCCACTGGAGCCAACCTCCAAGGGAGCATACGAAGTCTATTATTAATACTGGGCACGCTATGTGAGATCAACAGTTCTCAAAACGCGGTTAATTTTCTTCGGGATGAAATGAGGATGAGGGTTATCCTTATGGTAGATTTCAATCCAATGAATATCTTCTAAACTAAATACTGTTTTCATTGCAACTAATGAAGTTCTTATCTTATATAATAAAGAAGCGGAGTGGTCTCTTTCTCACTACCATTTTTCTTTAATTTTGTAAAAGTAGTTTTTATATTTTTTAGAAGTTCAATTAATTAGCCCTTCTAAATTTAATCAATCAACTATCAGAATTTTAAAAATTTTACTTTTCACAACATTTGAAGCGTAATTATATTAATTTAATTAGTAATGCCACTTAAAAGATAGTTAAGATAATTAAAAATAATAATAAAATCTCTATAAAATAATAGTATTGGGACCATATAAAAATATAGGAAAAAATACATTTAATCCCCTATGTTTTATCCCTTAATTGGTGCACTATGTCCCCTCTATTTTAAAAATAGACTTATTACCCCTTTTTTATTATAATAGTCAAAGAGCTTAGAATTCAAAAAGAGTTTTTTACTCATCACCACAATTGTACATATTGCTGTTTTTGGACAAAAATACCCTTTTGGTCTTTTGTTTAACAAATATTTTGTATTTAATGAATAAATAATTTAAATTATTTTTCATGAGTCAATAAATTATTAATTTTAAAATAATTGTGTATGATTTTTCTTATAAGAATAAAATTAAAAAAATAAACTTATTTTATAAAAAATTATTGAATAAAGAGTTTTAGTATGAAATATAAAGAAAAAGAGAAAAAAAAAAGAAATTATGTTAAATGAATGTGAGAGAAATATTTAATTTTTTATAGACCGTTCATTTATTTTTCCTGATATTTAATTTAAAATTATATCCAAATTAGGAACAAAATTTTAATTTTTTTCTAAAGTTATAAATTCTGAACTTATTCGTACAAACAAGCAAGTAAAGATTAAAAAAATGTAACGTCTTTATTCCCAATCACCGTACTTACTTATCTAATCTAGCTTCTTAGTTTTCGTAGGAACCTAGAGAGAGTCAAAATTCAGATTCCAAATACAACAACAAACGCAACATCTAAGAAAAACAAAAAACAACAACAAAAATGAATATATAGAGATAAATGCCACTGATTTTGAATCTGAAACACCAAAACCTTTTTATATTTTTCCAATATTCAAAGTGAAACTTACTTAGCCAAAGGCCTAAAGTGATCCTTCATTTTAATTCAATACAGTACCTCCTCCAAAACCTCTCACTTTTTCTTTTTTCATCAATTAATATTAAAACATAAAATCAATAAAAAAAAATGGCACCTTCAAAAAATATTTGTTCTTTTTTTACTTTTGTTTCATAAATAAATTTTTCCATAAATTAATGGTCATGAAGTGCAATTGTGAAGATAATGATATTTTTGATAATTTTTCTCTTTTTATTTATTAACTATCAAAATGTAATATATGCTTAAAATAATTTTTATTTTTGAAATAGAGTACATAATGAAATAAAGAAAAAAATAGAGGTATAATGTATTTTAGTCAACAAAAGACTAAAAGGTTATTTTTGTCTAAAAAATGCAACATGTATAGTTGTGGTAATGTCATCATAATATAGGGGTAAAAAAAGTCTTTTTAAATTCTAAGCTTCTTTGATTGGTGATCAAAGGGGGGTAATAATTCTATTTTTAAAATAGAGTGGGACACAATGTACCAAGAGATAAAATAAGAGGGGGGTAATTTATAGTTTAACTATATTTCAATAAATAATATACATCAGATTAACTCAATAATAAATCTATTGTAATTATAATAGTATACTTCATAATGTGCAATTCATTAACTTCATATGCAATTAAAAATAATAGAGATGAAGTTGAATTAAATTTAAATTTTAAGGGAAAAAGCAACCTACAATATACTCATATTTTAAGAAAGCATAATCAATCATCTATGTATTCATATTTTTTAACAAATTATTAATGTATTATCTAAATGGAGTAACAAAATTATACGTTAGTGTTTTTTGGAAAATATTATCTTATTAAGTTATTAAACTTAACTTATCCTATTAATCTAAATTAGAATTGTGAAAGCTATTAAAAATAATTTTTTATTTTTATTTATTAATTTGTAAGTATTTTAATAGTTATTGTTATTATTTAAAATATATTAATATTGTTTAAATTTGGATTGATCTAAATATTTGAGGTTTAGTTGATAAATCAAAATAAAAGAACTTATTAAAATCTTAATAGAATTGGAAAACAAAATTGGCATAATGTTATAAAGTTTTTACTCTATCTAATAGAAGGTTTCTTTTATAATATAAAGGGTAAATTATTTCAAGTATCATGAGTTTTAATATTTTTTTTCACTAAATAATCCTATCTTTGACATTTCATACACATCTATCCAAATTGCGCTAATAGTAGTTAACGTTATTGTTGTGTCAGGTCAAGTCATAAAGAACATGGTTATAGTCTAAACCCTAAATTTTAAACTTCAAACCCTAAACTCTAAAATTCTAAATCATAAACCTTAAATTCTAAAATTCTAATCTTTAAATTCTAAACTTTTTTTTTTGAAGAGAATAAATAAATATATTAATAAAAGGGAAAGGTTCAATGCATAAAAGAAAGAGGCCAAAGGAGACACTCAAATACTATATATACAAAGAAACAAAGAAGCCACATAAAGGCCCTCAATAACAATAAGAAACAAAGTTAAGTAGGAAGTTTCCAGATATGCCGCTAAAGATCAGGTATCTGAAAACGGGACTCGAGGCTTAGAATGCGATAACGGATAAGCTCGATGATCTCCTCGATAATGTCTTGGGGCGATCGATGTCATCTGTTGAAGATGCGGTTATTCCTATCATACCAAAGAAAGTAAATAGTGGTAGAGAGAACTAACCGTGATAGCAAATGTCTAAAATCCTTCCGCCAGCGAAGATGGGTGGAAGCCCACTGGAGGAGGGCAAATCAAGAAGTCGAAGGCCAAGCAGAGGAGGTCTTTGTTGAGAGAGAACTGTAAAGGTACTAGGCTAAGAGGAAAACCATGTAGAATTGCTAAAACTCCAATCCAAATGTCGAAGAATAGAAGCCTATCCCTCTTGACCATTATGCCAAGTGTATCTCAAACCTCTGTAAGGAATTCATAACAACTGTATATCATATAAGCACTGCCCAAACTCATCTGTATGCCTGTACCATGCGGTATCGCCCCAACTCTATCAGAGTGACTCAGAATGACATTAAAATCTCCCAAAACCAACCAAGGCATAAAAGTGAATCGCTTAGCCTGCACTTGAGGAAAATCCCAAAGCTCTCACCTAGTGCTCGGATCAATGGAACCATAAACTACTGTCAGGCCAAATGTGGTACCCTCCATCAGTCGAGTCACCTCGCAACTAATACCCCGAAGTGTAAACACCGAACTCCGTATCTCAAACATACTTGAATCCTAACATAACAAAATGCAACAAGTCAGCCAATCCGTCACATTACTCAGATAGTCCCATCCCCGACAGGTAGCAGAAACTATACACTCTAGGTTTTGAGAGGCTACTTTTTGTCTCTAAGAGACCAACCAAACTAAGATCATGATGTCGAATCCAATTTCGAACTGCTCGTTGAGTATTGGAGCCATTAAGGCCCCTAATATTCCAACTTCCTATCATAGGAAATGGAATAACAAAAACTGCGAAAATTAACTAGAGGGGATGGGCCCCTCACTCCCTTTATCCTTTGTCAACCCCGAAAAAAGATGATCAAGAGGAGCTAACGAGCAATCAAGTGAAGAATCTCCATAGATACAAGCATATCCAGAACCATGACTACTACTAGGAATAGATGCCTCTGAACTCAGAAGACAAGGCATCCGACTAGGAGTAGTCCTTACCTCTGTAAAAACAGCTGGACTAGGTGTCTGGCTTGGACTAACCTGTGCTTCGATATGAACAATATGTCCTAACTCTGAAGGAAGACCAGGAAATCGACTGATAAGAATTTCGTGTAAGAAGAAGAAGGAAACATTGGAAGTAGTTGATGTTCTTTTCCCCCCTTTGTTTCTTCATTAATGATAGTTTAAATAGAGAAACATTGGCGAATTAACCACCCACTTACAAAGAAAAACAAAACAAACTGATTGTGGATATTTCCATTACATTATTGAATGAGAAATTCAAGCAACTAACTTTTCACCCCTGGCAGAGTTTAACAGCTTCAAAGATCAAGTCTTCCAAGTCTGCAATAGATCCTCCTAACATCCACTACATGTATTTTCATGTATTAGTCCTCATCGCTACAGATAATCCTTGACCTCAAGGATTGAAATATGGATAAGAATTAGAGAAACGACGACGATTTTCCTATGTCGAATCTTCTGTTGGGGCTCTAACCCATTTGACAAGGATTTCCTCACGCTCTCTATACTACCCCTTCTTAATAATTCGACGCTCCAAGATGGCCTCAGGTTGTGGTAAGATGGTTAATTTTTCAGAAACGTGAGGGAAAGAATTTGATGAAGGTAGAGAACCAATGTGTTTCTTCAGGAGACTGACATGAAAGACATTATGGATACGAGCATCTGCAAGGAGTCGAAGTGTAACATCCCGCCCCCGCAGTAGGGATTGTGAGGAGCGTACTGTGAGTAACCTAGATGGTCTCCCTTACTCTTTGTTTCCTTA
>JANZLX010000213.1:10510211-10524269 GCA_025531955.1 Erythroxylum orinocense | reverse complement strand
ATAATTTTTTAATATATTTTCTATTTTTCATTAATAAAAAATATTTAAAAATTATTCTTGTTTGTATATATTTCTATATGAATAAAAATATAAATAAATTATTTTTAAATATAAATCAAATTTTAATATAATAAATTTATTAAATAATTAATAATAATATTTTTATATAATTAATAATAAATTGTATATAATTAATAAAATATCCAAAATTTTTATTAATGAAAAATAGAAAATATATTTAAAAACTATTCTTTAATTGTTTGTACATATTTCTAAATAAATAAAAATAAACATAAATTATTTTTAAATATAAATCACATAGAATAAAATAAAATAAAATATATTAAATAATTAAAAATAATATTTTTATATAATTACTAATAAATTGTATATAATTAATAATAAAATAAAATTTTTATTAATGAAAATTGAAAATATATAAAAAATTATTCTTTAATTGTTCGTATATAATTTTATATAAATAAAAATATAAATGAGTTATTTTTAAATATAAATCACATAAAATAAAATAATTAATTAATACAAATATTTTTATATAATTAATAATAAACCTCCTGTAACAACCATTTTAATATAAGGGGTATAAAAGTCATTTATTATACATTACATTCTATTCCATCTATCTTCCAAACAACATTTCACTATATTAAATTATGAACCCTTCCATCTCTCCCAGATTACTTTTTACTATATTACATTCCATTATATTATAAACCGTTCCATTCGATTCGATTCCATTATATTCTATTCCATTAATTAACATCCAACTAAACAGGGCTTAAGAAAATAAATTATGAGGTATATTTTCACTCATCTAAATCTCTTTCCCAATTTGCATCTGTATACCCCTTATATATGTGGATCGTTGCCTTGATAACATAATGTATAATCAACATTACCTGTTAGATACATCAATATTCTCATTACTTCTTTCTAATGTGCTTGTCATGGGTTTAATTGACATCTTCTTGATATTTAAACAACATAACAAATATCTAGCCTTGCATAAATCATAATATACATGAGACTTTTAACTATATTGGAATAAGGAACGTTCTTCATTTGCCCTCTTTCTTGTGGTGTAGAAGGGAAAATTTCTTACTCAGACCTTTGACTTTATCAATTGGTTTGCAATTTTACATATAGAATTGTTCTAAAACCTTTTAAATATAGGTCGCTTGAGAAAGTGATAATAATCTCTTTGAATGATCTCTTAAAACCTTAACTCCAAAAACATCTGTAGCTTCACCCATATCTTTTATCTCAACTTCAAATAATAACTAGTCTTTGAATTGCTTGATAAACTTACATGTAAGTAAAATTCCATTAACATATAAAAATAAAATCATAAATTTTTCTTTAGATTTTTTAGTATATACAAAGGGATTTTCATAAAGTATATGAAAATTATATGAAATAATTATGTTATGAAAACAAATGTACTATTACCTTGAGGACTACTTTAGACAATAAATCAATTTTTTTTGGTAATTCAGAAAGTATGTATAAATAATAAGAAAATATGTACATCTTAAGATTGTATAGGCTACAATCTCTAGTCTAGATCGAACAAACTAAAAAAAAACAACAAGAGCCCTACTAATTTCCTGCAATCTAAACAACATAATAACTAGCCAGTCCACAACTTCAATCTCATTTGCCATAACCGAGCCTTCTTCAAGAATCAACACCATACCCAACCTCAGATAGCAATTAATTCAACCCATACCCCTATAGGACCATTACCTTAGTCGGATTCCTATATGCATCTGATGACACCCACCATTAGAAAGGATGGAGGCCACCATGAAGCTTGTATTCCCTTGGTTGAAGGGGTTAAAAGCTTCGGATAGCTATCCTCTCTACCTTCCTTAATAAGTGTTGTTTGCTTTGCTATTTGTTTTAGTGGTCTGGATGCTACTTCTCCACACGAAGATGCATCTGCTCCTATTGATTCAATTAAATCTTGTTGTTTGTGCCGATTCCTTGCCATTGAGGTATTACTGATTGTGGATGTTGAAGGAATTCGAAGAGGTGATGATTGGCTGTGCTCTCCTACAGTGGGGTAAACAGTTGCGGCCTTCTTCCCCAGATTTTCTTGCTTTGACCTGAAACAGAAAGCTGCATAAAAGATGTTATTGATTTAAAAAACTCTCCTACCTTTGCCTTCCCTCGGTGTTTGCTCTGAGTTGCTCCTGAACTAGGGTGATCACTCTAGCTTTCAATCCATCCACCTCCATAGCTTCATCTTTAAAGGTCCCGACATTCCTTTCTTTCCACATATAGTAGACTGCAATTGAAAGGATAATAGGGAGTACATTAGGATTTATAGTTATGAGATTTTGGGGATGGTTTAACCAAAAAGGGACTGTATGGAGATTGAGTTGTGGAGGAAGGTTGATATAGAAGTAGGAGAGACAGCAAGTCCAAACTGATTTAGAGAAAGGGCAATCAAAGAAAAGATGATCAACTGTTTCATTGGCATTGATACATAAGGAGCAATAATTTGGAGTATGGAAGTAAGGTAATCTGTCTCTAGTTTGTAATTTGACAAAAAAGGCCAACCAAAGGATGAAAGAACATCTTGGGATATTATTTTTGAACCAAACCATGGTATGCCAGGGGGTTATTTATTGGGGGGGGGTTTAATAGGAATAAGCTGAAGAATTTGTGTAGGTTTGTCGGTTTACTGACCCAACTAACCACTCCAAAGTATCTTGTTGAGAGCTAATCGGTTGATAGTGAAGAGGTTCCAGGATGCCCAATGTATCAACTATTAACTCTTTCCAACTCCACCTGTTATTCCTGATCATCTCTGATACTGTAGCGATCATTTTCAGATCAGATCCATTAATTACACTTGCAGTAGAGAAATGCTGGAGAATACCTCTTGAGTGCCAAGGGTCTTGCCAAAAGTAAGTAGAAGCTCCGTTTCCTATCCTAATTATAAATTGGTTCCCTAATTTATCCCTCACGATTAAAATTTTCCTCTAACTCCAGGAACTATTCTTGTTAGGTTGGACACCCTAGAAATTATAAATCAATTTTAGTAAATGACACATTTTAAATTATTAGCCCCTGTTATTGAAACCTACAATTTGTTCTATATAGATTTCTTCTTCTAATTCTTCATATATAAAAATAGTCTTTATATCTATTTGATGCAATTTAAGATCCAAACTAGTTACTATAGCTAAGATTAGACGAATTGAATCAAAACTTATAATAAGTGAAAATTTCTCATCGTAATAAATTCCCTCATGTTGTGTATATCCTTTAGCTATGAGACATGCCTTTATCTTTTAATACTACCATCAACTTTTTTTTTTATCTTAGGAACCCATTTTTTCCTAATAGTTTAGTGCCCATTAGGGACATGAACCAAGTTTCATACTTGAATCAAGATTAAAGAAGTAGTTTCTTCTTTCATTGCTTTCATCCATTCATCTTTAGTAAGACCAGTAAGAGCCTCATGTACATTCCTTGGCTCATTCTCTTCTTGTTCGATAATCATTTGAATTTCTCCTGTGATTTCAAAATGATTTCTCCATGATTACTTTAACGAAAATAAGGTTTATGAGAAATAGATTAATGAATGTCATTATTACTCCTACTCGGATCAAATATAGTAGGTAAACTTTCAACCTTAATTGACCATAATTTAATCCTTTAAGTTCAAGAATACTCCCACTCGAATAAAGTTGCACTTCATAATCTCCCACAATAGAATCTTTCTAATTAAGAGACTTTTATAAAAGTAGGTCCTTTCCTATTTTAATGTATCTTTGGAAAATCATTTTCTAAAAAAGATGACATTTTGTTATTTAAATTCAATTACTCCTTCATCACCTTGTTCATCGATTAACACATGTCCTTTTGATTTTTTAGAGTATGTAATAAAGACACTTTTCTTCCCTTATGGGCATAGTTTCTTATATTTGTGAGACAAGCCATGAACATAGGCAAAATACCTATATGGTCCCACTTTTCATATCAGGTTTTCTACCTGTCCATAATTTATATGAGGTGTTCATAGCTATTTTTTTGTACTCAATTAAGTATTTAATTGGTTGTAAGTAATATAATATTCTAATAAGTGATTGAAAATTTTACTTATGCCATCATGAACCTATCAATTTCTAGTAACATTCTATCATATATTTTCGTAATGCCATTTTATTAAGAATGGTTAACTATCTTCTTATTTCTTTTTCACCACATAATATCTTGAACTTATTAGACAATATTCTAGTCCTCAATCAGTTTTTAATGCTTTTATTTTCTTTTCTAATTAATTCTCATCCAAATTCATATGCTTTATAAAATAATCTAATGCTTCTAATTTGTGAGAAATTAAATAAACATAACCATACCGAGTATAGCCATCTATAAAAGTGATTAAGTATACAACCCCATATCATGCCCTTATATTCTTTATACCACATATGTCAAAATGAATTAATTACAATTGATAGGAAGCTCATGTTCCTTTTACAAATGGCTTTATTACCATTTTATGAGATTAACAATGTTTATAAATAAATAAACCTACTTGATGTAAATCACCTAAAAGGCCTTCATTAGCTAATCAACTTATTTGATTGGGGTAATGTTATATAATCTAGCATGCCACAAAATTGTATCATTATTGAAATTACTAGATGATTTAAACAAGAATAAATTATGTTATTATTTGAATGAACAACATTTAAAACAATAAAACCATCCAATATAAAACTATAAACATAATAAATGATTATGAGATATAAATTCACACCACCAATACGGAAATTTACTTCAAAACTAAGACTTATTAATTCCAACATAGAAATAAGATTTGGTCAAATATTTGGAGCAAAGAACACTTTATGTAAGATTAGGAATCAACCACCACACATTTCTAATTTGTAGGTTCTAATCCTTTGTCTAATAACCACTATGTTTTCCTCCACATAAATACGTCATGTTATATATAGCACTATCATAATTCTATAAAAGCATCGATATCCTTTTTTACATGGTTAGTTGCTAGTGAATCTATATTCCATAAAGTACGTGATTTAGTTAAAAAAAACACAATAAGAGACATTCATAGAACAAAGTTTTATACAATAAAATTGTACATTTTTATGCTCATTATAATCACAAACAAGGAGATCCTTATTGTCATAATTAAAGCATTTAACTCTTTTCATATTATGCTTTTCAAAAGGATGTTTTCTTGTTGGTTCATCCTTGCCTTCTTTGAGTCCTGAGTATAATGGTTATTTTTCTTAACCTTTTTCCATTTGGTCCTATAGCTTACACTTGTTGCTCATTGAATAACTTATTACTAATGTCTCGTAACTTGCTTATCATGTTTGATATGTACCTTAAATGCTTTTTCATTGCATGTTCTGGTAGCTTTTTAGTCAAACTTGATAGTGAGTGACATCACTTTATTCACTAAGATACTTCTAGAATGTGCAACTAAAACGAACCATATGTCCTTCACAATTTCATATTTTTAAAACTCATGTATTATATCATTATCCATATTGCTTAGCAATGTAATGCGAGCCATTGAGTCTTTCTTTCATATTTCATAAGCATTACGGCCCCTTTTTTGTTAAGTCATATTGCCTTCCTAAAAAAATCCATGATTACATTTAATGGTTCTAAAGTCTCTTGCTCTTTTAGTACATATTGGATTTTCATGCTCTAGATTTCATAATTTTGGCTATTTAGTTTCTCATCCTTATTGAGTTCAACAATAATATTGTTTAATGTAGTAGCCATAATTAAAACACCAAGTTTCTATAGAAAGAAAGGAATAGTATAAATTCACGTCAATGTCATGTTAGACATATATAATAAATAATCATATTTCAATTGCCTATGAAATCATAAGATCATAGATGTTCTCAATCATCATTCATATAACAACTGAATATTAATTATCATGACAACTAAATACTAATTTTCATACTCAAGAGGAATTATTAAGTAAAAAATTCATATAAAATATGCATTGATAAATTGAAAAATATCAAGTTTGACATACATAAATGAACATAATTCATATAGTTCAGTATAACTTAGTTCAATACATAATAATCATGATCATTAACAGGAACATCATCTAAATAAAGCAAATCCTATGCAGAATAGAGTAAACTAATTAATGTGATAAGGCCCTTGAAACTCAATATGCAATTGCTGTAATTATTTTGATCCAAAGATCGATCAGATATAGAGTCATAATCAATTTTCTTCTTTAAACTTCTTTCATAACATCATCACTAACCAATTATATGTTTTTGAATTAGGCAAATCTAAATTTTAAAGCATGCTTAATAGTTCACTTTCTAGTTGCAGCAACATTAAGAGTAAAGTCGTGTACTTCACTTCAACATCTGCGAAATCGAAACAACCTGTGAAATATAGTTCTTATATAAAATGAGAGATCTTCTTTAGGTAACAATTACATCTAGAATAGTTATACTAACATGATGATGACTCGTTTAATATGTGTTGTACTTCCTAAAAATATGGGAGTTTGTATCATAATTGGTATTTTCTTAAAAACAAATTTTCAAGAATTAAAAACTGCTCACAAAGCTCAAAAATCATAAAACATATGATTTGTTTAAAACAATAATGAACTCATGCTCATAGTCTAATAAAATTTATTATGATTTACACAAAATCTCACTTTCAATTATTATTTGAAGGAGTCAAATTAATTAATTATAACCTTTTTATTTTAATTTGAAACCCAGTTCTAATTATCATTAAACTAATCAAATTTATTTATGAATTTGATTTAATTAGAAACTTATTTCTAATTGTTATCGAACAAATTTTAATAATAATTTTAATTTAATTACAAACTTATTTTCAATTATTATTAAATTTTTATATTTAATAATTTAATTTCAATTTAGAAACTTATTTCTAACTAAGATTAACCAATCAATCTTAACTTTATAATTTGTTAATACATGTAAATTTAGAAACTTAATTATATATAATTAAGTTTCTAAATTTACATGTATTAACAAATTATAAAGTTAAGATTGATTGGTTAATCTTAGTTAGAAATAAGTTTCTAAATTGAAATTAAATTATTAAATATAAAAATTTAATAATAATTGAAAATAAGTTTGTAATTAAATTAAAATTATTATTAAAATTTGTTCGATAACAATTAGAAATAAGTTTCTAATTAAATCAAATTCATAAATAAATTTGATTAGTTTAATGATAATTAGAACTGGGTTTCAAATTAAAATAAAAAGGTTATAATTAATTAATTTGACTCCTTCAAATAATAATTGAAAGTGAGATTTTGTGTAAATCATAATAAATTTTATTAGACTATGAGCATGAGTTCATTATTGTTTTAAACAAATCATATGTTTTATGATTTTTGAGCTTTGTGAGCAGTTTTTAATTCTTGAAAATTTGTTTTTAAGAAAATACCAATTATGATACAAACTCCCATATTTTTAGGAAGTACAACACATATTAAACGAGTCATCATCATGTTAGTATAACTATTCTAGATGTAATTGTTACCTAAAGAAGATCTCTCATTTTATATAAGAACTATATTTCACAGGTTGTTTCGATTTCGCAGATGTTGAAGTGAAGTACACGACTTTACTCTTAATGTTGCTGCAACTAGAAAGTGAACTATTAAGCATGCTTTAAAATTTAGATTTGCCTAATTCAAAAACATATAATTGGTTAGTGATGATGTTATGAAAGAAGTTTAAAGAAGAAAATTGATTATGACTCTATATCTGATCGATCTTTGGATCAAAATAATTACAGCAATTGCATATTGAGTTTCAAGGGCCTTATCACATTAATTAGTTTACTCTATTCTGCATAGGATTTGCTTTATTTAGATGATGTTCCTGTTAATGATCATGATTATTATGTATTGAACTAAGTTATACTGAACTATATGAATTATGTTCATTTATGTATGTCAAACTTGATATTTTTCAATTTATCAATGCATATTTTATATGAATTTTTTACTTAATAATTCCTCTTGAGTATGAAAATTAGTATTTAGTTGTCATGATAATTAATATTCAGTTGTTATATGAATGATGATTGAGAACATCTATGATCTTATGATTTCATAGGCAATTGAAATATGATTATTTATTATATATGTCTAACATGACATTGACGTGAATTTATACTATTCCTTTCTTTCTATAGAAACTTGGTGTTTTAATTATGGCTACTACATTAAACAATATTATTGTTGAACTCAATAAGGATGAGAAACTAAATAGCCAAAATTATGAAATCTAGAGCATGAAAATCCAATATGTACTAAAAGAGCAAGAGACTTTAGAACCATTAAATGTAATCATGGATTTTTTTAGGAAGGCAATATGACTTAACAAAAAAGGGGCCGTAATGCTTATGAAATATGAAAGAAAGACTCAATGGCTCGCATTACATTGCTAAGCAATATGGATAATGATATAATACATGAGTTTTAAAAATATGAAATTGTGAAGGACATATGGTTCGTTTTAGTTGCACATTCTAGAAGTATCTTAGTGAATAAAGTGATGTCACTCACTATCAAGTTTGACTAAAAAGCTACCAGAACATGCAATGAAAAAGCATTTAAGGTACATATCAAACATGATAAGCAAGTTACGAGACATTAGTAATAAGTTATTCAATGAGCAACAAGTGTAAGCTATAGGACCAAATGGAAAAAGGTTAAGAAAAATAACCATTATACTCAGGACTCAAAGAAGGCAAGGATGAACCAACAAGAAAACATCCTTTTGAAAAGCATAATATGAAAAGAGTTAAATGCTTTAATTATGACAATAAGGATCTCCTTGTTTGTGATTATAATGAGCATAAAAATGTACAATTTTATTGTATAAAACTTTGTTCTATGAATGTCTCTTATTGTGTTTTTTTTAACTAAATCACGTACTTTATGGAATATAGATTCACTAGCAACTAACCATGTAAAAAAGGATATCGATGCTTTTATAGAATTATGATAGTGCTATATATAACATGACGTATTTATGTGGAGGAAAACATAGTGGTTATTAGACAAAGGATTAGAACCTACAAATTAGAAATGTGTGGTGGTTGATTCCTAATCTTACATAAAGTGTTCTTTGCTCCAAATATTTGACCAAATCTTATTTCTATGTTGGAATTAATAAGTCTTAGTTTTGAAGTAAATTTCCGTATTGGTGGTGTGAATTTATATCTCATAATCATTTATTATGTTTATAGTTTTATATTGGATGGTTTTATTGTTTTAAATGTTGTTCATTCAAATAATAACATAATTTATTCTTGTTTAAATCATCTAGTAATTTCAATAATGATACAATTTTGTGGCATGCTAGATTATATAACATTACCCCAATCAAATAAGTTGATTAGCTAATGAAGGCCTTTTAGGTGATTTACATCAAGTAGGTTTATTTATTTATAAACATTGTTAATCTCATAAAATGGTAATAAAGCCATTTGTAAAAGGAACATGAGCTTCCTATCAATTGTAATTAATTCATTTTGACATATGTGGTATAAAGAATATAAGGGCATGATATGGGGTTGTATACTTAATCACTTTTATAGATGGCTATACTCGGTATGGTTATGTTTATTTAATTTCTCACAAATTAGAAGCATTAGATTATTTTATAAAGCATATGAATTTGGATGAGAATTAATTAGAAAAGAAAATAAAAGCATTAAAAACTGATTGAGGACTAGAATATTGTCTAATAAGTTCAAGATATTATGTGGTGAAAAAGAAATAAGAAGATAGTTAACCATTCTTAATAAAATGGCATTACGAAAATATATGATAGAATGTTACTAGAAATTGATAGGTTCATGATGGCATAAGTAAAATTTTCAATCACTTATTAGAATATTATATTACTTACAACCAATTAAATACTTAATTGAGTACAAAAAAATAGCTATGAACACCTCATATAAATTATGGACAGGTAGAAAACCTGATATGAAAAGTGGGACCATATAGGTATTTTGCCTATGTTCATGGCTTGTCTCACAAATATAAGAAACTATGCCCATAAGGGAAGAAAAGTGTCTTTATTACATACTCTAAAAAATCAAAAGGACATGTGTTAATCGATGAACAAGGTGATGAAGGAGTAATTGAATTTAAATAACAAAATGTCATCTTTTTTAGAAAATGATTTTCCAAAGATACATTAAAATAGGAAAGGACCTACTTTTATAAAAGTCTCTTAATTAGAAAGATTCTATTGTGGGAGATTATGAAGTGCAACTTTATTCGAGTGGGAGTATTCTTGAACTTAAAGGATTAAATTATGGTCAATTAAGGTTGAAAGTTTACCTACTATATTTGATCCGAGTAGGAGTAATAATGACATTCATTAATCTATTTCTCATAAACCTTATTTTCGTTAAAGTAATCATGGAGAAATCATTTTGAAATCACAGGAGAAATTCAAATGATTATCGAACAAGAAGAGAATGAGCCAAGGAATGTACATGAGGCTCTTACTGGTCTTACTAAAGATGAATGGATGAAAGCAATGAAAGAAGAAACTACTTCTTTAATCTTGATTCAAGTATGAAACTTGGTTCATGTCCCTAATGGGCACTAAACTATTAGGAAAAAATGGGTTCCTAAGATAAAAAAAAAAGTTGATGGTAGTATTAAAAGATAAAGGCATGTCTCATAGCTAAAGGATATACACAACATGAGGGAATTTATTACGATGAGAAATTTTCACTTATTATAAGTTTTGATTCAATTCGTCTAATCTTAGCTATAGTAACTAGTTTGGATCTTAAATTGCATCAAATAGATATAAAGACTATTTTTATATATGAAGAATTAGAAGAAGAAATCTATATAGAACAAATTGTAGGTTTCAATAACAGGGGCTAATAATTTAAAATGTGTCATTTACTAAAATTGATTTATAATTTCTAGGGTGTCCAACCTAACAAGAATAGTTCCTGGAGTTAGAGGAAAATTTTAATCGTGAGGGATAAATTAGGGAACCAATTTATAATTAGGATAGGAAACGGAGCTTCTACTTACTTTTGGCAAGACCCTTGGCACTCAAGAGGTATTCTCCAGCATTTCTCTACTGCAAGTGTAATTAATGGATCTGATCTGAAAATGATCGCTACAGTATCAGAGATGATCAGGAATAACAGGTGGAGTTGGAAAGAGTTAATAGTTGATACATTGGGCATCCTGGAACCTCTTCACTATCAACCGATTAGCTCTCAACAAGATACTTTGGAGTGGTTAGTTGGGTCAGTAAACCGACAAACCTACACAAATTCTTCAGCTTATTCCTATTAAACCCCCCCCCAATAAATAACCCCCTGGCATACCATGGTTTGGTTCAAAAATAATATCCCAAGATGTTCTTTCATCCTTTGGTTGGCCTTTTTTGTCAAATTACAAACTAGAGACAGATTACCTTACTTCCATACTCCAAATTATTGCTCCTTATGTATCAATGCCAATGAAACAGTTGATCATCTTTTCTTTGATTGCCCTTTCTCTAAATCAGTTTGGACTTGCTGTCTCTCCTACTTCTATATCAACCTTCCTCCACAACTCAATCTCCATACAGTCCCTTTTTGGTTAAACCATCCCCAAAATCTCATAACTATAAATCCTAATGTACTCCCTATTATCCTTTCAATTGCAGTCTACTATATGTGGAAAGAAAGGAATGTCGGGACCTTTAAAGATGAAGCTATGGAGGTGGATGGATTGAAAGCTAGAGTGATCACCCTAGTTCAGGAGCAACTCAGAGCAAACACCGAGGGAAGGCAAAGGTAGGAGAGTTTTTTAAATCAATAACATCTTTTATGCAGCTTTCTGTTTCAGGTCAAAGCAAGAAAATCTGGGGAAGAAGGCCGCAACTGTTTACCCCACTGTAGGAGAGCACAGCCAATCATCACCTCTTCGAATTCCTTCAACATCCACAATCAGTAATACCTCAATGGCAAGGAATCGGCACAAACAACAAGATTTAATTGAATCAATAGGAGCAGATGCATCTTCGTGTGGAGAAGTAGCATCCAGACCACTAAAACAAATAGCAAAGCAAACAACACTTATTAAGGAAGGTAGAGAGGATAGCTATCCGAAGCTTTTAACCCCTTCAACCAAGGGAATACAAGCTTCATGGTGGCCTCCATCCTTTCTAATGGTGGGTGTCATCAGATGCATATAGGAATCCGACTAAGGTAATGGTCCTATAGGGGTATGGGTTGAATTAATTGCTATCTGAGGTTGGGTATGGTGTTGATTCTTGAAGAAGGCTCGGTTATGGCAAATGAGATTGAAGTTGTGGACTGGCTAGTTATTATGTTGTTTAGATTGCAGGAAATTAGTAGGGCTCTTGTTGTTTTTTTTTAGTTTGTTCGATCTAGACTAGAGATTGTAGCCTATACAATCTTAAGATGTACATATTTTCTTATTATTTATACATACTTTCTGAATTACCAAAAAAAATTGATTTATTGTCTAAAGTAGTCCTCAAGGTAATAGTACATTTGTTTTCATAACATAATTATTTCATATAATTTTCATATACTTTATGAAAATCCCTTTGTATATACTAAAAAATCTAAAGAAAAATTTATGATTTTATTTTTATATGTTAATGGAATTTTACTTACATGTAAGTTTATCAAGCAATTCAAAGACTAGTTATTATTTGAAGTTGAGATAAAAGATATGGGTGAAGCTACAGATGTTTTTGGAGTTAAGGTTTTAAGAGATCATTCAAAGAGATTATTATCACTTTCTCAAGCGACCTATATTTAAAAGGTTTTAGAACAATTCTATATGTAAAATTGCAAACCAATTGATAAAGTCAAAGGTCTGAGTAAGAAATTTTCCCTTCTACACCACAAGAAAGAGGGCAAATGAAGAACGTTCCTTATTCCAATATAGTTAAAAGTCTCATGTATATTATGATTTATGCAAGGCTAGATATTTGTTATGTTGTTTAAATATCAAGAAGATGTCAATTAAACCCATGACAAGCACATTAGAAAGAAGTAATGAGAATATTGATGTATCTAACAGGTAATGTTGATTATACATTATGTTATCAAGGCAACGATCCACATATATAAGGGGTATACAGATGCAAATTGGGAAAGAGATTTAGATGAGTGAAAATATACCTCATAATTTATTTTCTTAAGCCCTGTTTAGTTGGATGTTAATTAATGGAATAGAATATAATGGAATCGAATCGAATGGAACGGTTTATAATATAATGGAATGTAATATAGTAAAAAGTAATCTGGGAGAGATGGAAGGGTTCATAATTTAATATAGTGAAATGTTGTTTGGAAGATAGATGGAATAGAATGTAATGTATAATAAATGACTTTTATACCCCTTATATTAAAATGGTTGTTACAGGAGGTTTATTATTAATTATATAAAAATATTTGTATTAATTAATTATTTTATTTTATGTGATTTATATTTAAAAATAACTCATTTATATTTTTATTTATATAAAATTATATACGAACAATTAAAGAATAATTTTTTATATATTTTCAATTTTCATTAATAAAAATTTTATTTTATTATTAATTATATACAATTTATTAGTAATTATATAAAAATATTATTTTTAATTATTTAATATATTTTATTTTATTTTATTCTATGTGATTTATATTTAAAAATAATTTATGTTTATTTTTATTTATTTAGAAATATGTACAAACAATTAAAGAATAGTTTTTAAATATATTTTCTATTTTTCATTAATAAAAATTTTGGATATTTTATTAATTATATACAATTTATTATTAATTATATAAAAATATTATTATTAATTATTTAATAAATTTATTATATTAAAATTTGATTTATATTTAAAAATAATTTATTTATATTTTTATTCATATAGAAATATATACAAACAAGAATAATTTTTAAATATTTTTTATTAATGAAAAATAGAAAATATATTAAAAAATTAT
>JANZLX010000213.1:10476254-10487804 GCA_025531955.1 Erythroxylum orinocense | reverse complement strand
TATTTTTAAGAAATATCAAAGGTTTTTATATTCACGAAAAGAATACACAATTCAACCCCCCTTCTTGTGCATTTTGTATAGTGTACATAAAGTCTATATTAACAAGTGATTTACTTCAGTTGGTATCATAGCACAGTTTCCGAGAACCACCTTTACAAAGTGAGGACAAATATCCATGGCTGAATCACATGTTTTTATAGTTGAAGGTGCCTCCGTCATAAGACCTCCTGCATTCAATGGTGAGGATTATCATTATTAGAAGGACAGGATGCGGCTCTTAATAGAATCCACACACATTGATCTTTAGGATATCATCGAGAATGGATCATACATATCAATGGATGATGAAAGGAATACCATTCCTTGTACCAGATGGTCAGCCGATCACAAAGCTAGATTTTAATTAAACTCAAAGGCTAAGTTCTTTCTAAGTTGTGGTTTAAGCAGAAGTAAATACGATAAAGTTCATGGATGCAAAACTGCAAAGAGATGCAGGACACTTTATCCATCACACATAAAGGCACAAACTAGGTGAAAGAGTATAAGATAAGCATTCTTGTACATCAGTATGAGATGTTTAAAATGAAAGAAGATGAGTCTATTGATTAGATGTTTAGACAATTTCAAACTATCGTTAATAGACTTAAAGCTCTTGGAAGAATCTACTATAATCAAGACCATGTCATGAAGATTATCAGAAGTCTACTAAAAAGATGGAGTCCCAAAGTCATTGCAGTACAAGAAGCCAAGGACTTAAGTACATTAAAGCTTGATGAATTGCTTAGTTCTTTGAAGATACGTGAAGTAGAGTTTATTGCAAAAGATAAACCTAGAAGAGACAAATCTATAGCATTAAAGGCTGGTCAAAAAAATCACAAGACTCGAAAAAAGAGAAGCTCATCATCAAAAGCATTAAAGATTGAAGAAATCAAGAATGATGATACCAGTGATTCTGAACAAAATTCAAATGAAGATGATGATGAATTATCTTTCATTTCAAGAAAGATTACAAGAATGTGGAAAAAGAAAGCAAAGGGAAATAAAAAGTTTTATTTTAAGGAGAATAGCAAAGACGAAGTCAATAACGAGAAGACCTCTATCATTTGCTACGAGTGCAACAAACTATGACATTACAAGTCTAAATGTTGTTTGCTTAGAAGAAAACTGAAGAAAAATAAAGAAAATAAGAAGAGCTTGATGGCAACTTGGGAAGATTTGGATTCGTCCGAATCTGATTCTGATTCAGGAGCATCAGTACAAGCAAATATATGCTTGGTAGCCAAAAAAGAAGGTGACGAGGAGATAACTTCTAACTTTAATGAACTGCAAGATGCATATTTAGAATTGTTAGAAGATTCACATGCTTTACTAAAGAAAGCAGTATAGATCCTTAAAGAGAAAGTTTGTCGAAAACTTGAAGAACACGGAAGTGTTAGAAAAAGAAAACGTCTGCCTTAAGTAACAAGTAGATGATATGAAGAAAAAAGTAACTATAGATAGATCTGAGGAAATTAATTAGTTGAAACAAAGGATTAATACTCTTTCAGCATATTTGTCATCCTTTATTAAAAGCACGCAAAAAAATGAATGACATAATTGGAAGATATAGACACCCTAATGATAAGAGTGGTCTAGGTTTACTAATAGCAATACTGGTTATAAAAAGAATTTTGTTCCTTATGGAAAGAAATATCACCAATCTTCTTATTATCATTCTATGAATAATTATAAGACTAACCCCAAAGGACCCAAGAAAATCTGGGTACCTAAAAAGAACATAGTAACTACTACAAATCTCCTTCCTTGGAAAAAGCAACCAACACCAATGGTATTTGGACAATGAATGCTCATGACATATGATGGGAAGAAGGTCTATGTTCCTAGATCTTTAAAACAAGAAAGGAGGATCAGTAACTTTTGGAGACAACTAGCAGCGCAAAATAGTTGGAATCAACAAAATCGGTAAAGATTTCTTTGCATCTATTGATAATGTTTTTCTAGTTGAAGGTTTAAAACATAATTTGATTATTGTAAATCAATTATGTGATTCTAGCTTTGAAGTATCCTTTAATCAAAACTCTTATGTAGTCAAAAACAAGGACGATTCTATATTCTTTTTTGTCAAAAGACGAAACAATCTTTATAAAATTAATCTATAAGATTTGCAAAGTCAAAATATTTCTTATTTTATATCAACAGATGAAGAAAAACTGATTTGGCATAAAAAGCTAGGTCATGTTAGTGATAATCATATTTCTAAGTTGATTAAACATGATTTGATAAGAGGTTTACCATAAATAAGTTTTAATAAGGATTTTTTGTGTGAAAGTTGTCATAAAGGAAAACAGGTTAAAACATCTTTGTCTTCTAAAAATATTGTAACTTCGTCTAGACCTCTAGAGTTGTTACATATAGATTTATTTGGTCCAATTAGGATATTAAGTCTTAGCGGAAAGAAGTATGGTCTCGTAATTGTTGATGACTTCACTAGATTTTGTTGGATATTGTTTTTGTCACATAAGGATGAATCTTTTAAATGTTTTAAAGTTCTTTCCAAAAAGTTCCAAAATGAAAAAGGAATTTTTATTACTAGAATTAGAAGTGATCATGGTGTTGAATTTGAAAATGAAAAATTTAGAATGTTTTGTGTAGAGAATGGAATTTTCCATAATTTCTCTGCTCCTAGAACTCCACAATAGAATGGAGTTGTAGAAAGAAAGAACATAATGATTCAGGAAATGGCAAGAACCATGCTTTGTGAAATGAATCTTCCTAAGTATTTTTGGGTAGAAGCTGTAAATACAACTTGTTATATTCAATATAGAATACTTATGTGACCTTTGTTTAAAAAAACTCCACATAAGTTATGGAAAAGAAGGAAGCCTAATATTTCTTACTTCCATCCATTTGGTTGCAAGTATACTATATTGAATACCAAAGAAATTTTGGATAAATTTGATTCTAAGGTCAATTCAGGAATTTTTCTAGGATACTTATTATCTTCTAAAGCCTATAGGGTTTATAATCTTGCTTTTAAGTCTATTGAAGAATCTATTCATGCCAAATTTGATGATAGTTCTCAACCAAATAGAAGAAATAATGCTAATAATGAAACCCTATCAGTACCTTTGGTTGATAATGAAGATGTGTCACCATCAGATATTCCTCTAGATAAAGTAGAAGATATTCCTGAAAATCTCGGTCTGAAAAAGGACTGAAGATATATCTTCTCACCCAGAAAATCTGATTATAGGATAAACTTCAAAAGATGCAAAAACTAAGTCTAAATTCATAAGAGAAGCAAATGTAGCTTTTATTTATGAAATAAAGCCTAAGAAAATTGATGAAGCTCTTTAGGATCAAGCTTGGATTTTAGCCATGCAGGAGGAGCTGAATCAATTTGCAAGGAATAAAGTTTGGTCTTTAGTTCCCAAACCCTCCAAAAGTCTATCATAGGAACCAGATGGGTTTTTAAAAATAAACTAGACGAGTTAGGTAGAGTAAGTCGTAACAAAGCTAGATTAGTAGCTCAAGGCTATAATCAACAAGAAGGAATAGACTATAATGAAACTTATGCTCTAGTAGCTAGATTAAAAGCTATTAGGATTTTGCTTGCATATGTTGTTTGTCATGATATAAAACTATTTCAAAAGGATGTGAAAAATGCCTTTTGAATGGTTTTATAGATGAAGAGGTTTATGTAAAGCAACCTCCTGGTTTTGAAGATTCTAAAAAACCAGATCATGTCTATAGACTTCATAAATCTTTGTATGGTTTAAAATAAGCTCCTCGAGCTTGGTATGATCGTCTAAGTTCCTTTTTAATTGAAAATGATTTTAGAAGAGGACATGTAGATAAGACTTTATTAGAAAATGTATTAAGAATGATTTCATCATAGTACAAATATATGTTGATGATATTATCTTTGGTGCAACACCTAAAAAGTTATGTTCCAGTTTTGAGAATCTGATGAAAAATGAATTTGAAATGAGCATGATGGTTGAATTAAAATTCTTTCTTGGTTTACAAGTTAAGCAAACCGAAGAAAATATTTTTATTCATCAACAGAAATATATCAAAGAATAGTTGGTTAAATATAGAATGGAAAATGTGAAACCTATATCAACTCCTATGCATCCTTCAAGCCTTTTATCTAAGGATAAAGTAGGTAAGAAGGTTGATCAAAACCTTTTTAGAGGAATCATTGTTTCTTTACTTTACCTTACAACAAGCAGACCTGATATACTATTTAATGTCTGTTTATGTACAAGATTTCAAGCAGATCCTAGAGAATCTCACTATATTGTTGTCAAAAGAATTTTGAGATATCTATCAGGTTATACTAATCTTTGCTTAATGTATGACAAAGGTAATGATTTCAAGTTAATTAGATATTGTGGTGCTGATTACGCTGGAGACAGGATCGATAGGAAGAGTACAAGTGGAGGTTGTCACTTTCTCAGCCATAATCTAGTCTTTTGGTCAAGTAAGAGGCAAAGTTCAATTGCTCTATCTACTACAGAAGCTGAATATATGTCAGCTGCAAGTTATTGTTCATGGACATTATGGATCAAGTACCAATTAGAATATTATTCAATACAAGAAGAATAAATCCCAATTTTCTGTGACAACATAAGTGCTATCAACCTATCGAAGAATCCAATACAATACTCGAGGGCAAAGCATATTGAATTTAGACATCATTTCCTACAAGACTATGTACAGAGGAAGATCGTAAGTCTACAATTTGTTGAGACAAATCATTAGTGGGAAGATATCTTCACTAAGCCCTTGAATGAAGAAAGATTCAAAGAAATCAAACGAAACTTGAATATGGTAGTGTTGAGTGACAAATCATCTGACACGTCATGATCCAGATGATTTTCTTAGTAAAGAAGATAAAAAGTCGTAAGTTTTTAAGAGAACAATAACGGTAAGTTACAGACAGTAATTTCTTCAAGAGAAGGTATTAGAGGGAAATCCTCTCAAAGCTTTAGAATATCACCTACTCTAAAATATTCTTGAAATACTTTTAAATCAACTTTTGCAGAACTCTCAACGAAACTTTTCATTACTCTGTTCTTGATATCAAGTTCCTTTTGTTCATATTCTCAACTTTAGATACTAACATCATTTCCTTGAGAAAAATACATTTGTGTGTTTAGTTTTTATTATCTACAGATCACAAATGGAGCAATCTATGATTTATGGAAGACATGTTGATTTCGATTCTTTGAAGAAGAACCAGATGGACATTGAACTAGAAATTGATGCAGTGGGATGGAAAATTTTCTTCTAGGTTCATGAAACAGTCTATCTGAATAAAGTATATGAAATTTGGAAGAATGTAGACGATACTTAGTATCAATGGTGGATAGATTGTCGGTTATTGTGACACTAGAGTTAATCAAGAAAGTTAGTGAATGTCTATGTGTTGGAGCAAAGGTGTCTTATAACATAAGATGGATGACTCAGGTCAATGTAGAAAAAGCACATATCAATTGATAACTCTATAGAAGTAGTGACCCATAGGACAAGAAGGTGTCAACACTTGTTCCGAAGGCTAGGGCTCTACATGCGTTACTTTTTCATTGTGTTCTACAAAGGACAAGCTCAAAAAATGTTGTGATGACGATAGATGAACAATGTTTGTTTCATCTACTCAACCATCAACTTATAGATCTTCCACACTTAATCTTAAATTATATGATGAAGTCGAAGAGAGATTCTAATGCCTTACCGTATGGTATGCTACAAATAAGAATCTTTAGAGATTTTGGAATTTTTCTTGATAGAGGAATCAGAATGAAGATGAATATAAAAAGCATCATTAATATGTCAACCGTCAGTAGAATGGGTTTGAAGAATCAAGAAAAGGAGGATACAGATTCTATGGCAAAAGCAAGGATTGAGGAAGAGCGTATTGTCAAATGCAGTTTGAGTGAAAAGGTTACTCTCGCAAGGTAGACAAAACCTCAAATAGGAAGAATGTCTATAGCAGAAAAGAAGAGTAAATCATCAAATGAATCTATAAAAGCTAAGACGATTTCACACAAAGAAGAAAGCCACGTAAAACAGTCTGTCAAAAAAATGTCGTTGAAAAGAAAGGGGGAGACACTTCATTCCGAGAAATCCAAACAATCAAGTAAGTCATCGAGATTATTAACGCTGCGTTAACAAGAACAGAAGAAAAGGAAAGGTTTGACTCTTGATAAAGACTCTGGGAAGACAGAGAAAGCACCACAGGCTACCAGATCTTTGGTCTCAATTTTGCAAGATTAGCCAAAAAAATCGACTAAATAAACAGAAATTAAGAGGAACTTGGCGTTTGAAGGGAAGAAACCTTAACAACAACCTCCTTTTAAACTGGTAGAAGAAAGTAAGAAGCTAAAGACCAGTCAGAAAAAGAATACTTCAACTAATGTTCAACAAAAGACAAAGTCAGTTGAACACACTTCAGTACATTATAATCCTTCTCAACCTATTACAAAAGAGGATTTAAGACTGAAGGTGATTGAAGAACCTGTACCTGTTAGAAGTAGAAGCTCAATCATTATAAGAGAACCTTTGAAAGGTCAGTCAAGGTCCAATTCGAACCATTACTGATCAATAGTCGATCAATACATATGTTGAATCATGGAGAGAAAAGGTTATACGGTGTTTTGCGAGATGAAAAGTTAGAACCATATCCAATGTAAATGACCAAGGAGCGGTATACTATTTACCCAATCATAAATAGAATATTGATCAAGATTGTACCAAACATATAACCAAGACCTTCAAACATTGTATGCAATGAAGACAAAGGGAAACAGAAGTTGCATCCTGAAGGGAATACAGATGATCTTATAGAAGATCAGATATAAGAAGCTGTTAGGAACATAAATGAAGCATGTAATGTAGCTTAACCGAGAGGGATCTATATTTCACATCATATTTCAAAACCATCAGGAAGTCCGTATGGACGCTTCACCATAGATGGAACTCTCCATGTAGTTGGAAGAGTGATGAAAGGAAAGTACAGAACTATCAGGGTTGAAGGTATTAGTTTGAACTTAGAGACTTTTGTGCATCTAATTATGCACTTTAGACCTATGAGTTTTATATGATCAATTAAAGATGTACTAAACCTTCTTGGAAAACCAATTCCAAAACTACCTAGACTTGATGACCTTGATCTCCCAGAAGGAAAACAATCTTGCAAACCTCCTGTTATCAAAATCACTTAATTAAATGTTTTACCTTCGGAAATATCTATTGCTACAAACTTCCATCCACCAAGAACACCTTAACAAAATTTTATTATTATTCTGGAAGAAGTTAATCACACACAGTAGTGGAGTCAGGAAACCTTAGTAAAGGAAATTAAAGAAATTCATTCTAAGGTTGATGATCTCGGTGACTCAGTAGGTGATCTACATGAGGAAGTCGCTCATCTACAAGTTTCTATTGAAGAAGACCTCAAGTTGATCCGTACTGATATGCAACGAATGTTTCTGAAATCATAAAGCATCTTCGGTAAAGTTCTTTTTGATTAATAACAAATATGGGGAGAATAGTTGAAGCGGAAGAAAGATAGGAGAAGAGTAAAAGTAGAAGAAAGAATGTAAATAGGGAGACTAGAGACAAGAAAAAAAAAGATAGTATTGACTTCAATTTCTTTTCATATGTGTATATCTTTTGTTGTCTTCTTATTCGTTATCTAAATAATACTCATTTATTTACTTTTATCCTTCTTCTTAAACTATGACTATTTGTTATCATCAAAAAGGGGAGATTGTTAAGTCAAGAAGATTTCACGTCTATTAATTTTGATGGCAATCAAATAATAATAATGTTAGAAATAAATGAATTGTTTTGGTGTGTTAAGCGTGCAGCAAAACACAGAAGAAGCGATAAAACACAAAAGAAATGTAAAACATAGAAGAAGTGGAAAACACAGAAGAAGCTCAAAACACAGAAGAAGCGGCAAAACACAGAAAAAGCGCAAAAGACAGAAGAACTAAAAAACATAGAAGAATTGCAAAACACAGAAGAAGAGTTCAAAGACGATACAGAGATGGAGATACTCTAGTACGTCGGACAATTAGTCAATTGGAGTAAGTTACAAAACTCAACTGAATAACAGTTTCTACAAGAAACAAGAAGTAATTATCAAGAAGTAGTTAGAGACATAGGCTATAAATACTAGTCGTAGTCAAATACTGAACTAGTTTTTGATCTTTAAGCTTTCAAGTTATTACTTAAATTAAAAAAGTCTGTATTTGAAGTGCGATGCATGTTGGATCCCGTTTTCGGAACCTAACTCTCTTGTGAAAATCATGAAACGTGAGCATGCATATTACCTTGAAGGGTTCTTGCATTAAACCCTCATTAGCCATCATCAATTCATCTTCATTATTTTGTTTCATTCTCATAATATCCCAAAAATTTCCTCACAAATTGCTCAATGGCGTGCCCATACAAATCAGTCACCATGCTTGAACTCATTTCTCCTAATTGTGAGCAGAATTTGGAAATCTTAAGACTAGGATTTCAATTTGACTTCTTCAAAGAAATCATAGCTCTAAGTCTCTAGTTTTCTTTGAAGCAAGAACCATCTCAATCGGAGTTCTATAGCTCAAGATATGCTTAAAAAGCTCAAGTTTGCTCAAACCCTAATCATGCTCTCCTAATTAACCTCTCACTTACTCTAATGCAAACTTTCTCAAATAAACTCCAAATGATTCAAATTTTTATGGAGCTATACATAAATGTCTTATGAATCTATTGCTTCAAGAATCACTTCATTTGGAGGTAGGATGAGGGAGTTATGACCAAAAGAATCACATATGTTTATATCCACAATCATGCAGTGACATGTCTTGGAGGGATTATCATAAATCTCACTAAAAATATCTGATTGATTTCATTTTTCAACCATTGGAAAGAATACTTCTAGATCAAAAAATTTCATGAAGACCACAAAGTCAGATTCTGCCTCAAAAGGGGTCAAAAATTGCGATTTACTGTGACTGTCCAGTGGATAAGAATGCTTATCTTGGACTCTTTCACTTGGTTGGTGCTTTCATGTGCAATGGATAGTGTATCCTACATCTCCTTCGTAGTGTCGCATCTATGAACTTTATCGTATTCACTTCTGCTTAAGGCACAACTTAGAAAGAACTTGGCCTTTGAATTTAGCTGGAATCTTGCTTTTTGATCAGCTGACCATCTGGTATGTGGAATGACATTTCCTTCATGATCCATCGGTGTTTACAGTCCATTCTCAATAATCTACCAAAAATCAATATGTGTAGATTCAATGAAGAGCCGCATCCTGTCCTTCCAATAATGATAATCTTCACCATTGAATGCAGCAAGTCTTATGATGGAGGTGCCTTCAGCTATAAAAACGTGTGATCCTGCCATGTACCTTTATCCTCACTTTGTAACAATGGTTCTTTGAAACCGAGCTTTGATACCAATTGAAGTAAATCATGCGTTAGTATAAACTTTACGTTCAATATATAAATTACACAAGAAGGGGGGTTGAATTGTGTATCCTTTTTCGTGAATACAAACCCCTTTTATATTTCTTTGAGAACTAACTTTTTCAAAGTTATTAATTGAATATCACAACTGTTATAAGAGAATAGCTTCAAGATTAAAACGCAGATAATTTCTATATACTTATATACGAACAATAGAAATTAACAATAGAGAGTTTAGAGAGTAGACACAGCGATTTTATCATGATTCACCCCAAACCGTAGGTTACGTCCAGTCCTCAGAATCCTTTTTGAGATTTCACTATTCTTCTCAAATTGTACAAGTATTCTTTCTCTACAAAGCCTTTTTAGGTCTCTTACACCAAGTATTATTTCTGCTCACTTAGCCTCTTCAGGCTCTCAGCTATTCTTCTCTCTTACAAGAAGGATATTGCGAGCTTTACAGTAATGGTAGCTCTAGTGTTTCGTACAATGAATACAGTGTTTCGTTAAAGTTAAAAAACTTAAGATCACTATCTCAAATCACTAACTGAATTCACTAACTTTTTCAGTCTTCGACTCCAACTTGTATTTATAGCCTTCGTCTTCAACTGCTTCTTGATAACCGTTTTTTTCTTCTTATTTCTTGATTCTTGTAGAAACCGTTATTCAATTGAGTTCTATAACTAACTCAAACTGATTAACCGTCCGACGTAGTATCGGGTCTTCGTCTTGTATCGCTTCCTTCTTACTTTTGTTTCCATCTCACTTTTGTTTCCGTCTTAGTTTTGCTTCCTTCTCACTTTTGCTTCCGTCTTAGTTTTTCTTCCATCTTAGTTTTGCTTCCGTCTCACTTTTACTTCCGTCTTAGTTTTTCTTCTGTCTTAGTTTTGCTTCTGTCTCACTTTTTCTTCCGTCTTAGTTTTTCTTCCTTCTGATCAAAACAGTTTATTAATTTCTAATATTATTATTATTTGGTTTTCATCAAAATTATTAGACGTGAAGTCATTTTGACTTAACACTCTAAAGTGTAATGACATTTATGATTTAATATGATTGTGAATGAAATGATTCAAAATGAATGTTTGAAATGCTTTTGATATGTGATGCCCTAAATGTGGTAATATGATCGTCTTAATATGCCATCCTCGTAGGGTATGTTCTTGAATAATTGTCAATACATTAGGGCAAATGCTCTATGAGAGTGGTATGTTATAATTCGCTTATTCTTATTTGTTATCTTTAACCTCTAAACTAATACAATATTTTTTCACATTTTTCTTTCTTTAAAGGACATTTTTTTCTTCATCTTTCATATTTTCTTCCTGCCTTGATCAATATCCCCTTTCTAAAAATTATTATAGGAAAAGTAGTCCTTACGACCCCTGAACTATTCCTTTTTGAGCATATTGATAGCCATCAATCATATATACTCCCTTATCCACTACTAAATTTCCTCCTTTTCCTTCAAAAGGTGCAGAAGGTTCTTCTCTTCCTTCTCTAGATGTTCCAAAGGATGCTCCATCTCTTTAACAAAAATAAGTTATTAAAAGTTGGAAACAAGTAATAGGGGAGGCCAAGATTATTTGTTATGTTATTGCCCTCCAAAAGAAGAAGATGGCAGATTACTGGTTTACCCTGAACTGGATTTTCTCTAAGTTGGTGTGCAAACTTAGGAGGATTCCTTGATTGGCTTCTTCTGGGAAAAAAGAATTACCTTTCTAGTAATTCAAATGGGCTCAAACAATATGGAAGAATAGATGTTTACTTAAAGTACTCATAATTGAGGAAAATATGTTGTTATTTACCTTTACCTTTAAAGATTTAGCAATGAAAGTTGTAGAGGAGGGCCCTAGGCATATCTTAAACCAACCTTTATTTCTTCAATCATAGATACCAAGGTTTCAAGAAGATTCTTTCAAAAATCAAGTTATTCTTGTGTGGGTGCAGCTACATAGTGTTCCACTTAAATAAAGGCCTAAGTATGTGTAGGAAAATCCCGGGAGGAACATCACATGCTCCAGCAGCGGAAAAACAAAAATTTTGTTACCGGGACCTTCCCGAAAGCCAGGATCCAGGT
>JANZLX010000213.1:10362427-10377778 GCA_025531955.1 Erythroxylum orinocense | reverse complement strand
ATGTGTAATTCGTCTGCTTTTCCTTTTTGTCTTCTTTTTGTTTGTCATCAAAATCATTCAATACGTAAAGTCAATTTCTGACTTAACATTTGTGACGAAAGGCGACAACTTCAAATATTGAACACTATTAATAACAGTGACAAATATTACTACTTTTAGTGACAACTTTTACTTTCACTATAAATACAATTTCTTGTAGTGACTTTTTTGGTCTTAAGGCTTTGCAGAGTATTATCTGTCTTAAGAAAAATATGTCATATATCTCCTCAAGCTGCTCTCACTGATGACAAGATAGCTAACACTCCTATTAAGCCTAATGCTCATTTTTCTAGAGTTGAAGGCACTGTTTATTGACAATTAGTTGGCAATCTTGTTTATCTCAGTGTCACTCGTCCGAATATAGCTTATACCGTTCATGTGATCACTCGTTCAAGTTTGATACTTTTACCACTCATTTTGTAACGGCTCTTTGTATTCTTTGTTATGTGAAATGAACTTTATTTTATGGTATCCATTTCTCTTGTTCATCTACATTAGACCTAAAAGTCTATTCTGATGTTGATTGGGTTAGAAAATCTAATGATTAATAATCTACCGTTGGTTTTTTTAATCAATTTGTTAATAACTAGGCAAAGTTAGAATCAAACTATAATGTCTCATTCTAGCACGCAATATGAATATTAGACTCTTCCTATAGTTGTTATGAACTAGTCTGGTTGTAATGGTTGCTTAAGAATATAAGTATTAAGTATGTTCCACGCCTTTTTATTGCATTGTAACAATTGTAACGAAATTCAAATTGAACAAAATGATGTCTTTTATGTTAAGTACGATGATAATGATTGTCATTTTTGCTGACATCGTGTTCTTCAAACCTCTAACAAGCTTATCCTAAATATTCTAGAGTTATACTGTAATATTATACAATTATGTTGTAATATTTTCGTTTCTTACATGTTACTCCATTGTTCACTATATAAGAAGCCCTCATTTTTTATATCATACACACAATATAAATACAATTCTTCTTTGTCTTGTCTTTGTCAACATTTTTGATAAAACTTAGGATTAAAATATATGAGATGTGAATGAGTGAAGAGAGTCAATTCCATGCACGCGAACTTTTTTGTTTTATTTTGTTTTAGTAGGGAAGCCATTTTCGCATCCACTGCTACATATTTTTCAAAACAAATGAACCGTGTATCTTACTCGGCGGTTGTCAACTAAATCGTTGGACTGAAGCAAATTAGCCCGTAGCCCGCAATTTCCTCGTACTTCGAAACGGGCCTTTCACATGGGTCCTTGGAACCTGAAGAAGTGAAAAGTCACACTTTACACGCCCAACAACAACATAGTTGAGATGTGTTGGGACATTGGATTCTCGCACACAACTCGATTATTATGGCCGCGTGTCAAATAACATAACGGCTATTTTAGTCGGCAATCTAGGTGGACCCCACAGTGAACCCGTTTGATCAATAAGAACGTTACTTTGCTAAAAGAAGCACATTATTACTGTAATCGTCAGCGCATTAGTGATACTCCCTCGCTCTCTTCTGCCGGTGAAGAACCAATGACGGTGGTTGAAGTGGCTACTTTCCATACAAAGAAGCTCATGAAGCGCACACTGTCCATATTTTGTCCTCGCTTCAACTCCTCCAAATGGTACATTCATTGCTTCATGAGAACGAACGAGATTACTACCCTGTTTTTGTGCCATAAAAACGTAGCCTTTTTAAGATTTTCTAGTGAGGTTATGGTAAATAGGATGTATTCTGCTTTGACTGTCCGAATTAATTTGATGGGTTTGTTTGTTTTTGTCAATTGGTATATGTGGAAACTGAGAATAGTAAGACGGCGGCTAAGATGGCAGTGGCGAGGATTAAGCTGTTGCGAAACAAGAGAGAGGTGGTGGTGAGGCAGATGAGAAGAGACATTGCAATGCTTCTTCAGTCTGGCCAGGATGCCACTGCTCGTATCCGGGTAATTTACTTTATTTGTTCTGTTTCTTGAGGATATTTTGGAGGCACGGAAGGTTAATGATGTAATATGGGAAATATTGTTTAGAAGAATGGTTTATATCATTTTAAGTTTTATCCTAAATCTTCCAAATCAAAGGTAGATTATTTTTACTGATTGGGATAGAATAGGATGCAATGTAAAACTCTCTTTCATCTTATTCCATTCTACTTCAGTTCATTAATAACTATCCAATCAGACATAGCCTAAATTGAATCTCTCTGCATTGATTTTGCCTTTTTGTATCACGTAACTGTGTCCCTCGTATCTTGTTCTGATCACTAAGCCCATGAAAGTATCAACTATCAAAGTACTAGATTCTTGCTAATCCAAGTTCTAGCTGGTACCATAGAACTAATTTTGTTATATGTGATATTTTAAGAGGCTGCTACTTCTACGCTGATGGTTGAATGTTTTATGAAAGAGATGTATGGTTCTCCAACGTTTAGATTAGTATGTCCAAAAACTGCTAGTTCTGTATGTTAAAGGATGAAGGAATCAGGATTCCTCTCCTGCAACATGGTTTTGGCAAACAAAACTAACAAATTGTTTGTGATGTCGCAGGTTGAGCATGTGATCAGAGAGCAAAATGTTTTAGCTGCTAATGAGTTCATTGAGCTCTTCTGCGAGTTAGTTGTGGCAAGACTTACTATCATTGCAAAGCAAAGGTGAGGATGATAGGATTACGGGCCGCATTTCATATTTAAAGTACATTTAAAAATATTTTTTATTTGGATTTATTCCAGGGACTGTCCGGCAGACTTGAAAGAAGGCATTGCCAGTTTGATATTTGCATCCCCGAGGTGCTCTGAAATTCCAGAATTGTTATCAATCAGGAAGATATTTGAAAAGAAGTATGGGAGAGACTTTGTATCTGCAGCTGTTGATTTGCGACCCAATTGTGGTGTCAATCGTCTGGTTAGCACTCTCTTGCTTGTATAACTACCATTTATTTGATAATACTCTTACGGATTTCTTCCTATTGAATTGGCACTTGTTTTTTCTTTCTTTTTTAAATTTAATAGCTTCTTTTCAGTATAGGCTTTAGAAACACATCTCGAACACATGGACAAATTTTCACTTAGGAATATATCATATTATGTGTTTGTTTTGCTTGTAGTTAATTGACAAGCTGTCTGTTAGAACACCTACTGGTGAAGTGAAGTTGAAAGTCTTGAAGGAAATTGCTAAGGCGTACCAGATCGAATGGGATACATCAGAATCAGAAAAGGAGCTTCTCAAGCCTCCTGATGAGCTAATAGTGAGTACATTATCTCCTCTTTTCTTCTTCTCGTCATCCATACAATGGCATTATTGTTCTAAAAATCTCTGTCAATCGATTTTAACAGCAAGGACCATGCACTTTTGTAAGTGCTACCAGCTTACCGGTTAAGCCAGCAGTAGTTCAGTCTGCTGGGCCAAATAAGCCAACTATTAGGTAGGCTGATTATGTTTTTATGGACATGTCTCAAAACTGTGGCTACGGATTTGCATGAATACTCAATTGTTTTGACATTTTTCTGGACCATTGGCAGATCATGTAGCAATATGGACTTTGAAGACACTGCAACTGCTGCTGACGCAGCCGCAGAATCTGCAAAGCAAGCAATTGCAGCTGCACAAGCCGCTGCTTATCTTGCCAACAAGGGCTACAATCAAGCTTGTCAATCCAATGCTTTTGATTATTTGAGTACAGATAATGGACCTGGAATAAACAAGCACCCAAGTCTTTCAATGCCACATAACTCACAGATTAACGATGTCATGGATTGTGAATCAGAAGGCACTGAGAGGATGTACAAGTCACATAGTTCTAATGGATCTCATTATCATCCAAGTAACGAGGAGACAAGAGTGGTACAGATGGGCGGTCAGCATGCCTATAGAAGACACAGCTACAATGAGACCAGGCGAGTTGAGATGGAAGGCCAGAATGTATCTAGGAGGCACAGTTGCAACTCCTCAAGCCCACATGAAGATATAAAGTTTGATGAATCAGACTGCGATGAAGAGGTTGAAATGGAAGATTCACCTGCTGCTCCTTATCCACCACCACCTGATCGCCCTCCACCAGGAATACCTCCTTCTCGTGACCATATTCCTAGAGTTCATCCCAAGTTGCCAGACTATGATGCACTTGCAGCTCGCTTTGAGGCTCTCAAATTTCGCAAGTAATAAAAATGAAGTTAAAAAGTCCACTTCTCGACCACGATTTTTTAATGCTATAGATACGCAGGTACTACAATTGAGGAAGTACAAGGTATTTTCCAACTTCTGACGAGAAATAGCTGTCTCGGACTTCCAAGTCATTCACCTTGTTTGCTCTAGACTCGTACCCCATCCCTCCCCACATCGTTGTAACAATAACATTGAGTTCAAAGTTCCTTTGTGTATCTGTTATTTTCTAAAGCATGTTGAACGTTACTATACAGTCATTTGGATACCATTCATTTCTTATTCTCGTATTTTGCAACTTCTCAGCAAAGAGATCGAGCGCAGACTAGTTATTTGCACTCAAATGCAAAATTTCTTTTGATGGTTGCTTTTCCCAAAGATGATTTAATAATAATTTCCAATTTATGTTACCGGTAACGTGCCAACAATAATCACTCTCAGCAAATCATTCACGGACTTCTGACTTTTAGAATTTACAGCATATTGTCAACATCTCAATTATATGTGTTCTTTGATACTCTGCCCATTTTTGCTTAAATCTTTCAGGAGCATAGGAAGTATATGATACCAAAGCAAAAAGTTGTGAGCATATTGTCAACATCTACCCGGAGACCAGTTTTTCAGGATGTTGAAAAATTGTATCCAACTCTAGTATGCATATAAAGAAACCATAGACTTCTTTTGGTTCAACAGGATGCACTAGCATAAAATAACACATGTAGAAATTTTGAGGCACAAAGAAGATTGCTGATCAAAAAATCCGAAGAAAAAAAAGGTGACCACCCTTTCCATAACAAAATTGACAACCAGAAAACAATAAACTTCTACACCCTCGGGATGGAATATGATTTAAGTACCTCTCAATATCTCAGCAACAGCGACAGGTCAAAAAATCTAAGCATGTATACGGTCTCAACTTTTCTTCAACTTCCACCGCTGTTGGTAACCTTTCCAAATTGTATATGTCAGTTTGAGCACAACAGAAATTGTATACATTATGGCAAAGTCCTTTACTGAATGGGTACACTCGTTCGGGGATTCCCCTACATGAACAAGAAAATGAACTGGCTAAGAAATTAATTCAGGAACTACTGTCAAGTTTTGCCAGTTCAAAATACAAATAGAAACTTGTCATATTAAGAAACTATGAACTTATCAAAGGATCCAAGCTGAGGTTCCCAAGCTAGTTTTAAACATTCTAATCATAAACCTTATGCTTACTTTCAATTCCTTTTAGTAATAGAGAGGTCACAACGTAGGAATTAAACATAAAACTCTTAATTCTAATTAAACTTCATAGTCATGCCACAGTAATTAATGAAGCTTTATTTGAATCAGCAGTAACTAGAAATAGCAGACCTGAGGTATTGAATGCGCCTACGCCTTACAAGTTCATAGGTAGTCTGATTTGTCAGAATAAGATAGCTGCAGTAAAATATGAGTTTAGTGAACTGTCACAATAGGGAAGATAGGGAGGGGGAGGGAGGTGGGGCGGGCTGATGCATTTCTCAAGAAAAGCAACATTTTCCTTTTCAAAGACGGACTATTGGAATTGTAGTTATCATGTTATACTCTGATGAAATGCCAAAAGTAGACATATGCTCCAATGAAACATAGCATCCTTCGGAATAAATTGATATGTTTTCACCTTCCTCACTACCTATCTAAATGATTTTTTGTGCACAAGGGCATAAACTTTCAGCGGTATTGGTATTCAAAAAGTATGATGTATCTAGTCACAATCTTCAACAGATAAAGAAGATAAGATGCTAATATAGCGGTACAAATTAGCTAAAATACTGAAACAAAAATCTACGGCAGGCACTAAAAGCAGCATCAGCACTAAGAAGAAAGTACTCCTCAGGTGGGAGGTGGTTTACAAGGCTTCATATGGTTTGTATGTCACAAGTTAACCTTTGACAGGTGTTTAGTGATTTCAAGAGATGATGGGATTTAACAAAGCAGCTTGATTTCCCTTCTACCTGTGAGGTTTTCCCTTCAACATTCATGCTGGTTATGACTAGGCAGCAGATCCTCCCCCTTACGCCTGTTTTTTAGTTTTTACATAGAAAGTAACATCCTTCTTTCTAATTCTTCCCAAGTGTATGTTAGTCCCTCAACTAAAAAAGAAAACGTGAAGTTATGCAATCATTCTTACCACTTTTATTTGTGCGATTTTCCAACTAAAATGGATAGTCTATAGAGAGCAAAGTTTGATTATATGACAAATATAATAAAATAGGGAAACTGTGAAATATAAATCATAAAACTCTCATGCTAGAAAAAGTTGATAAATGGTATAGAGATACCCATGGAAGAGTAGGAGGAGGAGGAGAAATATCAAGCAAATTGATAAAGTAATCAACAGCAGCATCATGAGGGCACCCTTCCACCTGACAACAATAGCTTCACTTTAGGATCAAATCTACCTAAATGTGACCCAATGATACATTCATTTTGAACCTATTGGAAAGTGAATAGTTTCAGTTTATTTCCACTTCCATCATATTATTTCCCTTTCACTATCTTTTCAGTAATGATATTAGCATAGTATCAAAGAAACTTGACATAAGGAAGAGAAAATGTCAGTACAAAGATATGAATGAACTAAAAAAGATTCATACCAAGCTCTTGTTATGTTAGCCTTCAAGTATTCAATGTACAAGATACAAGTCCATAAGCACAATGCCGTTTCTCCACATATGTACCACCTAAAGTATCACAACGAGAAAAGAAGGGAAGTGTGCAAAGGCATTAGAACCATAACTCAATAGAATGGATACAACAGCAAGCCTATATATGTTAGACAAATTAACAAGTCAACATAACTCACCAAAATCGACAATGATTTCTCAGGCCAACGCATGTTCCAAGCCAAACACAATGATGATCAAACTGAAGCACACACTTATCACAATCATGGCAATGTTTTGCTCGTGGAGGCTGCCATCATAGAATTAAAAGTCCAACAACAATATTACATTAAGTGGGATAATTATTTGAGAAGCAGCAGAAATGCATGCTTAATAGACCACTTTTTTAATCCACCAAATTTAAGCAGTTCATAGATTATAATAAAATTTGAAGTAGCAAAAATATATCCAAAAACTGCAATTCAAGATTCCAAATTTCTCTGGTGCATCACGGCTGTAGTTGCCGACTACCTGTTCAGTGGACATTAGATATTCCTTGCGAAACTTAATGTGATCGATGATGCCTAACAATTCTGCAGTACTATTTAGTATGTTTTCTCTATTCTAGCATAACTTTGTGCCCTATTTTGTTAATTTAGAATTCTAATTTGTTGCTTAGTTAGCTCTATGTTATTTTGCAGAAGTCTTGTTGGAATTTAGGAATTTCGGAGCTAAAATAGCAAGGATTGAAGAGATATGGTCAGATACTAAGTCTATATGCGAAAGGGCTCCAAAATAGGAATACAAAAGTCTTCTAAATCAAGAAAAGACCTTCCTAATTAGACTTGGGCAAGCATATTACGAACTTTTCAGTATAAAAAGGGCTGCCACATATCAGATTTCACACCCAGCACAACCTACACAACCTGCACTCAAGAGAGAAAGCTGGGAAGTGGGGATTATCCTAGTGTCCGGGTTTTTCTTTATATTATTTCCATCATGTCTTTTATGAATTTATACCAGTTGTGTTTTTGTTTACAAACATGTTAGCTTAATTTCTTTTTAGTGCCAAGGGGAGGCTGCATCGAACCCTATTCTACCATGATTTGATTGTTTAATTGTTATCTTTTTAACACATAAATTTATGCTTTATTTTGTTCTTAAAGATTCTTTGATTTTTATGCAAGTTATTCATTAAAGCAACCTGAAACATGGACCTTTAATTGATACATATATGAAATTCTTAGATGAATTGATTATTAGATCTTGATAAAGCATAGCTAGGATTACTAAGAGAACCTGAATATTGGACTCTTAAATAATTTTGGTGGTAATATTACATGAGTTTCATTGATTTTTACTGTATATAGATAGTTTTTGATTGATTACATGACTTGAAAAACTGGGTGTTTGATGTCAGAAATTTATCTAGATAGTTAGTTAGAACCTGAAATATGGCTGACTTTACTGGGGGAAACTACACAAATTCATGTAAAGAAAGTATGTTTAGAGCTTTTCATGGTAGAGAGGTAAGGGAAAGCTGAATTTTGGTACGTTTTTAGTGAATCAATTATTTCTTTACGTATTTTTGGATAGTTATTAATTGTTAGTCAATAACTTCATAATCCACAGCTTGAATAGCAGTTAAAGGTGTCATTTTGGGTATTAGTGATCAATCCTCGTAGGAACGATATCTATACTACTATACTATAATTCTAGTGCCCTTGCTAGGTGAAAGTTTTGCTCGCATCAATCGATATGATTATATACATGCCTAAAGCTTCCTCACTGTCATGTATACCTGTTTTATCCCTTTTTGTTGCAATAAGTTGGTAAGAGAATTGTAAAAATGAACATTTGAGTACAGCGATAATGATGAACAAGCTATAGTCATCTCCATTTTCAAGCTGCATTACTACTGTTTGATAAGAAATGACAGTCTAATCCAGCAGAAGAATACAGCAAAGCACTCTTATGCTTACATGCTTGGTAACCAAGAAAAAAAAATGCATATGCAAGATAAGGCAGTCACCCATCCCAACAAAGCACATCTTAATGATCTTCATTCGCAGAAGATGAAAAAATTACTGCCACTTGCAGAACTGAGCATTCTCAGATTGTAATAAAATATTGGTTGCAACCAGGTGCATTAGACAAATCATGGATGGATTAAGCTATCAATACCTGTTCAACGTTGCAATAGCTGCATGTCAAATTTCTGTAACACAGAGAGAGAGCGATCAGAAGCCACTAAAATTACAGTTAGCATGAATGCCTAATAACTTCATTTTCTTTACCCTTTGGTACTCTCAATCACATGAAACAAAACAAAGAATGAAACTCTAAAACGCTTCCCACCTTACAATCTAAAATAGATCACCCGACAAATAAATGTTGCAACCAATATTCAAGTTTAGATATCCTAGAAGTTAAAAAATTCCAGAAATCCTATACTTTTTCTGTACTGAATTGTTTCATGATCAGTGACATTAGCTTTTAGAGTATGCAAATGCCAGAGACCCAAAGCATGCTCATATGAATAGCAACTCTTGTCTGCATACAGCAATGTAGATTAATGTCTCAATGACCATCTAATAGTGATGCATTTCCCAAACCATCATGTATATATGTAAGTAGATTAAATTAGAAAATAGCTATAAAGAATATCAAAAAGCTTTCAAGCATCAGCCTTTATGTGCTTGTGTACCTTACAGATGTACCAGAGGGGTACATGTCCAACACAAGCTTTGTCCAAGATATTACATTCCTTCCAGACTGATTTTCGATATCTGAAGTAAGGTCACCATTCTTGCTTGAAGCAGGCTGTCTTTGCTTAAGCATAGAAAAAGTTAATTGTTAGGGATACTACTCCCAACTACTTTGAAAGGTCATCACTATTGAAACTTACTACACAACATTTGTAATCACTTAGAATATGTCTAAATTAGGGCTTACTTTGATATCATTGATGCCTTTCTATGACTTGCATTGCTTTCATTCAAAGCCCTCATTGCATCAAGAACATAACTGAAACAGATGTTAGGCAAGCAAAACTTTTATGCAATGGAAGACACAAAAAGCATGAGCTTCAAGTATGATGAAGAGGTCAATTGGATTGAGATTTACCCGGGAGAAGAACCAGCTGTAACAAAGTATTGAACTAGTGTTGCAACAAACAATAATAAATATACAAAAGTGTACCTGAGAGAAATGAAGAAGTTAAACTACATTCATCAAGGTTTAAAGATGTTGCATCTCTAGTTGAAGTGAAGAAACAAGAATGCCGAAGCATCTAAAAAATTTAGGGAAAGTAAAAGAGAAAGCATAAAGTAATATATATTGATTGCCAACTTAAAAAGTAAACAAAACAAAGTATAGAAAGCTTGGTAGGAATTTCTATGTTAATTGATTAAATAAAGGTTAAGCAACTGTTTGTGTATATCAATAACAAGGGACCAGTTATCTTTAATTATTTTCTCCCAATAGATTATGTAAGTATCTCTAACACCATTTTGTCAAAACATAAAATTTTGAAACGCATGAACTAGATGGAGCAGAAAGCTACCACAAAACAGAAAACAATACTTTTCATACTACATGTGAATATTTTACATATTACCCAAACAAAATTTTCTGAACCATCAGTTCCTTACAAGGTTTTCATGAAGTTAATGAAGGGACTACGATTCCCCTATTAAAATCACATATATAGTTGGACATCTTGTTTCTGCTTATAATTTGGTCAGCCAGGTCATCATCCAGGAGCTTCTTTTAAGAGGCTATCTATTACTTTCTATATGCAATAATGAAAGATAAAGGGTCTATGTTGTTACCATAATCCATTTTCTGTATTAACTTCTAAAACAAATAAATCATTCCATTTATCTATCATTTGAACCAAACTGATCTCATCTTCACTCAAGCAGACAATACCTTGCCTTAAATCTGTTAATTCCTGTAACTTTTTACAATTCCACACTCTTTGAAGAAGCAATCCTACTTAATATATGAAGTATCTGTAACTTCCTAACACATTAGCTCAAAGTTGAAAAAACAATAAGCTTCTTATCTTAGGAAAAGCAAACTATTCTCACTCATTTCGTATACGACAGAAGAAAAGATAAGCTAATACGTCCAGAACCAATATCAAACAAATGAAATTCCATATTTTTAACTTAGATAAAAATAGTGATTGCAGCATACCATGGCTCTTTCTTCGTTCTCTCTACCAATTCACTATAGAAAAGAAAGAGAATTCCTACATACACCACGTGGAGAATCACTAATGCCGCTTTCAATCCCAACGAAGATCTCCTCGCTAGCACAAAACAACACAACCAAATGAACTAAGTCCACAACAAAGACTCTGCAACAGACAACAGTTACATAGAAAGATCCAAGTTCAAGTTTTTAAAGTGAAAGGAAACAATAATCAGACACTTTCGATTTTCTCGCAAGTTTTTCTTGAGACCCAAACAGAAAACTTACCAGGATCGGCGAGGCAAGGAAAAACATGGGAGCATCGATCCAGCGCTTGACTACAGGCGTTGCGACACATGCTCATAATAGTCATTGAAGCGAAGTCATAAAATGATTGACTAAAACAGGCTGTTAGGTACACCGGGAAACTTAACAAAAGCACTTCAAAACCAATAAAGTTTCAATTTTCCCAGGAAAATGAGGGTAACCAATAAAGAAAGTATTTTTCTACACCAAAACCAGCTCGTAAGAAAAGGCCAACCAAGGGAGTGGAGAGAAGCTCACAGAATGTGCAAGCAAAATCATAAAAATTTGCAACGCGCTGCTTGGCTCGTCGCGTAAATAGTAGCTAGTGGTTGAACAATTTATCTGGTAACCCACGAGCATTAACGAAGAATTTTAACGGAATATAACGAGGTTTATATTCGAACAAAAAAATAAATGAATGCATTGATAAAAAATTATTATTAGAAAATAATAAAAAAAACCTGTATTAAAATATTATTTAGAAGTGGAATTTATAAAGTAATATAATATAAAGTTATTTATTATTTTATACTTCATCTCAAATTTTTAAAATTAGAAGTTTTTTATTTTTATTATTTAAGATGAAATAAATTATAATATAAAAATTTCCTCTTTTATTTCATTCAATTTCATTATAAAATCTACATAATAATATTACATTATTCAAGTATCTCAAATCTGTACAATCGATCTCAATCTCTTCACATGTTTTATGCAACTTTTATGGGCTTCCAGGCAAATGTCAACGGCCCAAGATAATCTAATTTAAGTATGGTTTATTGTAGAAATCAAACCTGATGAAGTTTGCACAAGATAATTATCGGATTACTAGATCTGAAGTAGCGCTAATAAGCAAGCTAACAAACTCCTGGTCCTGATCTGCATGGTCGAGGAATATATTTCCATGATTTGACCTGCAAGTAGAATGTTGGTTAGGTTTTTGTACACACAATGACCGGTTGGTGATCTAACAAGAAACTCAAAAGTCAACGTAATAACTAAGTTGATGGCAACACCTGCTTTCGGGAAGACCTGGCTTTTCTTGACACCGAAAAAAAGGGCCTGGTGAGATCATTTTTTAAGATTGGGACAAACATCCAACTCCTCAAGTTGCATCTTTGTTTCTTTTTAGGTCACTAATTAATCTTATATTAATTAACTTTTTTTATATTATTAAAAATATTATAAACTATTATTTAGATAATTATTGACCCTCTTTATAAATTGGTTTAACGTAAATGAACCATAAACTTAATTATCCATTTCTTTTGTTACTCGCAACATATATAGCAATAGTTATATTTTAGTAGTTAATACGGTTTATAATGTTTGTTTTTATCCTTTTTATGAAATTGGTTACTTACTGTAAAGATAGCAATCTTTTTTTCGTTTGAACTGTGCTAAATAATATTTTTTGTGTGTAAATAATTAAAATAAAAATTTTAATCTTAAATTTATAAATTAAATAAAAATAATGTTTTAAATTGTCAATCTTTTCTATTTTTTGATAAAATATAAATTTAATTTATTAAATTGAAATTGATTGCTTATTTGAGTTATTACTTCCAATATATATATATATATATATATCTTTTGGAGGTATTATTTCTTCATATTTGAAAAATACAAAATTTAAAATGTATCCTTCTTTTCGTCCTTAAAAATTTGTCAATGCATAAGGCATGGTATAAATTCGGTTTAGTTAAGAAAAGTACTCTATAACATACATATCAACGAGCGGGTGAAAAAGTAATACAGTACAATATAAGTATAATTGTTTACTTTTTGTGAAAAGATACAATTTATGTAACTACAATAGTTATGTTTACTTTAAATTTAATCCTAATAACAAAACCAACGAAATTATCATTATATAAACATGTAATTCATAAATTTAACAGACCAATTTCATCTCAGTTTACTCACCATTTATGCTTGAATATGGACTATTGCCCACTTCCTCAGATTCCAGGTGATCAGAATCAGACACCACCGATTAATTTCACAGTACACAGCTCATCGATGGAATGTTTTGGCAGGGATGGATAACATGCATGCACCCGTCTGATCCATCATATGCTGCCAAGACAATATTGAACAGAAGTCAAGAACCACGGCCAAATTAAGTGAAGCTACCAAATCAAGAATTCGGAGTAGGCACTAAAACACTGTATGCTGGCTGGAGAACCATCCATATGAGCTGAGCGCATTGTTTGCCTTTCTTGGAGACTTTGAAAGAAAAGAAAGATTTGTCTAACACTAAACTAAACATGCACCAAAATATTGAGGATTTGTCTTCGAAAAATATTTTTAAACATGATAATAAAAACTATATATTAAGAGCATATCAACCTCAAAACATGTCATAATATTTGGCTTAAAAAATACACTCAATTGGATAAGTTTTAATTGTCACATTGTTGAAATTAAAAAAAAAAGCCTTTTTGTTAATATATAATATCAGTATCTACTAGATATCAAAAATTATGATTATTTAAAATTAACAAAGATGATTTAAACTTTATATATTTTAAATTAAATTTATGATATTTAATTACTCTAAAAAATTTCTACTACACATTCTACATGTTCACTAAAACGTAATGATAAGAAGTACTCTTCATATACCCTTGCTTCCCTATAAAAGACTTAAAATTACTATACCACTAGTTAGGAGCTTGTTTTAACTTATACAAGCTCTTCCTTATTCGACAAACATATTCCTCTTTTCATTTTACTTAGAAATCTTCTAATTACTTGATGTAAGTGTCTTCTTCAAGGTTACATAAAGAAACATAGTTTTTGAACACATTTGCTTAATGTTCAAATTAAGTCCAGTAGTTAAACTTAAAATCAACACGATTAATGAGATCTTTACAACGAATGAGAAAATTTCTTTAAAGGCAATAACTTTACATTAACTAAAGCCTTCTACCACTAATATGCTATTATACCATGGATATGGAGCATTATCATCATGTTTCAACTTAGAAATCCACCTATAGTTCATGGCTTTTTTACCTTTAGTAATTTCACTAGTTCAAAGTTATGGTTGTTATATAAAGACTTCATTTCATATTTTAAAATATCAACCCATTTTTTCTTTTAGTCATTCTTTATGATTCCTTTATGTAATTTTACGTTTTCCACCGTTAGTCAGTTATCCATACTCATTACTATAAAGAACTTATTGGAGGATTGTTAATGTCTAATAAACCTCTAGAGTGGAGATATTAATGGACTTATAAGAATTTGCTCATGATTATTTTTATTATCACTAATAGGAATTTGATTTATATCTATAAAGTTATCACTACCAACAGTGGTATGATATTTTATGAATACGTCATATTTGCTTCTTTCTCAATTAGGTTATACAACCAAGCACCTAAACTTATCTTAGTTATAACCAAGAAAGACGCACTATGGTGTTTTAGAATCCAACTTTGACCTTTCATCCTTTGGAACATGTTCAAATTCCTTATAAACAAAAACATACAAATGATCATATGGAACTTTCTTTCCTAATCAACCTATGTCAGGAATATCAACATTTAATGTATAACTAGGAGACATATTAATAATATGTGCATCAATTAATAATGCTTGCCCAAAAATAGTTTTGACAAATTTTTTTAAGAATATTTTTGGCAATTTTGCTTTTAAAAACAAACACTTAATTCTTTTAATCGAATTATTTTCATTTTTTCAATTAGACTATCTAATTGTGGAATTTTAGGAGGCATTTTTTGATGTATAATGCCTTGTGATCTATAACAGATATCAAATGACCTGTAGCACCCTACTCCTGCAATGACCCGAACCGATATCGATGGTGATATCCGAATCCGTGCCCCGCAAGGGTGGCGTGCTACAGTCCTCAATCAATCAGAAATACGTATACTTTTTTTTTTGAAATCACAACACAATACATGCGAAAAATACGTACTCAATTTGGGCCCACATTCATTCATACACATTTTCAATTAACAAAATTTTCAATAGCCATTCGGACCCC
>JANZLX010000213.1:10269073-10280046 GCA_025531955.1 Erythroxylum orinocense | reverse complement strand
TTTCGGGTGTGTTCTTTCCTTATCTCTTTTATTTATTCCGCATTTATAGTATTCAATATTATTTGTCAGGTATATTTATGGTGTTGTGTTTTAATTATTTGGGAGTATTTACTGTTCATGTGTATACATGGGTTAGGTTGTGATAAATATACCGTGCACGAATTTCTGTCTAGGAGACCGAGTTTTAAGTGGGACCGTTTGTGACCCCTCCGCCCTTTCCTGGAATTTTACGTGGAATAGTAATACTGCCTTAGGAGTTCGTTTGGCGGTTTTTCTTGGGTATTACCGAATCGGTTCACTTCACTAGTTGTTTACCTTAGAGGAAAAAATTACCCGATTTTTCCAATAGTATGCTCGTACTATTATGACATATCGAACAATATTGGTATGTGATGGTTTGTGCTAGTTAAGTAATTATAATTTTCTTATTCACAAACCTTTCTTGAGTAGTTAATCAACAATAGGAGGCTTTGTTTGGTATTGGCTTAGCATGTTACATACTTTAAAGTGGTTTGGATCTAACCTCGTGAGTTTTCACAGGTGCAAGTTTGATTTACAAAGTCGTGATAAAAGCTGGGAGGTAGTTATGATTATGAAGGAGCTAGGTATATATATTTCATATCTCGTTAGAGTAACAAATGTGAGTTTATGATTGTTAACCACATACTTTTTAAGACAAGCTAATCACAACCCAATGACAAATGCCAAATAATATGGTGATTAATACTTTCAGGCTTAGGTCTAGGTTCAAATAACTAAAGCTTAGTGCAACCCAAGTTGTTCTAAGGGTTCCTCTCAATAGGCATGCAAAACCAAGTTTTAGAGTGTTTTCCAACGTTTGTATGTAGCAAACACCTTAATGAAGACTAGAGAGAAAAGTAGAAATATTTGGTGAGTGCATATTAAAAGAATGGCCTTATTCTTGGAAATAGTTACTGGTTCCATAGTGACTTATGGGGGCATAAGATTGTGACACTTGCCTCTAACTTTTTCAATGATGAAGGATGCTTGGCTTCTTAGATTTTTCATTAGGCTTTGTCCTATAAGGGTCTAATGGTCCTATGATGGCATAAGAGAGGAGGTGGGTCATGTACGTTCAATTTTTTTCCCTGAGCCAGTAGAGAGAACTCAAATTTGGATAAGTCAGGTCTCAACTTTACATCCCAATATACTAAATGATAAGTCATTAAGTTGTATTCTACTTATTCAATAAAGGAAACTAAATGAATCTTCAAATTATGAGCATGCTAGAAACAAATGCTTGTCTAACATGAAGAATAATATATATGGCCTTTAGTGATCTAATCCATCCATAACGAATTAAACTTTACCTGGTAACTTACTGTTATTTATTATATTGATTGTTATTTAAAATTGATATGGTATTACATTATTTAGAACCACTTTTTAATCGATAAAATTGGCTAAAACGATTGAAATCCATAACATTGATGAAAAAAGTACACTTTAGATTAGCAAGTTGGAATGTTTCAAGTTATTCAGATCCAAGCACTCTATAATAATATATTAACAAATTTCAAATGCTCATTCAAGGAATATAATCTAGTCATCAATTTTTTCAATGTCTATAAAAGAACTGTACATGTGATCCAGGCTGCCAGAGTGGTCGAGAACTTAACCAGCTTGGCTTACATCATCAAACTTGAAACCAGATACTCGAGCAAGCTCCGACAGTTCTTGCTCTCCACTCAAAACCTGCAGAATTACACACTAAATCAGAAGATAATGAGATGAATATAACCTTTCTAAGATTTGCTCAAGTGAGGTGAAGAAACATTGGCATCTCGTAGAAAAGCAACTTAAAAGACTCTTTCATGACTGCGAAAATAGATGGCTCTTAAAAATCCCAAGACAGTTGAAAGCCCCAGGCAGCTCTAATTTTTAGCCGGAAAAAAAAAAACCAAAAACCTTAAGGTAGTTCCATTGATAATTAAGAGAAAATGAGGGAATACTCAGTGAAATATTAACTTGCTCACCTCACCATTAATTACCCATGTGGGAAATCCTTCAGGTTTAGCATCCGCACATGCCTTAACCATTTTGATTCCTTGTCTAAAGCCATTAGGAAAGCATTCTACATAGTCCAAAATTTCTGATGCTTCTTTCCCAAACATCTGCAGGAATGACAGAAGATGATCTAAAACTCTTGCCAGATCAAATGAAAGCGATCAAATATGGTCTGATTGCTGGCTAACATTTTATGATAATCCAACATAGTACATATAGCATAGGTCAAGTTCATGGATTTTCTCCAGGCATGATTGCAATTTTATACCTACCTTTTTGATGTTCAATGTGATATAAATAGCAGTTGAGGGCACATGCAACCCTTAGGGGAAACAGCACATTTTAAGGGCCTATTACAATATGAGTAATTGCACAGACCGATGGAGTGAACCCTTTACCTTAGTAATGCTACCTTTTTCAGACTGAAATTCATAGACTTCAAACTTCCATTGGGATCACTCAGTAAAACAAGGCCAAAGAAATTGCCAACTAGTGTCAACTGCAGCTAACAGACTTGGTAATAAGGTAAAGTCTGCACCAAGAAAATGTACCTGCTTTTGTTCTACACAATGTGAACACCAGAATGCCCCATACATCTTAGCTCCTATTGAGTGCAGATGCTTTGCAAGTGCAAGTGCAAAAGGACTCGATGACGTTGTTATCTCAGAGGTAAAAAATTCCAGGTTGAGATCAGCTGCAGTGCTAATAAACAATGAAGGATAGAAGACTTCAGGACAATGATTACCTCACATAAAATGAAGAGGGTAGGTCCTCCATACTACAGAACCATCATATCAAGTAATGAAAAAAGGATTTTTGAAATAACAAAAAAGCAGATAACTAAGCATAAATTGCAGACAATCTAAAACGTAGGTGCTCAAGAATAAAACAAATAAACAAGTTTAAGAGAAGAGAGATTTCTTCACCTTGAGGTGGCAGATTGAAAACTACCATACGAGGTATTGAGGGAAACAATTACCAAGATTGCTATTGAAAGCTGGATACCCAGTAATCTTTGTAACTCTTGCAACCTAAACTCCTGAAATATTGCAACAATGAAGGGAAATTGAAATGCGCAAGGTCTCGTCATGAACCTAATCAATGCAATCTCTAGTAACTAACATATACATAAATGACGAGAAAGCTGGTAAAAGATGACACCTTTAAAGTGATGAAGAATAAGCCGAATGACAACAACACCGAAAAGAGGCAGTATGAACATGATATCCCTGAGAATCTTGTGTTTAGAATGTATAAGAAATATCCACTAGCAGCAGCCATGGAGGCAGTGCTCGTAAGTAGAAAAGAACGGCCATTTGATTCACTAATGCCCAAAGGTATGCTCCTTCCAGACAATTGTAGACTAAGAGTTGTAACTAAACCATAAGCAACCATTCCAATAATGGGAAGCGGAACACCTGACAAATGGAAAATGACAATCATTGAAATCCTCTTTGAAACACATTAGCTGCAATGCAATTCATGTTTATTTTTCTGGTCAAATCAATGCAGATACGCAACTTTTTGCAAGTATAACAGCAACATGAAGATACAGGCGAAGAAAAACAATCTTCTGGATACAATCCAATCTTTTTGCTTACATGAAAAATAAATTAATCCAAGATATTAGGAGGATAACAGGTACTTATTTAAGTAACATTCAAGGCATTTGTAGGGACATACTCTGAAAAGAGCAAATAGTTTAAAGAATAAAACGTACTACCTTTTGCAAGTTTTACCACATGGACAGCTTTCTTATTGCCAACCGTATTAGCCAACAAAGTAAAGATGTAGCTTATGATTAAGTTCGATACCCACCAAAGACGACGGCGTACTCGCTGTTAAGTACATCGCCGCAACTGCCGCCGCCACCAGTGGGGCAAAAAGCTTCAGAATTGGAGAGTTTCAGGTAAGTGAGGTACGCAGTTTCCAGAAACCCTACGCCCCCGAGCGCTGCACACCAATTGTAGGCCGAAATGCTTGGAGATAATGAAGAGGACGAAGACAAGGCACGCGACGGTGGTGTTTCGACATCTGGAACCGGCTCCTCCTCGGAAGGCGCGCATTTTACTCTCCAAGCCCAACTCTGGAAGAAAAAGAGCAAACAAATCAAATCACGCAACAAGAAGAAAAATTAACAGTAAACGCGTTTAAAGACACAACCTTGGATTGACGTAGCGGGAAAACCGAGAGAGGAGGCGAAGCAGGGAGATAAAACAAGCGTCGAGATATGAACGGCGGGGAAGGGGAGACGCCGGCGGCGAAGCTGGCCATTACTAACCAATCACTACTCTGATACAGTTGACCGGTGAAAATAATAGTGACTGAACTGAGCTTTTTTACTTTATTATAAGTAGAGATCCATTAAATTCAAAGCCCAACATGACCCAAATATAACTAACAGGATTTTAGATCTTTGTTTAAGCCCAACCACTGGTAGTAAAGGATTAGCAAGGACTTGTATGGCCCATACCGGACATGGAAGAGGCAGTAGAAATAAGATGGATGTATACTGTAGGAGATAAGATCCTCTGTTTAATATTATTCTGTCTTATAAAATTTCAGTTATTTATTTTATAAGATTAATATAAAACTGATATAGAACTTATACAAATAAACGGCTGAAATTATATTAAAAGACTTAGAATTTCGAAATCCGTACGAGTCACACCTTTCTCCGCCTTTTGGCTAAGATGAAGGTCAAGTGTAGTATCTGTTATTATCATATACTTTATATTTTGCAATTCCTATTTCATGGAAAAGATTTATTAAACTTTTTTTTGACCAAAAGGCGATTTTATCATGTTTGAGACTAGTTGGCCAGAACATTCGGACGTGTGAAGATGAGGTCGTTTTAGGTGACCATAGCTACTGTGACCATTTCCATTTTCGACCTTATCCATGAATATTCATATTTATGCCCATTCATTCATGGTCTTGGACTTTTTTTGTGCAGGCTTACAGATGACTCCAAAACAACCAAGCATGACGTGTCAGTAATTCTGATTCCTATTAATCTCAAGCCACCCAAACTTTTGTTCCGACCATTGAACTCAAACAATAATCTCAACCTCGGGCTCTTCGGCATTTCAGCACAATATATAAACAACAACCAGAGAATTCCAGGGAAAGAAAGATCTATACGGAGAAGAGTAATGGAAGCAGGTTCGGTTGTTTTCTCTAGTAGGTTCAGCTGCCCGGTTTCTCCGAGTCTTGGCCCGCCAGAACCCACCAAGAGGTCTGTGTGGCTTTTAACTTCGGTGCCTTTATTTTGCCTTGTATTTCATTGTATCGATCGCTGTTGTTGTTTTCTTGCTTGCAGAGGGTTATTGGTGTCACCAGTTGGGTTCTCGCGGAGATGTATAGGTATTGGAATCAATCGGAAAAGTTCAAGTCTTTGGTACGTATAAACTCTTATGTAACTGAGAAGATGGCAAGCAAACAATTTCTGTATCTGCTTGAAGTTTTATCTCTGTTTATTGATCGAATGTTAATGTGAACTGAAGCCCGAAGGCTGCTCAGAGAGCGAATTTGGAAGTTACTGGAGTTCCAACTTCAGTACCAGTACGAGTGGCTCACGAGCTTCTTCAAGCTGGTCACCGCTACCTGGATGTCAGGTAGGATTCTGATTCTGATGAAAAGGAAGCAAACCGTCTCTAGTTACCTTTATCTCTACGTGTTGCTCAGCTCTGCAAATGGTTGTGTAATGTCTTGAAAAACAAGTTCGCTTCTTTCCAAACAAATTCTGTGACGAGATGATCGCTGAAGCACAATGATACTCTTTTCTTTTCTTTTTTTAATTTTTTCTTCTATTCACTTTTGTATTTGACAACATTGCAGGACTCCAGAAGAGTTCAGTGCTGGGCATGCGGAGGGAGCCATTAACGTTCCTTATATGTACAGAGTTGGATCAGGTTAGAATTCCTAGCTTCAAATCACCAACAAAACAAACAAACCGCTAATCATCCTTTAACTTCTCTTAATCTGTCTGCGACCATCAAAAACGAAGAGAGGTTATCCAACTTTTTTTGGGTTAACACCTTCAGTGACTGCCATTTTGGGAAGAGGTTTTAGTTGACCTGAATTGAACTCGTGTTGGCTATAGGAGCGGTAGCATTTTCTGATAGTTAACACGAACAGGGATAAAGCATAGAAGCTGGATTCTACTTTTAGTAGGTCATAGAAAAATCAACGCATGAATTATTTAGTGGGTTGAAACCAAGGCAGGGTCCAGTGCCAGTATCTGGGGTCCCAACTATGAGTGGTCCTGAACATGGATTTTATTTTAATTTTGATTTCCTATTGTCCTCTTTCTCTTGTTTACTTTTCCGTCCAAAATGTAGGAATGAATAAGAACTCCAAGTTTCTGGAAGAAGTATCTTCACATTTTGGGAAGTATGACGAGATTATTGTTGTGAGTTTCTGGAATTGGAATCCTCTTCGTCTCACCTGTGCGTGGAAGATGATGTCCATTGCTCCTGACCTGATGGCTTCATTGTTTTGCAGGGTTGTCAGAGCGGGAAAAGGTCACTGATGGCTGCTGCAGATCTCCTGGCTTGTGTAAGCACTTGAACTTGGTTCATTTGACATTTGATGGACAAAGTTCTTTAGTTTGGTGTCATATCAAACGTCAATATTTGCTTTAAGGCTCAGCATGAGAATTGCTAGCAATTACCTAATTTTATTAGTCAAACCAGAGCAGAGATAACCTTTGGGGTACTGTCTTCCTTCAGATTTGTTGGTGAGAAGTGCAAACTAAGCATCTGCATAATGTGTTCTGTTCTGTGCTCCAAAGTCCAATTTCCTATAGTATTTTATTTGATAGCACCTGCTGGCAGTAGAGAGTTTGTGTAGAGGAGGTTTGTAAAATCCTTTTTCCTGTTTATTTGTATTTCGTTGCAGGGTTATACAGCCGTCACTGACATTGCCGGTGGGTATGCTGCTTGGACGCAGAATGGACTTCCAACTCAAAACTGATTTTTCACTTGTCATATACTATTGACAAAAGCTTTAGATGCAGCAATACAGCAGGTGCTGTTGTACAGCATTATAAAACGTGATGGAAAGTTGCTATCCGATAAATGTTAATATATGCGGTTAAATAAGAACATGTTATCTTGATCAGTTCGGTCTTCTAACCTAAGAGTCCTTTTTTCATTTATTTTCTTCCTTCTCTTATGGACCTTAGAAACTTCACGTACCAAGCTTAAATGATCTACCTCGTACCAAGCTTAAATGATCTACCTTACCTATGGATTTCATTGCTAAGTGTTGCACACAAATGGCAAGCCAAAGTTATATCCCCAAATTTTTGCGAAATATTTAAATAATCTATAGTAACCGCACCTTCAAACATAAAGTTCTTAGTGTTATATGAGGTGATTCCAAGTAACTTTCTTGGCATTGTATGAAATTCTTATAGTTATATGAGGTAACTACAGATGATCATGTTAGGATTATAGGAGTTAACGTGAAGAATACTATTAAAAAGTTTCTTTTTTGGATGCTTGGTTAGGTGATATGGGAAGAAAGACATGGATAAGGAATGAAAAAATATGGTTAGTAATATATTATAATTAGATGAACATTATTTTTATATCCCTTTTAGGATAATATTTCATACTCTCAATATAGTGAGAATACTTCCATTTCTCATTATATTTATTATAATTCTAATTACTATTCCCCCTAAGTAAACCAAACACCTCATTTATCTTAATATTTATATTAAAATAGAGGATAAATTATATAAAGATACAACAATAATACCCAGTTGAAATTTCGTTAAGACACGAGATATAGGGAGACTTAGTAGTACGCAACCTTACCCCTAATTAATAGAGAGGCAGTTTTCAAATTATTTAAAGATAATATCAAATTATATCGATAATAACTCATCGTTGACCTTAAAAATAATGATATATGTTAGTTTAATAGTACCTAAAAAGGGAGGGGTGAATTGGGCATTAAAATTTTTAACTTTTTAAATCAATATATTTAATTAATAACAATAAAAATTAAATAAGGATAAAAAATTGCTTAATATAAATCAATTCAACAATTCGACAATAATTTAAAGAGGATAGACAAACGAGAACATAAATTGACTTATAATCGTTCAACAAACAACTTTCGTTTACGTTCATTCCCAAAACTCTTTTTAGAATTCTATTGCAATTCTGCGTTTAAGGTAAATAGTAACTTTTGCATAATCTTTCTTCTTAAAGAGAAACTCTTCTTACAATTTTCTTTCAAGGTAAAGAGGAACTTTAATCTCACTTGGATCACATCAAGTATAATAATATATTTCTCAAACCAAATATTACAATTCAAATTTTCTCACTTTATCACTTGATAACTCTAAAATGGTTTACTCACACAAATATGAGACAATGATGCTCAACACTTTGAAGTGTGTATGTGTACGATAAAGCTAATGAGAAAACACATACTTATATTGTTTTGGAACCTTTAAGGTATATCAAATTTAACAATAATCTATATTGATCGACCACTAATCCGTATAGTTTGACCAATAACGATAAAAACATTATTTTAACAATTTTAAATATTCAAAACTAATTTTATTTAATTCAATTATGATTTAAACACTTCACAAAATGTCCCCCAAGCTTTGTTTGAAAGATGAAGTGTTTTTTTTTAATTAAAATCAAATGCTTCAATACCTCTTAATGAATGTAAAGACTCATATAATAAAGTGAAATTAAATTTTTAAACATGATGAACCTTCTAAAGCATAAAGTGAGATTACAATTAATATTACAAACTAAAGAATGACCTTGATAAATCCTTATCTTCTTTTGTTCTTGGTTTGATCTTCATTTTGACAGTTTTTAGCTTTTATTAATTTTTTTTCTCTTTAGCTCTATCTCTCTCTCTTTCTTTCTCGCTTTCTTTCTTTCATATGTATCATTTGGAAACAATTTTTCTACTAGTTAAGGGCAAGGTTATGTAGAATTGAAACTCCCCAGACCCTGTGTATCAACGAGATTCATACTGGTTGTTATTATTGTTATTGTTTGACGATTGTAAACTTTAACTTCTCCTCATCAAATTCATAAGCTATCTTCTTGAGTTTATGACTTCATTTTGTTTTTCTATTTCTTTTTATCAAAATAATAAACTCATTTGTAATAATTATATTTTGTTATCATCGAGGTTTAGTAGCATCGATTTGACTTATCATATTAGGACAACATTTAGCGAATGACAAACATGTGGTCATTAACATTTGTTTAAGATAATCACAAAAAGTAAAAGAAAAATTTAAGTCTTTTGAACCTAATATAGTAGGGAATTTCACTCTTCTATTATTTGTATCCTAAGCAATGACCCCTAACTCTTTGTTATTTATACATTTTAATTTATGGGCATATATTTTGATTGACGAGTATTACTTTCGCTATAAGGGGGTTATGGCACTAATTTTGAGGAGTTGAATAAGATGATATATGACAATTTTTTGTTTAGATTTTTTAATTTAGAGTCTCATTGTAGTGATGCTTAACTAATGGTAGAAGTGGTTTAAAGTTTTCAAAGATGAAGAGTAAAAGCTAAGATATAGGTTACCTATCTGTAAAGACTTCGGAACTTCTGTTGTTAGTGAAACATTGAAGTCTTATTGATTTGTTTTTTATGACTAAGTAGTTGGAATTTTTTTGCTTACATACTTTTAAGTAAGACATCATACAATTTGTAATTTTTTGCAATTTTGTATTTTTATCAAGGAAAATAAGGTAAAGATCTGTGAATAACTACATAAATTTTAAGTTGTTCTAGCAATGTCCAAACCTCCAAAAGTGATGTTAATGAATGTGTTCGATTCAAAATGTACGCCAGTATAGGAATCAATTGAAATGAGAAGATGGGATCTTTAAATGTTCAAAAATAACATCGTAATGATTAAGAAATGTTGAAAGATCACAAAAGGAGGCACCTTGTATGATGAGAAAAACTCTCATATAATGTCTAGGCACTCCAACAAAGTTGACTTTTGGCTATAAAAAAAACTGTGACTAATTGTCTAAAAAACGTCATCTATAATTATTTGCTACATTCCTGCTTCTTCGCACATTATGTCGTCAAATCTCCATAGCTAAAAATAATAAGCAACGTTTAACAATTTTTGGCTACGTTTTTATCTTCGTAGCTAAATGCTATTAACTACATTTTTTATAACATAGCTAAATATTATTAGCTATGTTTTTTTGTAACGTAACCAAAGATTTTTAGCTATGTCTTTTTAAACGAAGCCAAATGTTTTTAGCTACATTTTTTTAAAACATAGTTAAAATATTTTTAGCTACATTTTTAGTTATTTTGTGGAAGTGTCGATCTAATCTACCAAATAATATTACATTTTAAGATGTATCTAAATATAATTAATTTTTATCTTGTAAGTTGGAATGTTACTTTGATGTATTTATAAGTACTTGCACAATCACTAAATAAATTTTACATTTTCTTCAAAAGTATTCCTCAATAATCTAAGTAAGTTTATACGATAGGTTGGTGAAGCTTTCAGGGTCATTCTTCTCGAAATTCCATGTTAGAAACTCAATAGTATTAATTAATTAATATCCCAAGTAAAATGGCTGAATTGAATAACACAATCTGGCGTCTACATATACTAAACGTAAAATAATGAATCCCATGTCTATTCCATCAAAGAGAAAAAGATATAACTATTTTCTAAAGAGTTTATAAAAGATTCCAAGATATTGTGACGTGAGACTCGATAGATAATGTAACAGCTAGCCCAGACCGCCCACCCACAGATATTGTTTGCTTTAGGTTGCTCCTCGAGCCAAACCCCTCACGGTTTTACTTTTCCTACCCTTGGGAAGATGCGTCTTGTGGGGGAGAGGTATTCATACCCTTATAAGGCGTACTTTGTTCCTCTCTCCAACCGATGTGGGATCTCA
>JANZLX010000213.1:10249565-10261137 GCA_025531955.1 Erythroxylum orinocense | reverse complement strand
CTTTGATCAAAGCAATAACCGAGAATGAGATAGGAATGCATTAAATGGAGGCAATAGGTGGCATTAGAAGATTAGTCCAATGGGAAAAGAAAAGTCAAAGAAATCAACTACTATACTTTAATCAATATATCCAACTTATCAACCCAATTTTCGGTTCCTACAAGTTTTAAGGGTCCACTTTTGGGTCCCACCAAAATATGCAATAGTTTAATACCAAATAACAGTAGAAAATCAACCGGTTCGCCACTTGGCGATTTTTTCGGTCCGGGAATTTTCTCCGAAAAAATTCAGAAAAATTCCTGAAAATGCTTTAAAATATAAAACACTCAATGGCGCACTCAAAATAATTTTTCAAACCCAATAACCACGTTAATCCCAATAAAATTGCCTTAGGCACGAAAACCGGGAATGTCATGTATGCATGTACAGTAATTTCATGTGCACAAATGCTACTGTGTAGCTATCCTATTATGCATGAATAGTCCTATGGACTCCCAATCTATCCCATCCTATGCCAAATTACCATTCTACCCTTCCAACTGAGGGTGGGATGTTACATAGGATCTTACATGGGCAACCTTCGGATATGTGTCAATCGCAAGAGCGATTGTTAAGAGTTCGGGCCAATAGAATTAGTGAAAACAATAGTGTCTTGATAGAGTGTATGGTAAGGAATGTTTGTGGATATTTAGAAATAAGAATATGACATAGTTCGATATGTTAGACACAGATTCTGTTATGTTAGCGAATAAAGTGACAGAATTCCGTTATGGATATGTATTTAAATTGATATGGATGTGAAAAGGTTTTCATGAATTGACTGAAGGGGAGGTAGAGACAGGGTGAAAATGACAGGATTTAAGGTCTACAAGTGAAGTAGAATTGAAAGGTTGAACTCAGAATTTATGATTAAGTATGAGATTGTATTAGTGAATTTGAGATTTGAATATCAAGAAGGCTATATGTTATGCTACTAAATTGATTTAGAATGTACATATGGAAAATGAAGCAAGTGATAATGATATATGTAGAAGTTCCCAAGGTTATGACGACCAATTATTAGGAGCACACATATGATAATGTGGTTACATTGGTTAATAAGGTGATTGAGTACATACAAGATTTATATTTGGATTTAGTATAGGAGTAAATGGATATGCCTCTTATTTAGTTGAGCTTTATTATAAAGAATATTTTGATCATGTGTAAGGTGACAAAATTTGAAATTATTAAAATGTTATGAATAGTTGAAATTGATTGTATTGAGGTGTTAGGAATGGCTAAAAACAACAATAATGAACATAGTTGATTGATAAAGATTATGGAAATAGTGTTGATGAGTGAGGAAAGAAGTTTTTTGAGATAGAGATGTTTTTTTGAATCTTATCATGTGAATTCAGTGTTCCATTTCGAGGAATGAATGACTATTAAGGAATCAAAAGTAGATATTGGAATTCTAGTCCTGACGGAGGCTTAGGTGTAAGAGATAGAGTATACTACTGAGAATGTATGTATTTTGTTTGATGTAAAGTATCCAACTACGTGAATGGGTTCTTGAACTTAAGGAGACATTAATTGCTAATATGAGGAGTATATAGTTCCATATTAAATTCTATGATAATCTGTTTGGGAGATGCGAATTTGACCTGATGAATGTATTACAAGCATAGAAAGTTAGGATTACAAATAAATTGAAATGTGTGGAGAAATTAGTATGAATGAGCAGACAGTAGAATAAGTCAATGTGAAATCAGAGAAATCGAAGTAATTGAGAAAATCTTTTGAGAGACGAAGCCAATTGCGAAATTGAAAATAACGCGAGATAATGTTACATCATCAAGGAATTAGTTATTTAAGGAATTAGGAGAGCAAATCATAGGCATATGGAGTTTGATACTAATTGTTGAGTTACAAATTTTGCCTCGGTGGTACCATGGCATTGAAGATTAAAGTGATCCAATCGAAATTGGATGATGTATTATAGATATTCAAAAATTGAGAAGAATAAATTGAATACGTGAAGAAAAATGGATAATGCGAGTGAAAAATGAGAATAAAGAAAATTTTGAGGAAATTATACTGATATTAATTAAATCATATGGATTTGGAGATTCTATAGTATGCAACGATAGTATATAAGAGATTTGGATAAAGTGATTACATATGTATGGAGACAACTAAAGTCCTATGAGTTGACTATTCGATACATGATTTAGAGCAACTATAGTAGTAATTGTTTTGAAGTTTGGAGATAGTATATGTAAAGGAATATCTGGGATAGACATATAGATAAGCACAGATCATAAAAAGTTTGAGGCAATCACTGGATTGAGAGAATTGAACACCATGGTTGTACAAGTGAGAAATTTCAAGTAAGGCTACGTGTTATATCTGATACCTTAAGCAGAAATTCGATATTGAGGATTATCAGAACTAGAGTAAAAAGAAGCATGGAATGTGGGGCTTGGTTTATCCCAAATTGAGAAATTAAGGAATTGTGAATTTCATTGAGAGATTGAAAATAGATTTAAATTTTGGGTTCGAATAGGAAGATGATGCTTTGCGATTGAAATAAGAAGTATATGTACCAATAAAGATGATTGAATAGAGAGACTGTTAGAGGAGCATAAATAACAACCTATGATATTCATTCTAGTGGGAACATGCTGAGATAGTGTTTAATGGCTAAGGAAGTAGAAGCCAAAGATGAAATATTTTTGGAGTATGTGTAGATTGAGTTCAAAAAATGTGCTCAGGTTAGGATAAAGAATTAACTAAGTTTAAATTACATTGGTCCAGATAAAGATATTGAGAACCAGACCATTGAATTATTGTCAACAAGGATGTTTTCGGTTCGTAATGTGAGTATGTTAAGAGATATCGATATGATCTGATATGGATATTATCAACACAAGAAATGGGAAAAGTGTAAGTAATCTGAAGCCCAATGAGGAACTTGTTAAGAAAGCGAATGATTAAATGAGTGATTGAAGGACCGAGTGAGTCTTTTGACCATGGTCATTGGGAAGAAATTATTCGAGTTAAGAAGTTACTTGTGAGAATGAAGAAAACATCAGGTGGTGTTACCTTCATTTGTTGGATCACTAAGGTAAGCATTTCGAGGACGAAATTTTTTTTAGTGGGGGAAAATTGTTGGACCCCGAACTTTTCTTGGAAGATTAGAACTATTAAATGAGAAATTTTGGTGATTAGTCATGGATTATAATTTCATTATGGAGGACATTGATTTGAAATGAAGTTAAGAATGAAAAGTGAATGCAGTAGAAAAAGGTGATCTTGGTATGAGTTGTGTTAAGGAAAGATTTTTGAAATAAAGAGTTGATCTGGAAAATGTTCACTGAGTGTGCTTTGGTTTGTTAGCCATAACTTTTTCTTTAGTGATACAAACAAAATGATTCTTGATTCGGATTAAACTAGAAACATATGGCTGCATTTCTTATGAAGAAATTGAATTTCAATTCTACCTCTAAGAATCTTAAATGTTGTCATGAAGTTTTGAATTGGATGTAGTACATTGGTGGAGGAATGTAAAAATTCGTGTTCTGAATTCATGGGAAATTCTAGGTTAATCTAGGCTGATTTAGACAAATGTGTCTCCTAGAAAGTTGTAGATCATTCTTTTATCTTTCTAAGGGTATATAGTATGAAAATTTTGGACATCAGATTTGAAAGTTATGATCTTTATAAGTGGAGATGTTCAGGAGAGTGCAAAAGTAAGACGAAGTTCTAAGACGAACTTTTGAGACGAAGTTACTGTTCATCTAAGACAAAGTTTTAAGAAGAAGTTTTGAGACGTAGTTACTGTTCATCTAAGACGAAGTTACTGTTCATCTTCTATCTTTTGTTCCATTTTTGATCCATCAAAAGATCAAATTTGTCTCTAAGGTCCTCATGAAAGTTATAGATCTCGAAGTCTTCTTTTAAACCATCTAAACATGAAATCAATCATATATCTGTAGCAAAAGTTATGGCACTTGCGTCAAGATATGTACAATATGAGTAAAGACAAAGACATGTTTGATTCTTTTGGCCATAACTTCCTTTCTAGACCCCCAAATGACCTGATTCTTAAACCACTGGATTCGTAAGACATTGCTCTACATCTCCAAAAAAAAAAATCTAAGCTATCTAAAATGAAGTAAGAAATATTGAGTGAAAAACATGTTCCCACATGTCACCATATAATTGGTCAATAAATCAATATTTTTCTCAAAATTCACTAAAATTCCAAAAATAATCCTGAAATTTCCAAAACATATTTTAATCATAATTAACAATTCAATTGTACCCGAAAAATGTCATGAATGCTTGTACAATCATATTAATATGCAGAGATGTGCATATCACAAATAATACTGCATGAAATGCATTTTCCCAATTTCTCATCAAATTTTCAGAATTCACAATTCTAGCCCTCATGTGGGTAATGGAATATTACAAGGGTATTGATGAGTATAGAATCCCAAAAATTGCAATCGTATGAGTCATATATATGAACTTTCGTTAAGAGTTTGGATTATTAGAAACAATGAGAAGAAAGGTGTTTTGTCAGAGTGTAAGATAAGGAAAGTTGTGGATATTTAGAAATAAGAAATATTACGTGGTCTAAAATGTTAGACATACATTCAGTAATTGTGGATATGTCAATGAATTTGGTGGTGGAATTTTGTTGAAGATATGTACTTAAATTGATATGGATGTGAAAATATTTTCATGAATTGACTGAAAAAATAGAGATAAGGGTAGAAATGATAATATTTATGGTGTACAAGCAAAGTGGAATTGACAAGTTGAACTCGGAATTTATTATCTAGAATAAGATTGTGCTAGTGAATTAAGATCAGATTCTCAAGATGGCTATATGCCTATAATTCTAAATTGATTAAGAATGTACGTATGGAAAATAAAACAACTGGTAGTGATATATGTAGAAGTTCTCAAAATTATGTCGACTAGTTATTGTGAGTACCTATCGGATAATGTGGTTACATGGACGAATAATGTGATTAAGTACATACGAGATTTATCTTTCAATATGGTATATGAGGACATCTATGACCCCCTATAGTTAAAATTATTAGACGAATCAGAATAATGTAATAGAAGTATGGTATAGGGGATCATGCTGAAAAGGTAGCTATGATGGAGCCGAAATGTTAAATAGTAGTATAATATTCAGAGGTTGTTCAGAATTGGTTACGATTGATGTAGTAAATTGGTGACATGCCGAAATATAAGATTAAACGAATATGCCTATTATTTCATTGAGTTTTATTATAAAGGATGTTTTGATCTTGTAAAGTGTGACAGAGATTGAAATTTGAAATATCATAAGTAGTTGAAATCGATCGTATTGAGGTGTTAAGAATGACTGAAACAACATTAATGATGATAATATTTGATTGATAAAGATTGCATGAACAGGATGATAGTAGCAAGAAATCATCTTTAGAAGAAGAATTTCAATGAATTAGGTTGAACAGATTAGTTAGTTTATATTAAGAATGATCAAGGAAAGAGCAAATCAGAAAAGAACATGAAATGAATCAAAAGTGAATTTTGTAGTCATATGTGGAAACTCAAGCATAAGAGATGGAGTATGCACAGAAGATATAAATTAGATTTTGATGAATGTGTTACCAACATCGGAAGTTAAGTTTGCAAATAAGTTCAAATGTGTGGAGAAACTAGTATACATGAGCAAACATTATAATAAGTCAATGTGAGTCAGAGGAAGTTAAATGAATTGAGAAAATCATTCGAGAAAGGAAGTCAAATGGGAAATCAAAAAATGACGTGAGATAATACTACCTCATTGAGGAACAAGATACTTAAAGAGTTATGAGGACCAATAATGGGCACAAGAAATTTTTGGTTATATTTATTCGAGTCAACAAACACCCCGACAGTACTATGGTATTGAAGATTAAAGCGGTTCAAGCAAAAATTTGATGATATATTGAATGTATTCGAAGAGAGCACTTTGAATACTTGAGGAAAAATGTGTAAATCGTATGAGAAATGAAAGTAAAGAGAATTTTGAGGAATTATAACACCAATATTAATTATATCATCTAGATTTGGAGACTTTATAGTATACAATGATGTTGTATAAGAGATTAGGATAAGATCCAATACAACATAATAAAGTGATTTCGTATACATGGAGACAATTAAGCCTCAGGAGATGATTATTTGATGTATGAATTAGAAATTGATGTAATGGTGATCATTTTGAAAGTTTGGAGACATTATAAGTATAGAAATATTTTGAAATATACAGATAATCTAATTTGAGGTAAATATTGAGTTGAAAAAAAAAGGAATGCAAGATTGAGACAATAGATAGAGTTATTTGAAGGATTATGATTGTGCAAATGAGCACTATACTGGTAAAGCTGGTGTTGTAATCAGATGCATTAAATAGAAATTCCAATAGTAATGAAGCATGAATTCAGGTATTAAGGTTATCAAATCTAGTGTAATAAAGAGTGTAGAATGTGGAGTTGAATTTTGAGGTAACAAAGCCTCAATTAAGGATTCAGAAATTGAGAATCTTATTAAGGAATTGAAAATGGATCTGAATTTTGAGTTTGAATTGGAAAATGATGTTTTATGATCGAAATAAGAGGTATGTATACTTGATAAAGATGATTGAGCAAGGAATTAATATAGAAAGCAAATGAAAACTTAAGCTATACATCCTAGTAGGAATACGTCGAGAAAGCAAATGACCACACTTGTGAGTCATCAACAGTCTTGATTGTTGTAGAGATGCTTAAAGCTTATATTTTTAGATTTCATACAATCATAGCTGCATACTGATTTCATAGGAATATGAAATCAGTATGTAGCTATGATTGACTTTAAGCATAATAATCCTTATCGTAGTGATGTCATTAGAATATTGTATGGAGCATTATACGACAAAAATAGTCATCTGCTTCTTTATTTGGATGAGTAGGGCTAAAAATGGTTGAAGGCTATAATCAATTGGAGATGTTATTGATAAGTGAAATTGACCTGAATTGGAAATTAAAATGACTAAAAAAAAACAATGAATTAGATAGGTTAACACCAAAGGTATGGAATACAGTGAGATAGACATAAAAGCTAAGTGTACTGACACTATAGAGAGGTAAACTATGAAGCAAATGATGAAATGTTTCTAAGAGTATCACGTTCCCAAAGTGTGCTTAGACTATATGCAGGATGTGCTCAGGTTGGGATAAAGAAGAAACTAAACTTGAATTGTATTGGTCCACATAAAGTTAATAAGAACTTAACCATTAACTTATGAGTTAGCATTATTAACAAAGATGTCTCAGATTCATAATGTGATATATGTGAGTATGCTAAGAAATATCGATATGATATGATATTGGTATTATCAACGCAAGAAGTGGGAAATTGTGAATAATTTGAAGCTTATTAAGGAATTAGTTAAGGAAGTGTATGACTAAATGAGTGATTGAAAGATCGAGTGAGTCTATTGACTATGATCATTTGGAAAAGAATTATTCGAGTGAATAAGTTACTTGGAAGAATGACGAAAACATAAGATAGCATTACCTCCATCTGTTTGATCACTTAGGTAAGAATTTCGAGGATGAAATTCCTTAAGGGGGGAGAATTGTTGGACCCCAAACTTTTCTTGGAAGTTAGAACTATTACATGTGAAATGTTGGAAGTTAAAAGTTGGAAAATGTAATTGGAACATGTTCATTAAGCATGCTTCGGGGTTTTAGCCATAACTTTTTCTCTAGTTATCCAAATAAGACGATTCTTAGTTTGTATTAAACTAGAGAAATAGTTATGATGAAATCGAGTTCTAATTCAGTTCAAAGAATTTCAATATTTGGATAGAAATTGAGCATAAAATATTGTTTTAGTATAAGAATAGTTCATAAATATTTAGGATATAACTTTTAGATTCCCAAACCAAATTGAATGATTTTAATGACATTAGAAAATTAAGTCAATGAGGAACATTTTTCTAGAAGGAGGTGTTATCAAATTCCTTCAATTTTTGCATGATCATTAGTTAAGAAGTTAGAAGTATAAGATGTTAGTTTTAAAGACCAAAGAAGGGTATATATGGAAAGACTACTTAAATGAGGGGCAAAATGGGAAAGACAACTAAAATTTTGTCTTAAAAATAGAAGAAGAAGAGAGGGATTCGTAAGAATAAGAAAGAAGAAGAAGAAAGCAACGTGAAATAGAGAAAAGAAGGAGAAAACATGAAAGAAGAGGAAAAGAGAGAAAGTTCGCGAGAGAGTGCAGAGGAAGAAGGAAAGAAGAAGAAGAAGAAGGAAGAAGATTTGTCCAAGGTAAGCTTCATTTTCTTCTTGCTTTGCTAGAGAAGGAGTTAGAAAGAGAGAATTAAGTTTTTATGTTGGGAATGAATGGAGAAAGAAGATGATTTAAGGAAACCCATTTGATTTTAAGATTTCTAAGCTAGGTTTTGGTTTTTCTAACCTAGATGGACTATGGGCAGGTTAGGTTTGAGATTGATTTTTGTTGATTTCATTGGTTGTAATTTTTAAATTTTTAGGGTTTTATTGAATTGGAATTGAAAAGGAGAAATTGGTTGTTTTAGGAAATCAAGAAAACCCTATTCAAGAGCAAGAAGAAGTGTACCATTGAATTTGGATTTTTAAGAATTATAAGGTAGGTAATATCTTTATGGTTGTTGTGTGATGGGCAAATGCCCCTATTTGTATGTTTATGCTTAGATTTCGTGAATTTGAATTGTTGTGATTGTATGAAAATGTATGATGATTCATTATCATGTCATGCCATGGAAGACGAATGGCTTTTTGTATGATGAATTATGACCATATTATACCTTGAAAAAGGTTATGACATTTTGAATTGAATTATAAGCACGATTATGCTATGCCTTGTATTATGGCATTTTGATTAAATGGAAAGACGAAAAATCATGAGAATATGAACTTGTGATTGATTTATTTGAGCATGAGATTTGATTGTGTTTAGGCAAGAGTGGAACCGTTTCGTAGTCACGTGCACGTCGACGTAAAGCCTTCTCCCGGCTGCCCGCTTATGGCCCATGAAATCTGAAAAGTGGACTCATTGCGTTCATGAAGTAAACTTCAATTTCTCTGTTTTGTTCCACGGAACCCTCGAGCCAATTGTTTGTGCATTTGCATTTTGACATGTTGAGTTATGATGCAAATTGTATGTTATGCTTGGATGATAAATTTTATCAATTATGTTTAATGTGATGACGTATTGAATTATGAGTTGTGAATGCTCAAATTTCATTGCTAGATTAAGATAAGAAATGTATGCCTATATGAATATTCACATATATTTTTTATTGTGTGACTCATCGCCAATGGCTATAAATATATTGGTCACTGAGTTGTGTAACTCAACCCATCATTTTCCCTCCTCAGGTGCAGAATGAGAAGATTAGTGATCTTTGCAAGGCAATTGGATAAACTTCGAGATAGATAGCTTTTGCACTAAGCTAGTTCAAACACTTTTTTATAGCTTATTAAGCATGCCAAACATTGAGCATCTATTTGTATTTGTTTTAAGTTTGTGATGTGTATACTGATTTGTAAATAAAGCTTGTTCAAATATTTACTTTGCATATTGAGGATTTCTTTTTGTATATGAATATGTCTTTTTAAAAGTTGAGTATGATGATTGTGGATGTGGAATATATGTATGCATATGCTTCTTTGTCGAGATTGCAAAATGTTGCTTGATTTTAGACTAGCATGTTAGAGATTGGAAAGGTTATATGGGATGAACCATTTTAAGTGAGATTTAAGAGTGTAACGAAAAGTATTTAATAGTTGAATTGATATGAAGAGATATTGAATTTTGAAGTTCATAAGTGTGGAAATTTTATTCTGAGCTTAAGGGAAAACTGGATTAATATAAGTTGAATTGGACAAAATGATCTTCATAAAAGTTGTAGTTTATCCTTTTAGCTTTCCAACGCTATAAAGTATGTAAATTTTGGGTATCGAAGTTGAGAGATATGAGCATTATATGTGATGATACTGCATAAGAGGTATGAACATGACAGCTATGGAGAATGATGAGAGTTTGTATATGTTATGAGTCATTGGAGTTGAGTTTTGGGAGTTTAATGCCTTCAAATTGGTAATTTAATATTTAGGGAGTGATATTACATTAGAAGAAGTGAGTTTGGGAAGATTATAAGTGAATATAATGATAGAATAGATATAGGAACTATTGGAGAAGCTTTGGAGGAAGTTTTGGGTGACATATGTCCGTTAGATGGACTTTAGATCCGTTAAACAGACTTTCTCAGGTGAAAAAGAACCCTCAGCCCAATGCATGTCCGTTAAACGGATATGGATGTCCGTTAAACAGACCTTCTCGGGTGAAAAATGGCTCCCAAGCCAATCTATGTCTGTTAAACGGACATGGATGTCCGTTAAATGGACATGGATGTCCGTTAAATGGACATTTACTAGATAGCTACAGTAAATTGCAATGTTGACCGTTTTAGAGGCCGAATCTCGCTTTGAGTTCTTCATGAAAGTTATAGATATCAATACCCTATTTCTAACAGTTTTAAAACGAAATCAATTCAACATTTATATTGAAAGTTATAGCATTTGCGCCAAGATAGGTGAAATATGAATGAGGACTTAAACATGTTGGATTCTTTTGGCCATAACTTCATCATCCGACCTGCAAATGAAGCCATTCTTGAAGCGTTAGATTACTAACATACTGTTATACCTTTACCTAAAAATTTATAGCCTTTTGTGTTGAATTGAAAAAGATTGATGGAAGGAAAATGAGGCATCGATTGGAAGAGCATAACTAGGTTATGAATATACTTTGGATTTTTAAGCATATCTCAAGCTATAGAGCTCTGATTAAGATGGTTCTTGCTTCAAAATAAACTAGAGACTTAGAGCTACAATTTTTTTGAAGAATTTAAATTGAAATCCTAGTTTGAAGTTTCCCAAAATTTGTTATGAATTAGAAAAAAATGAGTTTGATTATGGTGATTGATTTGTATGGGCACGCCATTAAATAAATTGTGAGGAAATTTTTAGGATGTTATAAGAATGAAGATGAACCAATATTGACTAAAGAGGGTTAATTGAAATAACCCTATACGGTGATATGTTCACGCTTTATAACTCTGAATCGATTGTTGGGCTTCGAAAACGAGGCCCAACATAAGTAACCTGCAAAATGCTGGAAATTGGAGGTAAAGTTAGTCTATTGCTACGGTTTTGAAATTTCGTAGCCAAAGATTTAAATTCGTAGCTAAAAGGATAGCCAATTAAATAATTTGTTGTAGTGAGGGGGAATGCTTTATATCCTAAACCAAATTATGTTAGTGTTCCTTCAATTTTTTATTGCCACGAGCAATTATTTCGTTCTCTATAAGTGTTTCTTATTCATCAAATGTCTCCACAAACTCGTTCCATGTGTAATATCCTACCCCTGACGGGAAGGGTAAAATAGTAAATTGGCTAGGGGTGTGAGTGATTGGGACTAATTGGAAATTTCCATGCATACTGGT
>JANZLX010000213.1:10209171-10237195 GCA_025531955.1 Erythroxylum orinocense | reverse complement strand
GTTAACGAAAAAGATTAACACAATTCAACCCCCCTTCTTGTGTGTTTGTATATTGTTTTATTAATGTGTGATTCACTTCAATAATTACCTTGGTAGGAGTACTAAAAGCATTGCTATCAGTTGCTACTTCTTAGGAGTTTTTATCACTTTATGGGTTTCCATTGACCTCTATATTAATTATTCTATTATGACCTATTATTGCAATCAACTTAATATTGTTGTCTTCTTCAGTTGTTATTGATATATTCTAAGTCTATATATTTCCATAATCATTTAGGTCTGGACAGAAGCCAGATTTGAATAATAACACATTTGCCAACAATCACACAATTTGAAGTAAGGAACCCAAGAAAGTTAAAAGCAAGTTTAGTATAGAAAAACCTTGACCCGATGCCTATATAAGACAAGAACCAAAGGTATAAGATAGGTTTTGAATGCCACAAGATAATAATCTTGATAAGTTCACGAGTTAACAAAAGAATCAACGAGAAATTAACCTCACTTAATGAATTTTGAATTTTTCTTAATTGTCTTGAACAATACAATGCTTGCCTTTATACAGGCATAAGGTAAGAGCTAATTAAGGTAAGAAATCATCCTAATTGAATAACTTGATCAAAATCATTATTTGATTGAGCTAATTAAGGTAAGATATGTTGTAGAGCCATGGGTTTATATATCTCATGCATGGATATGCAGTGGAAGCATTGGAATCAATATTCTAACACCACGACATCCCTAGAAAATCCAAAATCCATGTGCATGTATAAATAGAATGTAAGAACATGAAATTACAACTTATGTACCTTACAAATGCTCCTCCTTTCTTGAATCTTCAATTTGTTTGGGTTGTAGCAAACACCAAACACCTTCAACAGTCAGTGAAGAACACGCAAAGATGAAGAAAAATCAGTGTGTAAGGGTGGTTAAAGCACAAATAAGATGAATTCAAGGAGATGCTCAATTGAGAGTTAGATTACAAACAAGTTACATGTAATTAAACTCATACAATGATTGCATATAATTACATAAACAAACCTCAATATCACTCCTCTCAACCTCCAGAACTTTTCTGGACCTTTTACCTCTCAATTGTTTGTGTTTTTGGCTTAATTTCATGTATATATAAGTGAAGAACTCAGTTATGTACTACCTGTCATAAAGTGGGTCACAATCATAACCTATAAGTCACAATCGTGACTTGCTTAAAATGATAGCCATGCACACTTTGTATTTCATCCGATCTTTTATGCGTGTGACTTTTAGGTTCTCAATTATTTTAGGCACTTGAATTAACTCTTAATCTGAGCATATCATGAATGGTTTCATACCACCTCAATTAACTCTTAACCCAGGCAAATCATGAAGGGTTTTATGATGCCAATTTATCAGAATGTAAGTGAATTAACATACAAACTCTTTGATAGTTAATTATCAGATTTACAAACTTTTCAATAGACAATTATCGTGTAATTCATCCCTTCACTATCCTATACCCCACTTAGTTTAAATTATGGGCTATGTGTCAACTCCCATTAGATAGACTATGTCACATCTAGTCCAAGTGATTTTAGTTCTTGTCCTGGGGATCTTATTACTCTATGTGTCATTGAGGACTCTCTTCATGACACACAACTGCTCTGGCCAGAGACTCTTGAGTAATGACTCCAATAAAAGGTCGTGGGTATCATCCCCTTCTATTAGGAGTGGTGAATCCTTTATTGGCTACCCAAATACCTTCGAATACCAATAGCTGTACCCAATCACCACCCTATGAGCAACCTTATCTTGAGCCAACAAGGAATGTTGTCAAAGTATAGGATTACTGTTCAAGATATCCTTGAGTATTTCAAGTCTAAGCGTATTTGTATCATTGCTATGATGAGATTAATCACTGACATTTGATAGATCAGCCATATGAAAATCTCATAGTGGGTCATGTATTTACTACTGTTAGTAAGCATCCATATGTTAACTCTAAACATCTCATGCTTACAATTTATGAGATCCACTGCTTGATCAAATCAAGGAGTATAACATGTGCTAGTCTATTCAGATTAACAATGTCCTGTCTCATTAATCCTATGACTAGGGATAAATTAGACACTAACATAATTGCACATGATAGGAATCTTATTATCATAATCTCATCATGATTTGCTTTATGCTATGTTTTGTATCATGGACTTCATTAATTCAATTTAAGATCGACATCAATTCATAAATAAATGAACATCAAATTAATGAAAATTACCTCTCGCGTTATTAATCAAAATAAAGTTTGTACAAAAGTACTAAAGGTGATTGCCTGTAGAGCACTACTATAACAATATCCTACTTGTACTACAACTAATCACCTTTGTATCTAATACCATAGGTGAGTACAATAGAATCAAATCTCATTTCAGGAAGTGGCTTAGTCAAAGGATTAGTGATATTTTGATATGTGGGCAGTCTCTCTATCTTCATATCACCTCTATAAATGATCTCCCTGACCAAGTGATATCTCCTGAGTATGTGCTTGGACCTCTGATGAGACCTTGGTTCCTTGGTTTAAGTAATAGCTCCATTGTTTTTATAATATAACAATATCGGGTTTACAATGCTCAAAACTACTCCAAGTTCCATAATGAACTTCTTGGTCCAAACAACTTCTTTTGTCGCTTCCGAACTACAATGTACTCTAACTCGGTCGTTGAATCTGTAATGATCTCTTATTTGAAACTCTTCCAATTGACTGCTTCACCATTCAATGTGAAAACGTAACCTGACTAGGATTTAGAGTCATCTTGGTCAGATTGAAAACTGGCATCTGTATGCCCGCTTACTCTAAGATCTCCATCTCCATATACCAAGAATATCCTTAATCCTTCTCAAGTACTTTAAGATATTCTTAACAATCACCCAGTGACACTGATCAGGATCCGATTGATATATGCTCGTAACATTTAGACCATATGTTATATGGGGTCTTGTACATAACATAGCATACATGACTGATCCTATTACCGAAGCATACGGGATCAAACTCACATAAGTCCTCTCATCTTGTGTCTTAGGACACACAGATTTTGAGAGTTTTATCCCATGAGTCATGGGAAGAAACACTCTCTTAGATTGCTCCATGTTAAACTTGTTTAACACTTTATCTATGTATGTAGACTGTGAAATACCTAGCAACCTCCTTGATCCATCTTTATAGATCTTTATTCCCAATATATAAATTGCTTCTCTAAGGTCTTTCATGGAGAAATTCTAGGACAACCAAAATTTTGACATATTAAAAAATTGAGACATCGTTTTCTATTAGTAATATGACATCCACAAATAATACAAAGAATATGATAGCACTCCCACTAACCTTCACTATAACAAAAGTGACATATAGTGACTCCTACTATTGGTGACACATAGAAAGATTGTTACTAAATGAAGGTAATAGCAACAATTGAGGAGAGTGTTAGTAGCAATAGGGACGACCACTGAAATTCATCCTTAAATTCAAGTGTGTAGTGACGGATCACAGGTTCCATCCCTAAATTTGAGTGACTAGTGATAGTTTAGTAATAGGGACGTTAGTAGCAATAAGGAGGAAAAAGATTATGTCATTGAATTCAAGTGACTAGAAACAATAACTAATTTTGCAAATAGCATTTGTATATATATTTCCAAAATAATGACTATATATATAATTAATTAATATCTTAAAAATATAAATTAAAGTAATAAATAGATATTTAATTATAGTTTCAATTTAAAATAAGAATTATATAATTTAAATTTTCTAATTTTGATAGAGATAATATTTGTAGAATTAGTTAAATTCATATTAATTTTAATCCTATATCGATAGAGGAAATTTCAGCTTTGAGTGCCCCGTGAGGTGATAAAAGACATGTATGATATGCATGTTCTTAGCATCTTTACTTTTGAAACATAAAAGCACTATTAGTTTTTTAAGTATACTTTTTTTTATTATTTATGTAAGTTGTTAACAAGGACAGGTGTTGAAGTGGCCTAAATCATATGCAAACAAAGATAGGTGTTGAAAAGAAAGAAACGTTAAGCTATAAAGGGAAAAACACATGTACTCCTTGCACATGTATATATTTCTCTTTTTTACTTTTTAAAAAATTTATAAAAAAATTTATATATTTTTGTGATTGGTGTGGTGTTGTCAGAAGTAATTGTTAAGTTGCCTAAATCGTGTCCCAACAAAGTCAGGTGTCACGAAACTGGGGAATTGAGATTTTAAGCTACAGTAGGGAAAAGGGGAGATTTAATCCTCTACAATTTTGGGCAAATCAATACTGCAAGCTATACGATTATTGAGGTGAGAAAGATTCAGGTGAAGTTGGTTCAATCAGTGAAGCAAAGAAGCTTGAAGATGATCTTTGTGGTGAGAGGAGAAGTTGAATTCTTGAAGTTAAACTTACTAGGCAATCGACTCCTCCATTGTAGGTAAACAAGAAACCTAAATCTTTGTTTTTAAAAAAGGGAACAAAATTCTTCTTTCTTTATCATGCTTGCAGCTTTTATTGAAATTTTGGAATGTAATTGTTCTGTGAAGAGTAAAAGGTTTTCTTTGCTTAATTCAATTGTTAATTACCCGAAGCCTTTTTCTTTTTGCAATTGTTGAAGAGAGTTGGTTTAAATTCTTTCTACAACGTCTTACAGAAGTGATATTTTAAAGGTTGTACTGTCGGATGTTACTCTTAAATCCGGTCACTTCTTTGGCTAACATATCACTAGAAGTTTTTGAATAAGAGTTTCTTATGGGGTTTGCTTACAGGTTAGTTCACTGTCAAATTCTTTGTTACAGCCTTGTTTAGGTTGATATTCCTTTTTGCTTTATTTAAAACTACTATTTCAATTTATGAAATCAGTTGGTTTAAATCCTTTTGATTGGTCACCTGTAAAGAGGGAAATCTTATATAGAACATATATGAAACACCAATGGAATTAAATGCCTTTCTTGATGAGTCAGAGAATTGATTCTAAACTGACCTTGAATATTTGAACATATAAAGTAAACTACATCAAAAAATTGTAGTTAAAGAGATATAATTTCGGGGAAGCAATAAAGTTAAAAAAAAGTAACACAATCCTACCACAAATTTACTCCAAATAGTCTTATAAGCAACTAACAAGCTCATAATCATCAAGTTGATTTGCACATAAGAAATATTTCTTCTATTCATGATGATTAGAATATTTCTTCTATTTCACTTTCAGATCCTTCTAAATTCCTATACGTTTGCTCTGTTGGAGTAACTTCATCTCCTTCTTCAATACTTGTCTCAGTTCTGGCTAAGGGATAGTCATCATATATGGCACCATTAACATCTTCAACCCCAATCTCTTCAGCAGGTTGTATTGTCCCATATCCTAATGCATCTTCTATATCATAAACATCTCTAGTGGTCACATGCTTCACAACTAACCAATCTTCATGCAATGGATGTCTGACATAATTTTTTTTTTTTTTTGCATCTAATGCAAAAACAAATGGTTCGTCATGCACATTTGCACCTTTATGACTTAGTTGTGAAAAGTTAACTAGTGTGTATCCAAACTTGTCTATTTTTTGGCCTCTATTTATGTCAAAGTTGCAAATTTGTTATGTTAATAAGATGAAAAGTTAATTTTGCTTAAAGAAAGGTTGGGTCTATACCACTATTTTTGTGTATTCTTTACTTGTCGTATTTTTTAATGACATAGTTTTTGCTTTCACAAATATAATTAAGAAAACATAAATTGACAAATGATCTGACTTACCTTGAAATATGGCGAAGAAAGTGTGGAGTTTAGCCAAATCAATTGAAAAGGCTTGTTAGTTTCTCGTGAACTGATTGTAGTGCTTCGACAATAAGATTTGAATCAGGTTTCTTGCCTGAATCATCGTGTGAGACAATTTCAATGACAATGAAAGAAATTAGACAAAGGGAAGCCAATTAAAATTAATGGAAGACTTCACGTTCCTATAAAACTAAATATATAAATAACCTATTACATTTTTTAATAAGTAAATTTTTATTTTTGTGAAAGGTAGAATTAGTTTTGATTTAATTAAATCTCTTGATAGCAAATATATGCTTTCTCTATGTTTTAGTTTTAAGAAGTAATATGAAATTAATAAATAATTTAACTAGTTACATTAAATTTATAATAATAGTATGATATTAAAAACTGATGAATTTTTTTTTTTTTGGCCAAAAACATACCCAAACATAAGAATTAAAAATGTGTGATATTTTACGTCTTAAATGTAAAGGCACTATTTTTATTTTCTTAAGATTAAAGCGTGGTCTCCAAAAAAATTTTCTCTGCTCTCTTTACAACCCTAAAAGGTATCTATTCACTTCCTCTTCTTTGTGTTCCTAAAATCTTCACCATTTTTCTCTCCTCAAAAAACCTACGCCACTTTATTTTCTTTATTTACAGTGGACTCAAGAACTAATTTACTAGGGAATTGCAAAGGTTTTAGTCAGAGTAATGTTATCAATATCTAATTTCAAGCATTTGGCTTAAATTTATTGAAAATGGAAGAGATTGCTTGCAATGCTTCAGCAATTTATTCTTGATCAGTTCTTTCTATTTACATCTGCACATATCTTGAATCCTATTTGATCATTTTCTAAGTGTAATCTTCCTTCTATGTTTTTAATCGTTATTTCTTCTACATAAGTTTTTAGTTTTGGTAAAGCTACTTATTTATTTTTCTATCTTAATTTGCATAATATGGCAAAGTGTAAATTTCTTCGCAAGATGCACACTACACCTCCTACTGTTGTCTCTACAGAATCTAACCTTGGTCACTCAAAAATTCAACCATAGCCACCAACACAACAGTCACTTGGATTTGAACAACAACAATTATCCCAATCCAAGCTACAACAACCACCACAAAGCTAACCCCAAGAAGGGGTAGTAGAATCAAAAATGTAATCACAAGTTTAACAACAGCAAAAACAACAACATCATGGAGCTCCTCAAACTGGCTCAATTCTAGAACTAAGTGAGCAACCACGTCCAAGTGGGAAGAAAACCAAGATGTTTCTTTAACTTTTTTATTTACATTCAATTTATAATTTTTAACCTATTTTCTACGTGATGAATTAGTCCGAAAAACTAGAGGATATACTCACCTTGATCTTTGGGATATTGAAGAGGGAGAAAAGATTGTTGTTAATTTCAACATTCTAAATAAATCAACTGGTTTTGAAGGTGGAAAGTTTAATCAATTCTTAGGTAGCATGGTTAGAAAGTTACAACTTGCACCTCTTCACTTCAAAAGCTGGAAAGTAATGTCATCTAGCTACAAGGAAGAAACGTAGAAAATAGTTGAGGTTTTTATGTCTTTTACGTATGTTCATTGTTAGCTTGTAATTCTTACAACATTTTTTGGTACAAGAGAAGTTCTAAATTCAACCACTTACTGAAAATGTGAAGAAAGTTGTGATTAGTGATAAGTGGAAGCATTGGAAGTGTGAGGTGAAGAGCAATGCAAAGTTTGATGTGAACGTATTTGTTGAAGCAAATTTAGCACAACTTACAGATGATCAAGTAAATAAGCGACAATACAAATCACTTGCAAACCATTGGCTTTCAGAAGAAGCATATGTCTTTTTCCTATAACATTATTTTATATTGTGGTTAAATTTATCGTTTCTATTTAAAACATATTTCAAACATTATGAATACTTTGTAGTGTCAAGCTAAGATAAATGTAGAAAATCGTTCAAAACTGAAGGATCCACATCGTGGGGGAACAAAGTCATTGGCTTGGTGAATCCAATAAGAGGTATTTATTATACCTTAAACTAATTTCCCAAAATTGGGTATTCTACATGTAGCAAATTTGTACATGTTCTGCATGTACCCAAAATTGCTCATTCTACATGTACATGTTCTGCATATTGACTTTGCAATCTACAATTTACTAAATTTGTGTACAAATATTAACCTTTTTCATATGAAATTTTTATCTAATAGATTATTACTTGTATTTGAACCGACTTTATTCTAAACTTGTATTTCTATTTGGTTTAAATTTTACTAGGTTGACAAAACTAGTGTTGTGCCTTCAAGAGCTAAACTCTATATTGATACTAGAAAAACAAAGGATGAAAATTTTGTACTCCATAAGCAGCAATAATGGTGGTATTAACTCTTTATGACTATAATTATTACCTAGGAAAAAATTATGAAGCTAACACATGTCACTTTTTTGTGCTTGCTTAAGAACGTGTGGAGGGTAGAATGAATGAAAGTGATAGAGTAGAGTCTACACTAGATCCTAAATCTTGGGACAATGATACATATGCTCAAGCCCAGGGGCCAAATAAGAAAGGGCGTGTAGGTGGACTAGGAAAAGTTTATGTATGTCAATTATTTGAGTGAAAAATGTTTATTTATATAAAGTATAATAAATTATTCTCTTAGAATTACATCTTATTAATATGTAGCAGATTCCAAATGGGCGAAGTGATATGAATGATTCCCATGACGGTGTGCGACGCTCTTCAATGTCAAGTGTATATGTTGGTGATGACCAAGAAGAGTATAATCTTACGCTTTTAACTTATTTTAGTACTATCTTAATTTTTTTCTTGCCTTAGACTTTTGATCTATAACTTGTGAGCTTGTTGTGGATGTGTTGCATAACTCATGTATGCTCTTTTACTAGAATATGATTAAAAGTTGAGCTAGAATGATCACATTGATTCTAGGCACAAAGTTAGGATAATTAATTATTTAGACTAAGCAACTCTAATACCTTTTCTTTCTTAATGTTAGCAAGTTTTTGTATCATTTTTTATTTCATGCTTTCATTTATGATAGAAAGTGTAATACTAATTAGTTGTTATTTTTCAATTACACAACATTGTGTTTCTTTTCCTTAACTAGCTAATCACTTGATTGACCATTTCGTTTTAATTGGATTCTAATACTTGCCTCTAAGATATGTATTTTTATATTTATGATTAAGTTTTTAATTTATTATTTATAGATGAGGTAAATAATAGGAATTTAAACGTGGTCGAAGGCATAAGTTAGAAGATGTGATGGCCTCAATTTTCGTTATTTTTTCCTTCCAAAAAGCATGTGTTCTTTTAGTTAGGTTTTTATTCTTCTACCAACACCGGAACAAAATTTTTAGGCATTAAGTAGAGGTTTATTTTTTAGCATTATATTTGTAATATATGTTGTTTGGATCACATGCTTCCTTTTATGTTCAAAATTTTTAGTTATGCAAGACTAAATTAATTTGTCTATATTTTTAAAATTTCTATAATTTCAAATTTTATGATAAAATTTCTAATCAATATTGTTCCACTAAATAGTTATCTGAAAGTGACAATTATGATCAAAAGATGTACCATCGTAATATCATTTATACCAATTCATAAATTTGTATTATAAAAGGTATCAAGTAATTATATATAATTCACTAATTACCAACCAAAAAGACAGTGTCCTAATATGTGGTCTTTTCTCACTATGTATTGTGCATTTGTATGAACTATTGGAAGAAGTATATAGTGATGGTTAAGAACATGTCACTCCTTTTTTTAAAATAGCCCAACCTAAGTTAATAACTAATGAAAAAATATATGTTACTAAAGAATAATACTAAGTCTTACCTAAGCGTCCCTGTAGCTATTACTTTTTATACCAACTATTTCAAAACTGTCACTGTTCGCAATAGGGACGGTACATATATGACGGATAACCAAACCGTCGGTATAAGATGTAGTGATGGAAAAGTTGGTTAAAGGGACATATATTTATCGTTACTAAATGACTTATTCCTTGTAGTGATATGGTTTTTCAAAGCTTTTTAGTATTTGCTTGTTTCTATTTATGTTTTGGGTTTTTTATTTTTGTTTTCAAATTCAATAAAAAATATTTGTTTGAGTTTATGGTTTTTATTTTTAATTTTGATTTCTACCGATTTTCATAAATTATGAAAATCATAAAATTTGGTGATTGAATATGATAAATAGGTAAGACTTCACTCTTTGAAATATGAAAACCATAAAAATTGGTGATTGAATATGATGAATAGGTCAGACTTCACTCTTTGAAATCATAATTTTGTCCATACCTTGGAAGTGCTATTCCTTCTAAACTAACATTACTAGAATAGATCCATGACAAATAAATGTCGTTTCTTGAACAATACTTTAAATGGACAGAAACAATATTATGAATATTATGTCGGACTTAATTTTGATACGATACGGTATTTATATCAATTAATAAAAGGTATCACTTCAGAAAATTTTTAAAATTACAAAATAATTTCTTAATATATTGTACTAAATAATTTTAATTTTACTTCAAACTTAACTCTAAAAATCATAATAATATAAATTTGAAATAATTATTATCTCTTTATTTTTATTAATAATATTTTTCATATTTTATAGATAAATATTAATTACAATTAGTATAAAAATGATAAAACTAATGTATTAAAATTATGAATATAACATGAAGGACTGGAATACTCCAAAAACGCATGAACTTGCCTCATCTCATCATCTCAACCCTGGTAAAGAAGATGGGAGTTGGGACTTTTAAACTGAAGAAGGTCTAAGGAGAGGGAGGTGGTGTGGAGGAAAGCAATACGATACGGTAGAGAAGCGTGTGGAAGATACAAAGAGAAGCGAGAAAATGAAGAATGCTAAACGAGAATAAAGATATCAGCCTCTCTACAATGTAGGGAAAAGGCTGCGTATTATCAGGTTTTTTTACCCTACTTTAATGTGAAACTTCGGGGTATGATAATGATGATGACGATGCTAAAGAGAATAAAGATATTAGAGATTTTTAGGGCTTATCTACCAAGTTCAGAAAATTTTTGAAAAATTATATCAGTATTACTATAATATTTAACTTATACAATCAACAAGTATAAATCTTAATTCTTAGATTGAAAATTAAATTTTCTTTACATTTTAAAACATTAAAATTAATACTGGTGAATAGGCATATATGACCTTTTTTAAAAGTTAAAGGATTTTTCCTTGTTTCTATGATTTAATTATTAATAACATTACATGAAGTAGTTTTACTACAAATTCTAATTAATTCAACTGTTAGACTTGACATCTTAGGTAATCAGATCCTAAAAGAATTATGTTTTAGGTTGTCATTAATTTCATTTAATAAATAATGATAAAAAGTTTTTTTTTCATTTTGTGAAATTAAGAATGTTTTGTAACAAATCCGTCTTTCACAAGTTCTCTGTCTTTTTTAGAAAAAGAAAATAGACCTAAGCATGAGCTAAATGCTTGACATGGTCTGATCAATATATATACCATCATCACTTGGGTAACGTTTCTTTAAATTTTGTTTTTAATACATTGTGTGCAAAAGTTGACGATTATTTTATTAAAATAATTTAACCCAAAAAAACCTAACAAACAAAGGCTAAAACAGTGAGAATATTTTCTAATTTTCAAAATAAAAGAGGAAAAAGACCGGTTGAGGGTCACATTAGCGTTCCTAGTTTTTAAAGGAGAGTAGTCGCTTGGATGGGCGACTAAAGGTTAGCCTTCCTAGAAACATGTTGACAGAAGCATTGAGGGTTGAATAGAGAGAGAGAAAGAGAGAGATGAAATGAAAACATCCAGCCACGTTCTCGGTAACTGATAACCATCTTGACAAGTAAAACAAGTCTCTGGGGACTGGAGTCTGGACAAAGCTACCAACATGGTGGGCACGTCTCGAAAGTCCTCCCTTTTACGCGAATTCCTGCCTGCCTGCTATACTTCTTTTTAAGTGACAATGCCGACGGGAGTCCCAGCTCGATGAAAGAGAGAGAAACTACCAAACCCAAGATGAGAACGCCTCGCAACTGGTTCAACAGAGTCAGGAGAAAATTCCTGAGAACATCTCACAAGAACATCGTCATCTTTCATGCGAATGCTGCTTGCTCAGGTCCACAAACATCAGGAGTAGCTAGTCATGTCACAGAAGAGATACTCAATTTCCAGGACTTAATCATATCATCACCTTCAAGGAAAGAGCTTACCGGAGAAGATGATGCTGCCATTAAAATCCAAGCAATTTTCAGGGGTCATCTTGTAATGCCATCCAAACTCTTGTCATTATCATATTAGAATAGGCTTCCTGCTTTATTGACAATTTCGAGTGTCCTTACAGGCGAGACGGGCATACAGAGCACTAAGAAGCCTGGTGAAGCTACAGGCGCTGGCCCGAGGTGCGCATGTCAGAAAGCAAGCTCGTGTAGCCCAGCATTGTATGCATGCATTAGTCAGGTTGCAGGTTCGTGTTCGAGCTAGGCAACTTCTAAGCAGGTGCAGTGGTGACTAATAGCTGTTGTATGAGTATCTCTCGACTGTTTGTACTCTTAATGTTTTCCAGAGGATGTATAACAAGGACCTTGTCTTGACCCATTTCCCAATTGTTGCTCGCTAATATAGACATAATAGATAGATCAATTACGAGTCAAAGACAAAAGCATTTCAGAGCTACTAAAACACAGGAGCTGATTTGGATGTTTAGGGAATGAAGACAAGCTACATAGAAAAGCCTCAGCTTATATTGAAGGACAAAAACAATGACAATGCTAAAACTCTGCTGAAACCAAGCACTGTACAATTGAAAACTATGTACTCCATGGACAGTGATTGACACGTGCAGGCATTATTAACATAGTAACGTCGACTTGTAACTCAATGGTGACCTCTGATCAGTGTTGAGAAGAAGCCACCGGATGATTTATCCCTACAGCGATCTTCCCTCTCATCTGTAACCTGTATGACGAAAATAGTTAACATGTTTGACGAATTCAAATGTGCATGGAAAGCAATTTAGTACCTCCTTGGCCATATGTTGAAGACTATCTAAAATTTCTGAAAAGCTAGGTCTTTGACTTGGATCTTGCCGCCAGCATCTCTCTAGCAGCTCTGCAACTTTTGGATGACTGTGCTTGGGGATTGTAGGTCGTAATCCCTGTGGCAATTGCCATCAAGTAAATTGGAAATCTGACACAGAACAAAATGTAATTAAGGCGATAATATATACGTACCTTTTGAACCACACCTACTGCTGCTTGCAATGGGGTCAAGTATGAGTAAGGAAGCTGAGATAAGAGTAACACAAATAGAACATAATGCTTAATAAAAATATATGCCATCATAAACTGTAACATCAGTCAATTCTAGGAATTGAAATAAACAATGGCATCTTAAACTTGTTCCATCTTTTAAACTACCACACTTACTTCTCCTGTTAGAAGCTCCCACAGCACTATTCCAAAGCTGAAGACATCTGCCTTCTGATCATATGGTTTGTGTTCAATCACCTTCACCAAGCAATGTCAGTAAGCAATAACTCCAAATATAATTAAAAAAATGTTAATTTTCTTTGTAAAATGATCTAAGGGTGAACTACAAACAAACTTAGGTAATCACCAAGCCATCACCCTTGTGTAAAGTCATTCCCAATTATATATTTCACTGATGTCAACAAATGCTTTCATGTTTTTCCAAACAAGAAATGAGGAAGTTTGGATACAAGAAATGGCACACCTCAGGAGCCATCCAGCGGTATGTTCCAGTTTCTGCTGTCATTACACCAGATTGAATCTGCACTCTAGCTACCCCAAAATCAGCAACCTTTACAACCTGTGCAGATGATCTATCGTTCAGGACAAATAATTCCAAGACAAATAGAGAACAGCCTTTCAATCCAGAGAGCAGAAACATTGACATAGAAACAGATGGATCTCTTCGTATTAAAGGGAGATTAAAGATTCTTCGGTTATTAAATCACAAAGTGTAGCATGAAATCTACACACATGAATCTTGCAACAAGATGCCAACAAGGTATCAAGATAATTGCAATAATGAGATGAGATGGAAGTTCAAAAATAAAGAAAATTTCAGTCCACAAGTCACACAAGATGGAACAAGTGGATTGTTGAAGGCTCTTACTTCATTTTCATCCATAAGAAGATTGGCAGTTTTTAGGTCCCTGTGAATAATGTTGTTCTGGTGCAGATAATTCATACCCTTTGACACATCAATCGCCACTTTGATTAAAGAAGGAAGCTTAAACACACCCTTCTGTTTATGCAGAAAGTCATATATGCTTCCTTTGGCCATGAATTCTGATAAGGCAGAAATATATAGCACACAACAAGTGGTCATGATAAAAAGGCCAGATAATAGTAAATATCAAATACTATTCATAAATTTGAGAAACAAGAATAGTTAGTCTAATTTGGGTTCTGCATACATATTAACAATCTAGATATTAGTAGAACATCCCACACAATGGATATATATAGTGGTAAAAACAAGTGGATCTGATGGAAGAAAAAGGAATCCTTTGATAGCAAGAGTATGTCGAACAATTTTAACAATTTTAGACACACATTCACCCAGTACCATAGATGTAAGGTTGTTGAGGACGCACCAGTCACAATGCACAAGTGTGGAGGTCTGGTGCATGCACCTATGAATTGCACAACATTCTTATGCCTAATCTTCCTGCAAAACAAAATGATTACTGAGAGGGAGAGACAAATAAAGCTAAGTATTCCTAATTAAAAATTAAAGACAACACAATTCATCATTTGCAAAGTCTACAGAATGGAGCACCTATGGGAGGAATATACAATATGCGAACACATGATCATATACAAAGGGTGCAAAGTGGGACCATCAATGATGACAAACTTTCCTATCTTACAGCGGCTAAATATTGTATAAATGAAGTTGAACAAGGTGGTAATTTTTAAATAAGTTACAGAAATTCCTTTTGATGATAATTAATAATAGTAGGAAATATAATGGATCCTTCCAATGATTGATGCTGTTTTCTTCTCCTGTTTTGCAATTCATTCAGTCTAACATAAGATAAACACTGTACTTCAGGACAGAAACTGGAACGTCTTTTTAAGAACAAATAACAAACCTCATTATATAAACTTCTTGTGAAAACTCCCTAAGCATTTCAGCACTGACTCGCTCAGGCTTGAAGACTTTGACAGCCACTTCCTGACTACAGTATGTACCTTTGTACCTGAAGTCATTGACTGATTGTCAACAAAGAATGGAAGAGTAACTTACATATCACCATAAGAACTTGCAGGATATAGAAAGAAATTGGAAGAGTAACTTACAGATCACCATAAGATCCAGATGCGACTTTGTTTCCAATTTCTAGCTGATTGGGGTCAATTTCCCAGACATCAGTTCCATCAGTTGGTATCTGAATGCACTCAGGAAAGGATTGAATTCCAGTTTTTTCAGGCTTGCATACACCAGAAACAGAAGGCTGTTTTGTGTAATATTGCTCCTGCGAAGCATTCTACTGTTAAAAGCATAACAGACATTGTTGCAGCATGTTTCTATCATGTTAATTCAGAAAGTAACATAAAAAAATTAGTAGATATACCAATACAGTGATCTTACTTATCAAATACGCAGATAATACCACATACAATCAATTAGCACTTATAAGTCCAATAATATAATCAAAGCATTCATCATACTTCAACTTCCAAAATTCTCAAGCACTTAAGAGGATAGTCTGTGTAGGATTTAAAATCACAATATCATAAGCCATCAGTCTTTTCACCTCTCAGTATCAGGTTAACTTTTCCAGAAGAACCAAAAGTTACGATTTATGTGATTTCAGCTGAACATCAAACGACTTCAGTGACCATTGAGGATTAGGATGAGCAATATCTTCTCGAAAAGTAAAATATTTCGGTAGTAACTTAAGTCCTTTGGACAAGCAGCAGAGTGACTGAAAATACAACTAAAATAAAAGAAAGAAAGAAAGAAAAGCAGAGGTTTCAACAAGAAGGATTAAATAACAAGAACAAATCCACATAGTTATTCAACCAAAGCTCAACATGACAATGTTTCAAGAAAAACATAGCACAGGACGTTTAAGATAGGCATTTCAAAAAAGACAAAATCAAGAAAAGACTGCACTGAGAAATAACCTTCGCCTTCAAGATTTCCTTTTCCACAGCATTTCTAAGTTCCTCTGTCTCCTGAATTTTTCCCATAACAAATGTGTCAAACTTATGGCAACATGAAATATAAGTTTCACCAAGGCAATTATTTGAGGAAAGTGGACATAGGAAGTAATTAAGCATGTTGCACGTGCAAAAGCATTGGTTGGAAAACGTCAAAAGAATCCTCAAAAATCTATTCAACTATTTGAAGGACCCCATTTTCCGGCTATTAATTAGCTCAAAATATTGAACGTAGACTTTCTATATTCCATTTGCTAGATTGATGTGACAGGATAAGTATTATCCAAATTATTTTCAGCCAGTCAACGAAAACTTCAATCAAATGATACAAGACCGAGTATTTTAATCATGTACCTCATGGGGCCAACCATCAACAACAAATACGTCTAGGGAATAACCATCAACTGTGGAAAAAGCATGGGCTTCTTGAATATTCAACCCAATTTCCGCAAGCAGGGAAGTCAACTGGAAAAGTTTTAAAAGCTTTTAGCCTATAATATGTTACACAGTGCATGAAATAGATATAGAAATATTTCATAGCAAAGGAATGAGTATATCTACCTGACTAAGAAGCTTTGGCCTGTCAACCGTTGAAAAGGTGATCTCATGCATAGGCCTATATAATTCCATTATAAAATCACAGGAGTAAAGGCACTGAATGAATGAAACAGAACTGCAGGCAGGAAGATTGCCTTGACCAATGGACATTAGGCTTCTCCAATCCCGAATACAAAAGCCCTCATGAAAGCAATAGATAATTCTTAACAGGGAAAACATATAGAGAAACATTTCCCAGAACTTTCAGCACAAAATCATTCAAAAATAGGATTTATTTGATGCATCTTGAGCTTACAATGTTCCAAAAAGAAATTACATTTTCTAAGGTAACACAAAGTAGAATAGGCATACTTTGCCCTATTTACAAACCAAAAAAAAAATGAAGAAGAAGAAGAAAAAGCAAGCATATCTTACAAAATTTTTCCAAATTTAAAAAGCTAAAGCCCAAGCAAACTAGATGGCAATCAAAGGGTAAAGTTGTTAAATACTTACGGAGTAATTATTGGATATGCGATTAATGTGCCATTTTCATCTCTAGTATGATATCTATGGGATTGAAATACAAGTGCCTCAAGATTAGGCGATGACCCAAAAGTAGGTGGCGCATGGATACTGCAGAAGATGTACGGAAACAAAAGCATGCAGTCAGACAGAATATATAGAGAAAGGATAAAATTACCCAATAGCACTTATAACATCGCTTAATGCTGAATTCAAGTGCATAACACCAATTAATAAGAAAGTCTTTTAACAAATTACCCCTGTTTGTTTGGAAAATAAGAACTCTGGGCATCTTCTTTCATTGAATCATCTGAACAGAGAGAATCTGTGGACTTTCCATTTGAGACAGGATACACCTGCACAGAAAAACTATAAAGTAAATGATGTGCTGGATACCATATATCTTTCAGAATAATGATTTACCTGTAATTAATCACTAAATGTACAATAGAATGAGAATTTTGAAAGAGATATCTCTTAGGCTAGATATACTTAGCTTGGTAGCAACCTAGGGTAAAAAGAAGGTTGAAATGATAAACGGATTACAAATAAAAGAACAAATTGGTCACACTTGACCGAAATGCTGGTAACGATAACCACAATTTGTGAAAGCTCAGCAACGAAGATTGTTAATCAGGGGCTGCAAAGACATGCAAGCTTATGAGAAAAGGGGGGAGACAGAAAGTGGAGACATTGAAGTGTAATTTTGATTCAAACTGAAATCAAATTTAAACAAGTTTAGAGATCACAATCCAAAGTTAAAGCAACGTCCCCAAAAACGTTTCATCAGGAAAACCAGCCATGGTGAACACTGAAGCCTACAACTACTTGATCTACAAATGTTCACCTTCACAAGACGAACTTCGAATGCTGGTCGATTAGCAGGATCTTCTGCTAACTCAAGTAGTCTCTTGTGCGTAAGCACATCTTCTGCCCTCTCCACATTCACATCCAACGCATACCTACAGCAAGAAGAGATCCCATTAGAAGGCGTAGGAGCAAGCAAATTCAAGCTCTAAGAATAAAAATCGCCATGAAGTTACAACTTAAAATCACTAAACTCCAAACATTAAGCAAATTCATTAAGATGACACTCCAATCAACATCGCTTAAGACAAATCACCTACAAACCAGAATGGAAAAATCTTCAAAGGAGGACATGAACGTCAGGAGCATACACCTCAACTCCTCAGAACATTCAATTCCTGTTTGCAGTGTTCAAATGAACAGCGAATTTTTAATTAACAGGACAAATCGAGCCACAGAATGGAAACTTTAAAAAAAGTGAACCTTGAAATCACATAACAGGCCTATTCAAAACGGTAGGATTATTAGCTGTACGATTCCAACCAATATTCTGCCAACTAAAGTTCTTCTTTCTCTTAACATCCAAACAAACCAAATAAAACAAAAACAACAACGAAAAAGCCAAGAGATAGAGAGAGAAGAGAAATCAAGAGCAAGATTAACCCAATACCGCGCAGGAAGGCGATTAAAATGGAGCCAAAGTTGATCATCAAAACCAGGAAGACTGGCCTCCTCAAAATTAGACTCCTGAATTCGCCTAAGCACCTCATTGAACACCTCAAGTTTTTGCCTCTGATGACGAGGATTCGTCTGCGAGAAAGAGTCCACCGCTCTACTTCCACAGCTCTCCACGTCCTCTTCTATCGCCATTTCCTTTCTCAGGCAAGGATCACAACCGTAAACGCAGGAGATTCAGCACCGGAGGATCGATGATCACAACAGTTGCCAGACAGCGATTGAAGGATAGCGACAAACCAAAAGGAACTGAGAGAAAGAGAGCAAGAGAAAGTGGGGATTTTAGATGCTTGGTTTATTTTTCAGTTATTTTCGGCCTTTCTAATCTAGTTCCACGTCAGCTGTGGGGTCCACATACTGCTTTTTTGCACATTTATTTTCCAGCACTATTCTTATATTTTATAAATATATTTTGGATTAGAAATATTATTAAATAAAGTTAAAAATAGCATATAAATCAATAAAACATCAATTAAAAATGGTTTTAAAATATTATAAAGTAAATTCTAAATAATAAAATTATTTTTAAAAATAAGTATATCTAAATGCCTTCCTTTCATTTGTTTCAATCGGATATCTCCTATGCTATGAGAGCTGATGTCCTAACTCCTGACTCCTGAGATGGAATCGCAATCAGCCGGAACATAATAGTGACCAATCAAAATCATTAGAAAATTAGAAGGTGGATTAGATGATAATGCACTTTTAGTAATGAGGATGCCTAATTATATAATGTCACTGGTCCAACAAGTTCTCAATTTTATATTATATTTTGTTTTTTTTGTTAAAATAAGAGCAATTAAAACGACCTCATAAAAGAATTGTCACAGACATCAGCCTATACAATCAAGGAGAGGACTACAGGAAACAGGAATATCATCTCAAATCTGAGAATTTGAAGCAATGTTATGATCCAATTTAGCCAAACAATCTGCTACAAAAGTACCTACACAAAGAGTATGATATAATTCCAAGAAGAGCTTATTTCTGGATGACTATACTTCTCTTTTAACTTTTATGTGAAGGCACAAATTACTTCTAATAGTTTAAATTTGTCTAAAGTTTAGTTTATGTTAAAAGAATTAAAATGATTTCTATTACAAATAGTGAATGACCAAATCTTTTTAATTTTAAATTAATAAATTGAACATTTTATATGTGAATGGTTCTTTTTTAAATAAGAAAATATAATATCATATCAAGTTTTAACTGACTGAAATATGATTATAATTGTAATAAGAAGGTAAAGTTAAACATGTATTTACAAATGATAAGTAGAATTTACTTGACTAAGATAACTAAGTAAAAATATTCTAAATTAGATTTAGGTCCTTAATTCAGCAAGATGTCCATTTGTGAGTGGTGTTCATATGATCTCGAAAATAAGGGGGAGAAAAAATATCCAGTAATTAAAAGGTTAATAAATCTTATACAAAAAATGGATAAAGGATTGTATTGATTTATATTAAAAATTTGATAATCTACTGCCTCAAAATTTTGAATTAAAATATGAACAATTTTATATATGAATCATTTGTATTGATATAACAAAAAATTTCATAAAATTTTTAAATTGAATGATCCCTTTATTATTGCATAGAAAGAATAGTTTTTATATTTTTAAACAAAATTTTGAGGGTGATTATTGTTTAATTTTAGATTTATTTAAAAATTAATTAATTAATTTAATGAATAATTATAACAATTTCATACATGATAATCATAAAACAATTACAATAATAATTAAAAACACTAAAGAAAGAGAGACAATAACTAAGTTACTGTAATTCTTCTTTTTCTTACAGTGAAGATAAAATATTTACACATCCTCTTTATCATAGGCGAAGAGAAATTATATTAATTTAGTTGCTCTCTTGAGAGATAAATAAACTAATCATTAAAATAACTAGTTTTAAGAAAGTGTTCCCGTTTAGTTCAGCTTTTGGAGACTTCAAAAGTACTTTTTTTACCGCAAAAGCTATTTTTAGGGAAAAAAAAAAGTGTTTGACTGCAAACTTCAAGAGCACTTTTCAAGTAAAAATAGCTTTTGAAAAAGCCAAAATACAGTTTTTTCAAAAGCTAAAATTTGGAGCTTTTCAGAAAAGCTCAAATTTTAGCTTTTTCGGGAAGTTTTTTTTAAAGCTAATTCCGTCACTTACGTAGCCCCCGTTTGGTTAAGCTTTTGGAGACTCCAAAAGCACTTTTTTTACCACAAAAGCTATTTTCAGGAAAAAAAATAAGTATTTAGCTGCAAACTTCATAAGCACCTTTCAAGTAGAAATAGTTTTTGAAAAAGCCAAAATACAGCTTTTTCAAAAGCTAAAATTTGGAGCTTTTTAGAAAAACCCAAATTTTAGTTTTTTCGGGAAGCTGTTTTTAAAGCTAATTTTGTCACTTACGTATTAAACAGTTCTCCTCTTGAGTCTTTTCCTGTCACTTACGTATTAAACAGTTCTCCTCTTGGGTCTTTTCTGAAACCTATAGCCGACTCTTGGTTTTACTTCTGCTCACGATATCCCTCTCCCCTTCAGGTTGGTTCATCTTGTATGTTTTTTTTTGTCCTGAAAATTTTTGCACATCTGTGTTAACAACGCAAAACACAGACGCAAACATCTGCGTTGTTAACACAGACGTTCACGTCTGCGTTAACAACGCAGACGACTGTCTGCGTCATTGTTAAAGCAGACGTTCGTCTGCGTTGTGATGCAGACGATGCGTCTGCGTCAACAACGTAGATGTTCGTCTGTGTTAACAACACAGACGTCTACGTTGTGACGCAGACGATGCGTCTGCATTGTGACCATCTGTGTTGTGGGTTGTCTATAATGCTAACTTCTCTTTGGTTTTATTCTATTTTCTCTTTTCTTGTTGTTTGCTACCGATAGAGTATTTCCTGATTGCTGTACAAGGCAAGTGTACGAGCAAGGAGCCAAAGAGGTCGCTCTTTCTGGTGTCAGTGGTATAAATTGTAAGTACAAATCTTTTTATTAGCTCAATTTGTTTGAACTCCATCTTTACCTTTATTTGCTAAACCTTATCAGTTTCCTTATACGTTTATAATCTTATATAGTGATTGTGGTTATGCTTTTATATGTCCTTATACTTGTTAAATTCATTGTTATATGCAGTGAAAATTTTGTTGTTGATAGAAAATGTCAATACCAAGCCAAGATATTCAAGGTGGGGATAAATTGAAAAAAAGAATTAAAGCGGAGTGGAATGATAGAACTCTTGAAAATTTGATATGGTTATCTAAAATTTCCTTCAATATGGTACTTTGCATATTGTTTAATATACTTTAAAAATTATTTAGCATAAACAATTTTATTATAAAATAAAATATAGTAAAAATTAATAAAAGTGCTTTTTATTTTTATGTTGCCAAATAGTCTACTATGTGAAGCTCTTTTTAAAAAGCTGTTTTTTAACTGACAGCCAAACAACCAACTGGCTTTTAAAAAAAGCTTTACTGATAAAAGCTCAACCAAACGGACCCTACGTCTAAAATTGCCTGGCTTAACGTTATTCAATTAATAAATTACTCTGCAAAACGTTGTCAGTATCGGAGGGACCGTTGTAATACGTGTGGAAACGTAATGTCTAGTATTATCTTGTAGGATCTAAGGTTAATACCTTTCTTTTTTTTTTATTTACTAACATGATTTCGTATATAAGTGAGGTGTGTATAGGTTGAATACATTTGAAACTAAAGTAACATGGATTTATATGAATCATTGCATTTCGTAACTATTTTCATGATACTTGGGAATCTATTGTAAACGTATCCATTATTTCAATTTCTTCGAGTGTGTAGTTATTAAGGGCTACCTTCTTCTAGGTTCTTTAATACCTTCGTGTTAAAAATGTTTACATGTAAGTTCATTGATGAGAAAGTTAACATTGTTGCCACTGCTATTAAAAATTTTGATCTAACATCTTAAATTTACCAAAAAAGTTTATTGTATAATTTAAGATATATATGAAAAATAGAAAACAAATGATAGATTTAAAATTCTTAGGTAAGAAGAAAAGATCACACTAAAAATTAACAAATACATCTATAACCACTACAATAGAACATACTATTAGCTACGTTTTCTTTAGCAACGAATTGAAAATCATCATGACATGTAGACTTTTGGCTACGATTTCAAAATTTGTTGCACAAAGTAATGGTTTTGGCGATGTTACATCATATCATCACTGAAGTAGTTTATTTAGCAACAAGTTTCTTAAGTCGTCGCAAAAAATGCCTAATTTTGCGACGGTTTTCGAATTTCTTCGCCAAAGGTCATGTGATTAACAATGAAAATTGTAAATGACACAAAAAAACACAAACTTTTTGCAACAAAATATGTACTTTGTGACCAAAGGTAAAGTTTTAGCAACTAAACCTTTAATTTCGTTGTCAAAAGTTAATATTAAAGAATTTATAATTAATTATGTTAATTTGATTTTTTTAATGGAAACTGTGCTTAATAATCTTAAGGTTAATTATAAATGACAATTATATATGATTTTTCATTTTTCTGGAAAGTAATTTTTTTTGTACATAAAAAGAACATACTAAAATTTAAATATTAATAAGATCCAAATATCATAATTTAAGTTGACTACTATTCTTAATCACTAACATTTAAGAACAATAAAATAATCATACTTATAAATATTGGAATATGTTAAGTAATATAATATAATAATATATCCATATGGTAAGTAGTACACGATGTTAATTAGAAGTTTAATAATTCTTACAGACAAAATAATAAATAAAGTTTCACGCATAATATTCCATTGAAAAGGAAAACAAATAATTATTTTTTTAGATTCCAAGTAACATCGGAGTCAACAGAAAAGGAAAGGGGTTTTCAATGTTTAGATTCCTAAAAAGCCTCCTTACATATTCCAAGCCATTAATGAAAATAGTTAAAGATCGTCTCTCAGGCTCTAATGAATTAACACCCTCTTCCAACAACTTCTTTCCTTTAACTAAATTTGCAAAAGATACAATGAACAATTTCCTAGATCTAATATGGACGATGGTAATTGATGAACTGCACATACTAAGCTTTTCAACTAATGAGCAAAGAGGATAGAACAATCAAAGCTAGATCAAATGGTATTAGGAAGTCAAATTTGAACACATTATCATGATAAAACTCCATGATTGTCATAATGAACAAACATACTTTTTGTAATTAACCACTATTCCAAAACAATCAATTTCCATAATCCTATATGAACCATTGGGACATCAACATTGTTTTCATTTCTATCTATGTTCTCTTGACGATTCGAGCAAGCTTAACATAACATGTAGTATATATAATCAAATATTCATATAATAACTTCATTACAGAAAATGAGATACTAATGATAAAGAAAGAGAGGTAGTTTAGATGATACTAAAAACTTTGAAGAAGAAGATTAGTCATAAAAGGCAATCGGTGATTAGCGTTTGATAAGGATATATGTTCTGCATTGATTTGTACTTCATCTTGGACAATTTTGTGACATTCCTCCCAGTAGAACTCATTTCCACTGGCCAAAACTAATCGCCACGTCGACATTCCCTAAAGAATTATTGTTACAATTTAATTCAAAAAAGTAAATAGAAGAATTCTTATTTGAATGTTCCAACATTCTAGCATTGTTAATTTTGTGATCTATCAAGTGAGGCTACTTCATATGATGATAAGGTTAAGAAGGTTAAGTATGTATGTACTATGTTTAGGGATGCATAAACATCCCTTACAACTCTGAAATATGATTACTTTTATGTACATAAGCATCCCTTATAGAATCCTCTAATAAAAATAGTTGTCTAATTATGATTTAGCTTTAAATTATCTTAAAATTTAGCTTGTTAGTTTTGAACTACTCCATTAAATATAATTTTTCAAAGGTGTGTATGCTAAAATATTTGATCTTTTAAGAATAAGAGTAATAGGTTGTTAGTTTTAAGTTTTAATTTTTATATCTAAAATAGAAGCACAATTAAGCATATTTCTAATTTTGACCATTTGACTTTTAATTGTTATGTGCAATCACAATCTCATTATACATTGAAATAAAGTCTCATTTTGATGAATACCTCAGCATACTGGAAGTGGTACAATCAAATGTAAATATGTACATAAACATTTATTGCAAAAGTAGCCTTCATTCAAGCATTTCATCAAACAGTTAGACGACTTTTGTCAAACAAGCATGAAAGGTGGGAAAAAATGTCCATACACATCCAACACATAAACACAAGAAACTATCTTCCAAATACAAACACAAACCCATACACCATAAACAGAACACAAAACTCCTAAACATAGCAGTGAAAATAACACAAGAAGAAGGGTTTGAAAATAGAAAAGAAGAACAATACCCACTTGAGGGTTTGAAAATAGAAATGAAGAACAATACCAAGATAGGAATTACCAAAAAAGCAATACCAAGATAGGTAACGACTCTTCTTCGACAGTGAGGACCACAACAGAGGAGACAACACTTATTGGACAGTGAATGAAGAGGAATATTGATGACTAACATGAAAACAAAGAGAGGTTCGTTTTGGTGTTAATAACCTAGTAGAAAACGATGTCGTTTCTTGTTAAACAAAACGACATAGTATTTCGATTAATTCGAAATAAATATGCAATTTGACATTAACAAAAAAAAACCGTTGCAAATTGGTAGGCCATTACCATTTGACATCACCTTTGGTAATGGCATAAGATAACATTATATTAATTATCATATATAATTATATCTATTGCGATGTAATTAAAAAATAATTACAATATAGTAAACAATGGAAATTAATATTAAATATTAATATGATATTCTTAATAATCAAATTTAATATTATTGACAATGATTATAAGTGTAAAAATAAATTTAGTTAACAACAATGTTATTTTTAAAATTTATAGAACAAACAACACAAAATTAATTTTTATTACACTCAATTTATATAAAATAATTAGAGAGTGTAATAAAATTTTTGTATTAATGTCTTTTAAAATATATGATTTGACAATTTTATGTGGTGTAACAAAACTCTAATTATTATATATAAATTGAGTTACATTTTCTAGAAATTTTATATTACAGAAGGAAAATTCTATAAATATAAAATTCAATAAACACTAGTAATTTTTTAAAATTAAATCAAATACGTAGCTAAAAAGATTTGACTATGATTTTAAGATTGTCAGCAAAACTTTTTAGCTATGTTCCTTAAACTGTCGCCAATAACTCTTATCTGTCTTCTTGAAATCGTCACTAAATATTTTTTGATGCGAAAACTTATTCGTCACAAAACATTACTACTTACATCTACGATAACGTAGCTAATAACTTTTAGCTACGAAAAGAATGTATCCCAAAGTATCATTGGCAACGATAATATGTCTACTTGCTCATCTCTTCTGGCAACGTATCCGAGATCCGGGTGAAATATAATTTGTGACTATTTTGTAGAAAAATTGCCCATAATATTTTGCTACCATGATTTTGTGACGATTCGTGCGACGAATTCTTGTCGTTGTTAAAAGGTTTTGGTGATGAATTTGGGGCTTTTAGCGACAAAAATGTTAGTCGCCAAAAGCCCTTCTATTATAGTGAACTTAAATTTAAAAGAGACAATTAATTTTTAAGTATGTTGATAATTTTAAATTTTAATATTAAGTTGTTAAGTTATTTAAAATACAAATATTTTGGACTTAATATTTATTGATTTGTGAAATTGACATTCATAAATTAAAGAAATTATTTGTTAAATGTGTGCAGATGGTTTTCAATGCCAAAAGGACGAAAAAGGATCAAAAAGATGAAAAATATGGAGAAAAAAAATTCAAAAATTTCAGTCTGGCCGAAATTCAAAGACTAGGCGTGGGCACGCCTAAGGATAGAATCTCAGATCTGCAAAAATTTGCAGAATCTATCTCCAATTAAAACACAACAGTCCAAGATTGTCTCAATCTCTAAACAAGACATCTCCTACTCAAATTAGAAGACTATCTAATTGGGATAAAATCCATTGAAGATAATGAAGAAATTGAATTCAAGAAGGAAACTATTGTTGATTGGCGTTTATAAATGGAAACAAGGGTTACAAGGCGAGGGGGTCGTATTCTCTTCTATAGGGTAGATTAGCTTAGGGTTTAATTATAGATTAGGTTTAGATTATATTCTGTGTTTTCGCCAGCAAATCACCGCACCATGGACCTTCTTAGCCGCACTTTGATTTCCTTTTATTTCAACAATCCATCGCATATCATCGGACAGAGGCTGTCGCACTTGACTTATTGGCTTTTGATTTCTTATTCTTAAAAGTAATCCATCGCATATCATCCTCTCCTGGCTGCGGCAATTGAGTTTCCTTTTATTTCAACAACATCATCGCTTATTCTCTTCTCTTGATTGGCTGCCGCTGGTTCTTCTTTATTTTCAATAATCAACATCACCGCATATCTTCTTTTCTTATGGATTGACGCAGCATTGATTTTCTTGATTTTCTAATTTGCTTCCTTGCCACGTCATCGCCTATCATTGCTTGTTCTCCTTGCTGCCGCTGGTCATTCTCCTCCATTCAACGTTGTTCTTCTTTATTCCAACAGTGGTCAACGCAATTTTCTTTATTCCAAGGCTACCGCAATTGATTTAATTAGTTTATAGTTTAATTCTTTTACATCTTTTAAGTAGTTAGTCGCATAGATTAGAGCTTTTAGTTAATTTAACTTTTGGTTTTCTTGTTTTTAATTTCTGCAAGTTTCAATTGTTATTTTTATTAGTTTTATTAATAGACCAGTTATTGAGTTTGTTTATTTTATTTGTTTCTTTCGATTTCAATTTAATTCTGCTTAATTAATTTTCTTGTCGACTTAATTACTTTAATTTGCAATTTCCTTTGATTTTTATTTTTATTGTCGTGCCAAAACCCCCCTTTTTATTTTCGTCTGAACTAGCTAACCTTTACTGTTAGAGATTCCTCGTGGGACGATATCCGCTTACCGCTACTGCATTAATTTGTTTTAACGGAAGTTATTTATTTTATATTTGGTTGCAGGCGACAGCATCACCAGGTCAATTTTTAAGCCAAAGGGTTTTAAAACAAAGACGGCCTTAATCACTTCTACAGCCCATGTCACCAAACAATACTCAAACCGATTCCATGCAAATTCTAGAGGCAACACAACTAGAGGAGCTTCACTCAATTTAAGAAAATATTATGACATGAAGATGATGTCATTTAGGCTCAATGTCACTCACCGGTGTATTTCAAATTAAGAATTCACTTTCGTTTCACAATTTGCTTAATCACTCCAATGTCAAAATTTTGACTAAGTTTATGAGATCGGTTAGAGCAATCAATCAGTGTGTTCCATTTTAGAA
>JANZLX010000213.1:10168571-10185697 GCA_025531955.1 Erythroxylum orinocense | reverse complement strand
TATTGAATGACTATATGATATGCCTTGTTATGTGAGTATCTGAATAATAAATGTATGTTTAGAATGACTAATTGTGCCATATATGATGTGTGTATGTGATCCGGTGAAATCATCAATGATGGTTCACTCATTGAGTTCTCAAAACTCATCAAAAATTGCAATGTGACTTTTCAGGTAAGAGACAAGAGACCTAGTGCTTTAGACAGGACTAAAAGACCCCTTTTGCATTTTGTTATGACTCAAAGGTCGGTCAGCTGGGATTTTTGGATAGATTAGTTAGATTGTACATATTTTCCTTATTCATGTAGTACTATTGTATTAGGTTTTTGATGATGTACATATGCAAAATGGCGAAAGACACAATGTAGACTTTCGGTTTTATGAAATGAAATGAGGAAAAAATTGGTTTTAAAATATTGTGAGTTTCTTATGATGCTTTATAAGTGAACTATGATACCAAGCCATATGAAGTGAATGTAGTGATCGATCGTAGCTTGCCCTTATCGTAGGATATATACCGGAATGACCTTTGGACATCCCGGTGCGTACCCTAAGGTAAGAGGGCGTTACACAATACACCTCCAAAAACTTCTCTTCTTTCTCCAATGCATAGTTATAATACCTTGTGCCAATAATCTATATTGAGTTAATAAGCATGCATTAGGTAACACCTTACAGCATTTACAACTGATATGATCACTTCATCAATCTTAGTCTTTACAGTTCTACAATTAAAAGTTACCAGGTGCTTCTTTTTTTTTTGTTAAAGAATGAGTTGGCTACTACCAAATCAAACACTATCATAATGTCCAACAAAGTAGTCCATTATTATTTTTATCTCCGTACTATAAACCCCATGGGCACAAAAATACCCATACGAGGTTCCTTTAAAGTCTCATCCTAAAATAAGTTTCTCATTAGGGGGAATCAACTTAATCACCTCATCTAACTCTTTTCAGAGTTGACGCTTAAGTTGTTCTTTAACCCTATTTTGGATGCATAAGAACACACCACATTGAAAACAACATCTTTTACCACGGTCTTTAAGGACAAAATCTACCATTATTCCTCTTTACCCCTACCAAATGATGTTTGAGTTCCTTGATAACTAGATACCTACACCATTCCATTTCCTTAAACACCCTGAATACCCTATTAATCTTTTCTGCTTTAGCCTCTTTCTACATTACCTCCTAATTGCATATTATATGGATCTTATATTGATCTAAATTCTCTAATAATTCTAGTAACTTCTCGATAAGAGTCTTGATGTTTCAGGAACTTATCGACAAACTATCAACATCTTCTCTCCTCTTAGCCCCAAAACTTACTGAAGGACTAATCTTAGCACTATCATACGAAGTCAAAGTAGCCACTCCTACCCTAACACCCATCACAAGCTATAAATGACAAACACAATAAGGCCCTAAAAAATGCTAAGACTACTTGAGAAAAGTAACAAGGATTGGAGCTTTAAAAAAAGCTAGATAAAAGGGATAAACTAGCAGTAAATTTAAAAAAAGGAACTACTAAAGTTATCAAAATTAGAAATCAAATAAGTCATACATATTGTTGATTAGAGGTTTGTTGTTAATGGTTTTTTCAACAAAAAGTAAAAAAGATTTCAAAATTTCAGTGTGACTATTTTTGTTGGTTACAGTTATGGTTTGTGTGCGATTAATTGTGGCTTATATATTGATTGGGATTTTTTGCTTCTTCCTAATTAATTTACCTCGGTGATTGCTTTGTTTTTAATCTTGATTTTAATATTCTTTATCATTTTTTATTTCCTTTTATCACTTTCTTTCTTCTTTTTTACTATTTTTATTTATTTACTAGGGTTGTTATTATTGTTGCTATTTATTTTCTAAGGTTGTTATTAGAAAATAAATAGAATATTAAACAAAAGAGAAAGCACATGACAAACGTGGAGTTGGAATAACAAAAAGTAAAATAGATCATAAAAAGCACTATAAATAGAAATGAAATGAAATGAAGATGAAAACTAAAAAGGAAAGCAACTAATCGCGACGATAAATAACAAAACAAGACTTTTTTGAAATGTAGTGAAGTTAAAACTCAATAAAACATATAGGAAACTGTAAATCATTTAGAAGCCAATACTAAATTGGTGTGAATGCCCAAGAATGCTCATTTGAAATCCCTTGATGTAGTTAGCCAACATTTATAACAACAATTACCACCCAAGCTGCCACAATCCCACTTGTCATTGATTGAAGCATAGACCTGATGACCTCCTTTAATTTACTTCTATTAAAAATTAAACCCAAGTAAATTGAAAACACCTGCTCTATTTCAATAAGAAGAAGCGATCCATACCCCTTTAATTTGGACCGAAAAAACTTAGCTTATGCCAAAATACACCCTCTTAAATCAGATTACCTTTGTAATCTGACCATTTTCAACTTAGAATTAAACTTGATAGAAGTAACTTTAATGGATTTTGAAACTAGGGTTTGTGAAATAGGGCCTGAATTTAAGTGAATTAGGGCGTGATTTATAGTAGGGAAAAGAAATATAAGAGATTAGAGGAACGATTTGAGGAGTTAGGAGGTGACTTTAAGGGAGAGGAGTCACATAAGTATCCCAAATTTGAAAACTTGCTTCATGTTGCTCCCAGATCAACGAATTAAAAGAATTTGACTAATGAGAAAATCAATCTAAGAATCAAAGACAACATAAGCACCTTCATAAAAATAAATTGAAATGAAAATTTATAGTGCAACAACAAAGAAAAACTATCTTATGCTACAACTTAAATTTAGGAGCTTATATTATTCAAATGCAACTATATAATGGTTATATAGATGAAATTTAATCTCTATGTAATCATACTATTATGTGGATAATGATTGGGAAGCAAATTGATACAGGCCTCACGGCTACATCAACTTAACATAAGTTATCATAACCTATTTAAAATGGCATTGGATGTAGTGTTTATATAACATAAAGGGAAAGAGAATGAAAGACTCTTTAAGAATTCAAATCATAACTTGTAGAGTTTTTGTCACAACACATTGTTGTAGATTAGATAAACACTTGTGGCTAATAAGGACACATTAGATGCACACATTAGATGGCTAATAAGGACACATTAGATGCACACATTGTTGTAGATTAGATAAACACATTGTGGACAAAAACTTGATTTATTAATATTTCAAAAGTTACCCAAATGTTTTTTAAAGATAAGACGCTTTCTTTAAAAATAAAAATAAATTGCCTCTTAATTATGAAAGAATATATGAATCATACCCCACATACAAATTATTATGTAACCATTAAGCCTCTAATTCACTGAAATGACTATGATAAGGTTAGAAAAAGGATGCAATAATTTAATTTAAGTTTTGGTGTAGTTGATTCCTCTTTATTCTTGATTCTTTGAATTATATATATGCTTCACTTTTCTCCTTTTCTTTATCCATTGATTGCTCAATTGATTAAATTAGCTCCTTTGCTCACTTTACCCTCCTATTAATCTTAATCTTTTCGCATATTTACTTACTAATACCACCAAGGATAAAATACTAATAGTAACATATTCTGGTACTACCAAAACTACGAGTTAGAACCTCACTTAGTCTAACAATGTTCTTCTATTCATATAAACTTATTATTTATATCGTTAGCATCCTTATTACTAAGAGATAACTTCCTTATACTATACGATTCTCAGTCTTTTGGCAAGTATTTATATTTTTTCTCCTCCATCTTGCACTATCAATTAAAGAATGTTCTTGTTTGGTCGTATGCCAATAATATCATTAGCCTCTTGTCTTAAGTGTGTAACAATTACTGTTATAACCTCTAATTAATTATAGTATAATCCACAATTCAGAATGGCTATTAATAATATTAACGTTCTGACGTTTCCGAATATTTGTTCAATTCATTTTCGTCAATTACGAAGAGAATCGAAGGGTTATCCAATAGAAAAATTCGTAGTTATATAGGACCATCTAAATTCACTTAAACTAGTATAATATACCGAGTTTGTTGATATGAGGCAAACTTTGCTTAAAATTTTCATTATATACTCAATAAGTTGCTTTCAAAGAAGCTAAACATAGCTAGATAACCATGTATATTCTGTATAAAGTAACTTGAATCGATTCATTAGAGTCCAACTGGGCATGTATCAGACCACATAGGAATTATAAAACTGGAATTTTAGTAACTTGCACTTTTTTTTTTCAAATTTTATAGAAGAATGCGAGTAGTCTGATTCTGAAGGGTAAAGAGCAGACAATGTTCTCACGTATCAGTTAAATTAGTCATTCTCGAATGAATCTTCAATCCAACCGTGGCCTGTACAGCTACGAGTGTCACAAGATCCTGCTTTTGTACGATAACAACAATGTGGAGATTATTCCTATGCTCACCTCACCTGCTCATCTTTTATATTTCAGGTCCTATCAAGCTAGCACAAAATTTTCCAAGTTCTCTGGTTAATAGGAATTCCGTCTTCGGCCCTGAGTTCTCTGCTTTCTTTCTTTCCTCTTTCTGTTGCCCTATGAACTATAGCAGTCCAGACGTAGTGTTCATTCTGCCATCAGGCCTAGCGCCAGACGAAGCCTCTCCAGGATGGCTCAACAAAGGAGACAATGCATGGCAACTCACAGCAACCACTCTGGTGTGTCTACAAAGCGTTCCAGGTCTTGTGACTCTCTATGGAAGCATGGTGAAGAAGAAATGGGCTGTCAACTCTGCCTTCATGGCTCTTTATGCCTTTGCATCAGCTCTCATTTGCTGGGTATTATGGGGTCATCACATGTCCTTTGGCGCCCAGATTGGTCCCATCGTAGGGAAGCCAAATGTTGCCTTGTCCCAAAGGTTTCTCTTAGCTCCATCTAGGACTGGTCATGTGCCAATGGCTGACTATGTGTTCTACCAATTCGCTTTTGCTGCCATTACTGTCGTGTTGGTCGCAGGGTCAGTGCTTGGAAGAATGAACTTCTATGCTTGGATGCTCTTTGTTCCTTTATGGCTCACCTTCAGCTACACTATTGGGGCATTTACTATCTGGGGAAACGGCTTTCTTGGACAACACATTATTGATTATGCAGGTGGCTATGTGATCCATCTTTCTTCTGGTGTAGCTGGTTTCACCGCGGCTTACTGGGTAATTTGACATATTTGACTGTCCTTTGCAAGTTCTGGTAATAGCAGTAATTTATCTAATGATTTATCAAGGTTAACGGATGGTGGGTGATTGTGTGATACTGTACTTAGGTAGGACCCAGGCAATCAAATGATAGGCAGAATTTTCCACCAAACAACATAATTCAAATGATAGGAGGAGCAGGGTTTTTGTGGTTGGGTTGGACAGGGTTCAATGGAGGATCTCCCTTTGCTTCAGCTTTGGTTGCATCACAAGCCATTCTCAACACACATCTCTGCACTGCCACCAGTCTCCTGGTTTGGGTTTCGTTAGACATGATAGTGTACAAGAAAAGCTCCGTCATCGGTGCCATTCAGGGAATGATCACCGGCCTTGTCTGCATCACCCCTGGTGCAGGTGACCTCTTTTTCTTTTATCAATTACTTTAGTGTTCATCAAATTCCTGGTCATCGTAAGGAAAGAAGCATTTCCTAGTTTCCTGTAGGAATACAAAATAATCCGTTTTGTCGGACTGCAACTTTGGAGAGTATCAGGTAGGCTGTTGAGAAATTAAGGACTCCGTAGGATAATGACTGTTTGTTCCACATATAGCAACAACGATATACTGCACCTATTCAAATTAACAAAACAGTCCATGAAGAACTGGAAATTAGGATCGGAGAATACCGCGCGGCTATGAAAATCCAAATAGAACCGGAACAAAAACTAAAGAACTCTATAGCAATATAATCTAATAATATACAAAAGATTACAGAACATTAGCAGTAAGTGACAAATTCCTGTTACTAGTCTTAGTTCAGATAGTATGCACTGCTCATATGTATACATGGCAGGTGTAGTGGAGGCATGGGCTGCAATATTGATGGGAGCCATGTCTGGGATGGTGACATGGTACACCATGATGGTACTCCACAGGAGGTCAGCTCTCTTCCAAAGAATAGACGACACATTAGCAGTGTTCCACACGCATGCGGTGGCAGGAGTGTTAGGAGGATTTCTATCCGGCGTATTGGCCAAACCCTCATTACTACGCCTAATGTATCCAAATTCAACATATGGGACAGGTTTAATTTACAGCTTGTCCAGTGGACGACAGAACGATGGCCTTAAGCAAATGGCGTTTCAGCTAATTGGGGCAGTTTTTATCACTGCCTGGAACGTGGTTGTGACAAGCTTAATCTGTATACTAATCAGCCACGTTGTTGATCTTAGGATGGACGATGAAGACCTCGATGTTGGTGATGACGCCGTGCACGGTGAAGAAGCCTATGCCCTATGGGGTGATGGTGAAAGGATGCCAAAACCTCGTAGCTTGCAGGTGCCTAAGCGTTTTCCTTCTTTGTGTCGACGACATTAAGTTTCATACCTAGTCGGAAAAGAATTGTAGTTGGTCGCCACCAATAAAGCTCAGAGCTTCTACACCATGTCAGGATCACAGGCGGTTGTAGTAAAACTCATCAGGGTGCCATTGTCCAATTTTCATTGTACAATTGCTGTTTCCATTCAGCAAATTTGATGTTAGAGAGGAAAATTAATTTGTCATGATTTCCAAGTAAGAGAAGTATTGTTACTGTACAAAATCACTGGATGCCCAATTGTTCAAATTGGCTAAGCCCTAGCTCAGATCTCCCATGACAAGCAAAAACAATGCCACGCATTGTATCAATGAGCAACCATTTTTGTAGCTTAGTCGTTTGGGCTTAAATTCAAGAGTTTCAGGTTAGAGGTTAGAGGTTCTAAGTGGGCACTGCTCAAATCTTACCCTTTTATTCTGAGTTTTAGTCTTTTGTTTGCGTTGAGGATGGGGTTTAGGATAATCAGGTGGTTGGTATTATAAACAAAACTCAGTATAAATTTCAAATCAGGTATAAACACACTAGCAGAACTGTAGTGAACTCATTTTTTTCCTAACAGATGGAAAGATATACCCAATGCCACGACAATACACTAAGGCCTCTTAAAATACAACAGAACAACTTTTCATGATACATTGTCATTCATTAACTTCAAGTTCATATTTGGAGAACTTTAAGCTACAACATCCACTAAAAACGTTATCGTGCAAGCTTCTCTTCCGTAATTGCGACATGCCTTTTCAAGAAGAATAAGCAGTAGCAACCATCATGTTGAAGCAAGTCGTAATTCTTCACATCCATCTTTAGTCCAGAAAGAGTGAACAGATAGGAAAACGGGCAGGGGAAGAAGGGATATATAGTTTATATACATCATAGCTCAAAGGATTTGGTGGATAGAAAGATATGAGAATTTCACAGCAATAAAAAAATTATAGAATTTGCAACAGTCTTTCCTGGAAAACATCATTTATATACTTTGGAATCTTTCATGAATTACATATCATTGCAGCCACAACACAGGTAAATCCTCACAATTGTTAATTTCCCTTTCAAATAGAGTTAATCATAATATACACAATAGACACGTCATTTCTATATTCAAGCTATGCATACTATTTCTTTGAATTATTCGATCATGCAAAAGCTTCTTGAAAATGCTGATCAAAGTCCTACGCCAAAGCATCACAAGGCCTCAAGGAATCTTTTTTAAGTAAATTCATCCAATTACATTTTACATTAAATTGCTTTTGGACGAAGGTTAAAAATGCTATACACAGAAGAGCCATAAACTCTACACCAGGAGCTGTTATTAAATCAGATCCTGCAAAAGGAAGAAAATTATGTGTACGAGCAGTAGTTACAAAATCATCACCAAACATTCCAAGTTAACTAACCTCGAAAATCATTAGTGGTCATGTCTGGACTTGCGAAGTTCCATTATTTTATTTCTCCACATAGCTGCCCATATTGAAAATCACACAATGATCTACCATTCAAGGTAACAAATGCGACCAAAAAGGAAGTGCAAATATGTATACTTTGATTATTGCTTAAGCGGAAGGAAAAAAAAAAAGAAACAGATTCATAATGTTCCACTAAATTACCTGCATCACCGTATCTTTCCTCTTGAACAGCTAAGTTCATATTCCGCACAAGGTCAATTTCCTGAGCTAGCAAATCTGGGCCGTCAGCAGCACTAGAGAGAAATGAACCCATGCCATGGTCACAAGGAAACAGATAGAGCCCATAATGGGAATTGAAACAAGCAAGCATGCTAATACCTGTCAAGCAATACATCATAAGCAGGTTTTGAACCACGTGCTCTTCCCATCCCATAACCAATTCTGATAGCATCCGAGATTACAATTTGTTTGTTAATATAAATTGGAGCCTGCATGAAAAAGTAATCAACCAAAATTAACTACTACTCAAGAGATGTATGCATCTTGAAACCAGTGAATATTTCGATAACAAAGAGAAAAGATCCCAAGATACAACTATAAAGATGACATGGAGAGAAAGAGGTGGGGCTGCTAAAGTAGAGAAAAACCCATCTAGCAAGCTGATTTATTTATTATCAACCTTTTAATGAGCAATAGACTGGAATAGTATTCAAGTCATAGGAATCTTGAAACCCCAGAATTCTTTTGTGAAGCAATGCAAAGACATGATTGGTAATCTCAACTGCATAGTTTTTGACATGAAGGTCTATCACAATTTATAAGGCAAAAATAAAGCACAAAATATCATTTGAACTTTTAGAAAAGAAAAAAAAAATTAGCAGCATTTGTACTAAGTGTAACTAAGTGATTATAATTACCTCGCATCTATTTGCAACATTTATAGCATCAGAGGGTCTTGCATCCACACTGAGAATATCACTGTCTCCTGGCTGTAAATGAGATCAGTTTAAATTTAGTAAAATTCCGTGAAATTTTTGAACTAGATGGGTCTTGACTTTCTGCTCACCCGGCTAAAATATAATCTTGCAAAGTAAGTGTTGATCACTTTTTTGGTAATTCTCATCATTTTTATCTGAAACCAAATAGGAAATTCTTATCATTTTCATCTGAAAAAAAGTGTGGAAAACAAGCAGCAACTTAGTAAAGCTGAATACTCCAAGATACCTTACTCTAGTGCACAATAAAACTGAATTTGAATTATAACAGTAGAAAGTTTCCAGATGCTGAACACTTGGAAGTTATCACAGTTCTAAAAACTTGGCCAAGTATCAGCCAGGTACAAGTATACATCACAAAATCCAACACCATAAGCCCAGGTAATATATAAAGAAGTCATAGAAGCACAATAAAGTAGCTACATACTTCATATCCAAGTGTTTCCACTATATTTTTCACCAGCAGGTACTGATCCGGACAATCCTATAACAATGTCACATACATCTTAAATTAGTAGTGATAAATTATATAAGCAAAAGATGAACTGGTAATGAGAAAGTGTATTACCCCATTATCATCTCCCCTCTCCGCATCTATAAGTTTCTCAAGAGACAATTCCCCTGCATAAGGAATGAAGCAAAACTGAAGTTGGCTGTTGCGGGGTGGCCAGAAAATAGAATCGTACCAATCTATGATAAACCAGAAAATGGAAAGAAACAAAGAAAATGAGAGACAGCGGCATAGTTAAGTTAAACATACCAACAAGAATTGGTAACAAGAAGTCACCATCACAAGAAACTTTAAGGAACATGGTGGGACTTTGGAACCTACGAAGAAAGTCGTGTCTTATTATGCCCAGCTCTGGTCTAGATTCCTTGGCTTGTACAGTGTGTGGAAACATTCTACCAGATGTTTGCCATCTCAAATCTTCTGCAAATCCTTGCCTTCGCATCCGATAATGGGCTACAGTTTCTGATAAAATGACAAAAGAAATTAGTTCAGCAATAAAAGAATCTTCATTTTAGTCTTACGTTAACATCACAATGTCCTTCACATCAGAAAGTCTAAACCCTTCACTGTAACCGGCAATTATATTCTTTCCATGCACATCAAAGCTATTTCATAGATCAAAAAAACAAAACAAAACAAAAGATGAGATGCATTATTCAATAAAAAAAAAGTTGGGTAATTCCTAGAGTAAACTTTTCAAACAGCAATAACAGGACACTAAATGAAGTGACAGACTTCAATTATGTTCGGGTCTAGATTATGTCAAATCCAAAAGTCCCTTACCCCTAATAACGAAAACCATTACAAAACCGTCGTCAATTGTTCAACACGAGATTTGAGAGCGAGCGAGCGAGATAGAGAGAAAGACAAACACCTGAAATGAGGAGAGAAGCTTGAAAATAGTCCTGATCGTGGTCATCGTAGGCATTGGTCGGACGGTCACCTGATGAGCTCCCATGAGACGATTTGCAAGAAATGACGATGAAGTTGGGAGGAACACGACGGAACCATAAACCCGATCTCACGGACAACGAAGGGAAAGAAGAAACAGTCCGCGAACCTGAGGTTATACCCAAACCAAAGGTCGCATCTTTATGATCCGTAAAAGCCCAGCAACCATCATAAACAGCACGAATTTGGAATCGGGTTCCTAGCATTGTTGGGCAATGGTTAGTTAAGTACGGGGAGACGGATAAATGGTAGGTGAAGCTAAGCTAAGTTGTGAGAGAGAGAGAGAGAGAGAGAGAGAGAGGGAGGAGGAGGCAGTTGAAAAAACGATATCATGTCACGTCATGTCATGTCCCGGAAATTTGAATTGTGTCTGAAAATTATGATAACTGCTATGTGTTTTGTTAACTTCTTTAGTTCCAGAAGTTCGGAGAGTAATTGAAATAGACAAGTGAATTAGTCAAGTTTGTGAATTATTTAGAATTAACCAGCACAGTATCTCTTACGAATTGGTTTGAAGGAAGCGGAGATTAATTTAAGAATAAATAACTGAAAAGTATTTTCTTACAGTTGGGACCTTGTAAAATATCTAGTGAGCTAACTAAAAAATATATATTAAATTATGATTTTTGCATTTCTTCTAACCAATTTGAAAGTGGAAATTATTTTTTTAAGTTAAATTTGAGCAGCGTAATTACAATGCAAGAAATCCTTTGTTATTATTTAGAGATATGTGATGGAGACTCAGACCATCTGTTCTATTTAATAGCAAAAAACATCTATTCTAGTGGAAATTCACAGTAATTGTTTTTTTTTTATGGACTTACGGTACGTGCTGTGGTTATAAAATAGTAAAGACACTTGCAGGCATTTATACTGAATTAGTTCTCACGTAAAATTTGGAGTATCGTTAGATCGAGCTTAAAGTGGACTTTATAGAAGTGATTGACATCCTTTCCTTCTCAAAGCACCTAGCCAGCTCCCACAACCCTATAATCTTGGGCGTTTATGAACTATTTATTAGGAACTGGATTGTTATTCATCGCTACATATATTGAGAGAACAACAGATGCACCGACTGATTTGCTAAGTACGCGAGTTATTTTGATATTGACGTCACTTACTTTGACACTACACCTATCGGATGTCACATAATCCTATTAGAAGATTTTTCAGGAATTTGTTTCGGTCGGCTAGTTGTGTAATTTCATTTTAGCTTCCCTTTATTTTAGAAAAAAAAAGACACTTGCGGGCGTTACTAAATTCTCCGAATGCGATTTGGTTTTGTTTTGGTCACAGAAGAAAGATAAAGACACTTGTAGCAGTTATCCTCAACCCCTTATAATTGATTTTGAACTGAAAGCAACTTGGTCATCAACAATATCAACAATTTAGTGATACTTCACTGATAGATTAGGTACAAAGATACCCGTAGAATGCTGCCATAATAAACATAAAAGATAATAATAATAATAAATAAATAAATAAATATGTATAAATAAAATTCTAAAATAAGTAATAAAATAAATATATAACTAGGTAAAAATTAAAATTAAAATTAAAATTAAATAAATACGCAAACAAGAAAGAAAACAAATGAATAAATAAATCAAATAATTCATTATAAGAAAATATTTGGACTAAATAACTAAGAGGAAAGTACTATATATTAAATATTTAAGCTAAATACAAGATATAAGACTCAAAAAAATATTTAAAAGATATATGAGAACAAGAAAGACCTTTCTATATGATATCTTTTATTCGTATCCTAGTAAGCTATAGTTTTTTTTTTATTGAGGGTGATGTCTTCGGTAAGTTTCAGAGTCATATTATTCTTGATCACTTTCCTCATATTCTTCTTAAACTTCCCTTTTTTTACAGTCTTTAAGTACAATTTTCTTGCATCTTCTCACTAAAACATTAAGGTGTCTCTTTTTAATGTCTTAACTACCCAAGTTTTGTCGATGTTAACATTTTTATTAAAATTAGCGATCTTTAATTTGTCTCTTATTGTTACATTCCTGACCTTATCATGATTTTACTCCTTATCAAAACGAGGTACATTATAACCATGTGTCAATACATCGTATAAAATGGTAGTAACAAAAAAGAAGGAAACAAGATGAGTGAATTAGATTTTCATTTCTTTTCAATTCCAACCATTATGATCGTTTCTTTGTTCGTATTTGTTAGGATTTATTTTTAATATATCCTATCTTTATTTTTGGCATTTTTATTGGATATGAAAATTTTCATAATTTTTGAAGATGTGTCTTAATTGGTGATTGGGTATTGAAGATTGCATTCTTATGGAATTAGATAGTGCTTGGGATTTGAATTGGAAATATATTCTTAATGAGCATAATCTTCGGTGGTTGATAACTGATCACATTCTATCCTTATTTGAAAAGGAATTTTCTAAGGAAAATCAAGAGGTTGCGTGGATAAAGAGAGTTGTTTTTGGTTTGGCTGAAAAACAACGTATGTGTGTAGGGTGATTTTTCCACGCACATAGTCTGATCTTTTGTGTGAACTGACGTATGATGAAGGTGTTAATTGGGTGTTGCTCTATTTTGGGTTTTATCTTTTGTTTGAGCTAGTTGCGTGGGTCTTCTTAGAGCAGCATTGTTTCATTAGTGTTTTCTCTAACAAGCAGTACAGGTGTTATGCGTAGCTGTTGATCTTGCCGGTCCTTTCAAGTTGATTGGTGATTGCAGCGTAAATAAAATTCTGTCACAGATGAGTGCTTATCTTGTTGGTGCTGCTACTTGGCTATTTTGGTGAAGAATTTCAGATATGAAGTTGTTACGCTCTTGATTTTATTTGTCTTTGTTTTTTAGTAAAAATAGTTTGAAAAATCCTCTGACGAGGTTAACAAGAGTCGGTCATGTTATTGGGCGTGAAATTCTTTCACGGAAAGTGAGGTTGAGTGATAGTGTCAAGGGTTGAGGGGGTCGGCTCAGTAAAGCCTTGGGTAATTCTATTGTACTTTCGTGAAAGTGATTAAGTTAGGTGAGGGCCCCGCAGACGTAGACAAGGTGTGCCGAACTGCGTTACCAAATTTTCTGGTGTTGATTTATTTTTTGTTCTTTTAAGTTTTCTGATTTTTTGTTTGCCATAAATGAATCGGAAAGTTCGCGAAATTAACCCCCTTCAATTTTTCAGTATTATCATCTTTCAACTATGTAGATCATTCAAAGAAGAGTCGATGGGTTCCATGAAGTCCTTTCACCACCAAAAGGGAGGGTGGATTCCTTACGAACTCAGATGGTGGTCAAATCATAAGTTATCTCCAAGAAGCTAAGATGTTGAAACGTAAGGACATGAGGTATCTCTAAAACTTGTGTACTTAAAGAAACTGATTTTAACAACTTAACAAGTACATCCTTATGCTTTTAATCATGGACGTATCCATATTTTTTTAGAAGTAAATATAAATACACAATTTAGAATATAGACATATGTATACTTATGTTTCTCTCTAAAAGAAAATATATAGTCTATGAATATGTATAAACCTATGTTTCTTTCCACTCTTATCAAAATAAAGTTTTAGTATAAAATTTCAGCACTATATCAGCCATCTACTTGTCTAAAGAATAATATTCAAGTTTTAGTTCATTCTCCTTTCAACTTCTTTAATAGTATGAACCTTGACTTTGATACATTTTGTTTGTTATGTTGAATAGAATTCTTTGCAATGATTATAAGTGATTTATTAAGAGAAGCACTAATTATGACTTAATTATATACTTATAAGAATTTATCAATTTATATCCACAAGTGCACAACGTAACTATAGCTAGCATATACAAGTAGGGTAGATCCTATGAGAACTATAAGTACTAATAATTTCCCTTTTTATTATCTAATTGTCGATTTGGATTGTGTATTTAATTAAAAATTAAACTAAATAACTAAACTCAGATTAAAACAATAATGAACTTAAGACAGAGGAAAATACTTTGAAACGTCTATATCAAATAAATAGTACCTAGGTGATGAATCCTTCTAAGAATCCTTAAATATTAACCCTTTATCATGTAATTATATTATTGATTGTTAGACTATGAAAATTTTTATCTTATGTTGATATCTTTCTCAAGATTACTAACAACCAATCCATCAGTTAATTAACACAAATCTATCCATCAGTTAATTAACATAAATCTTTCTAGTTAAAACCCCTAGAATTATATTATCGCTTCATGAATTTCACTACTAGGATGACCCTCATGTAGAGGATTATGTTGACCTATCTTTAGGTTTGCATGTAACTCCTTCCAATTATGGTAGATTTATTTACAAAAAAGGAATTTTCAATCTCAATCATATGAAATCAAATCATGAACTAATATTCTAGATGTACAAATATATAGAAGAACAACTAAAAACAAAAGAAAACATAATTCTAAATCTCCTTTTTCTCTCTCCTTCTAATGGATCTTTTGTAAGTTGGAATGGATGTTGTTATCTATCAGATCTTGTGACATATTTTTTGAGTTTTCTTTGTCCTTTGATTAGAATTGTTGGCTCTTTATGTTTCTTATGACTCAAAACTATTTCTAAACTCGTCTCCTTTTGTTTTGCCTCCGTTCACATCCTTTTATATTAAAAACTAAGATTTTTGGGATATACACGATCAATATACACGGGCATGTAGGAGACTATGTATCTCCAAAAACACTTGAATTTGCCATTTTACGTGGGCAAAAAGACTTACACGAGCAACATACACAGTCGTGTATATCAATATACACGAGTATGTAACTTCACACGACCATAAATAATATTCTTCAAATCTCCACATGTTTACAGAGATTTACACAGTCATTATACACAATCGCGTAGGTCTAAGTTGCTTCAAATCTTCGTTCCATGCCACAATTTCATATGAATTCTTCTCCTTTTAGCCCAACAAGGCAATTATCACCTACAAATACACTTGAAGTGAATTAAGTATCAAAAATACTATTAAAATATTAAATAGCAAGCAAAATACATTAAATATGGGTGTATAATTATAGTCAAATAAGCAATTATCAAACATCCCCACATTTAAGCTTTTGTCTTTCCTTAAGCAAATCATAATATAAATCATTAATTTTACAAACACCAATCCCTTATTAACTTTAACATGTTTATCCACACTCTAAACCTTCATATCATATCGATCAAATTATCACACAATAGAACTGAAGTGTTCATATCTATATGTTCGCATGTTCTGATGTCTCTGAGCCAGTATCTGATTCGGATGAATCTAGATCTTCCCAGGTTACCATCATGCTTTTTCTTGCCTTCTCTACTCTTCTTGGGCTTTCTCTTTCGTAATGGACATTCAAACTTGTAATGTCCTAGCTTGTTGCACTCATAGCATATGATGGAAGTCTTCTCGATCTTCCCATCATCTTTGCTATTCTTTTTGAAGGATGGATTTCCTTTGGCCTTTTTCTTCTACATTCGTCTAATCTTTCTTGAAATGAAAGATAGCTCGTCATCTTCTTCACTTGACTCTTGATTTGATTCGCTGGGATCATCATCCTTAACTTCTTCGATCTTTAGTACTTTTGACGATGAATTCCTCTTCTTTTGAGTCTTGTGACTTTTTTGTCTGGCCTTTAGTGCTATCGACTTGTCCCGTCTGGGCTTGTCTTCAGTATCGAGCTCAACTTCATGTATTTTCAGAGATCCAAGTAATTCATCAAGCTTCAACACGCTCAGATCCTTGGCTTCTTGTACAGCTGTAACTTTTGGTCTCCATCTCTTTGGTAAACTCCTTAAGATCTTACGAACATGATCTTGATTGTCGTAAGTTCTTCCGAGAGCTTTAAGGTCATTGATAATTGTTTGAAATCTTCCAAACATTTGATCAATAGATTCTTCATCTTTCATCTTGAAAAGATCGTACTGATGCACAAGAATACTTATCTTGGACTCCTTGACTTGATTTGTACCTCATGTGCGATGGATAACGTATCCCACATCTCCTTCGCAGTATCGCATCCGTGGACTTTGTCGTACTCACTTCTGCTTAAGGCACAACTTAAAAAGAACTTTGCCATTGAGTTTAGTTGAAATCTTAGCCTTTTGATCAACAGACCATCTGATTCGTGGAATGGGATTTCCATTTTCATCTACCGGTGTGTACGGTCCATTCTCTATCATGTTCCAAAGGTCAATATGAGTAGATTTGATAAACAGCCGCATTCTATCATTCCAGTAATAATAGTCTTCTTCGTTAAACTCCGGAGGTCTAGTGACTGAGGCACCTTCAGCAATGTACATGTGTGACTCCGCCTTGAATCTTTATCCACAATTTGTTACAGTGATCTTTGGACACCAAGCTCTGATACCAATTGAAGTGAATCACACGTTAAAACAAGACTTAATAAACTATATAAAAAATGCACAAGAAGGGGGGTTGAATTGTGTATTTATTTTGCTAATCCCCTTTCGAAACTTCTCGTATGAAAACAGTAATATAAAAATTTCAGAGTAAGAGAGAGTTAATATTTGAGAGAATGTAGACACAGTGAATTTATCCTAGTTCACCCCAAACCGTGAGCTACGTTCAGTCCTTAGAGATTTTTTTGAGATTTCACTATCTCACAACACATTATAAGTATTCTTTAGTACAGAGCCTCTTCAGGTCTCTTACAACAAGTATTCTTTTACTCTTAGTCTCTTCAGGCTATCTGCCTTTCTCTCTACTGAAAGAATTTTTTGAGCTAATGTTATAGAAGATAATTGCTCTAGTTT
>JANZLX010000213.1:10118953-10134246 GCA_025531955.1 Erythroxylum orinocense | reverse complement strand
ACGAACAATTATAAAATTATATACGACCAATTAACTCCACGTAGCATGGCTCCTGTCCGAATTTTACTTTTAACAGAACTCAAGCGAATGGATAAGCTGATACTCCCGTCACTCCTTTGATAGGTCCGTTCGTTGGCAGTAGCCGATCCTCTGGTATCTTCATCTGCTTGAAAGCATCGTAATATAGTAGGTCAGCTGAGCTACCTGTGTCAATCAGCACCCGCTTCACTTCGTTACCTGCAATGCTCAAAGTGACCACCAATGCATTATCATGAAAACGGCTTACACCTTTTAGATCGGATTCGTCGAACGAAATTACCACCTCGTTCTGCCTTTGCTTTACTGACGAGTGTTCAACAATCTGCCCGGCATATCTTTTTCTTCCCCTATCGGTCGATCTTCCTGCTGCGCTACTCCCAACAATCGTGTTGACAACTACAACCGGTCGGTCTTCTCGTCGTTTGGCACCGCTAGTATCTCTCGTTCTGAGCTGTGCTCTACATTGGTCGCCCCCGTTTCTGTTCTACCTCCATTGCCTTCGCCAGTTGTGGGACTTATCGGTCGGAGGGCTATACGGTATAGACGGTCAGCTCGTGCTGGAATTCGCGACCAAAGTGATGCGATCGGCCGTTATTTTTCCTAGGGCCTCTGTTGGATGATGACCGGCTATTGTGCCCCGCCATCGAGCGGGGGTCTGCTGGTGCTCCGGTTGAGAATCTAGGGGGTGTTGTGAGTGGCGATAGGAGTCGGTTGTGGCATTGTCCTCCAAGGCTACATTTAGTTCGTCTTGATCTTGGTTTCGAGGCCGTTGTTGTTCATCCGGGTGCGAAGGCTGTGCGCGAGAGTCGGGATGCGCTGGTGGGAGAATGGCAGGTGACGGCAAAGCCATCCTTTGCAATGCAAGCGCCGTGACGGCGGCAATAGCAGGGTTGGCTGCAACCGCCTGACTGACCTGCGTGGTTCTGGACGTGGTGCCCCGACGTCGGGCCCCACGGTGGGCGCCAAATGGTTCTGCCTGATCCTGCGGAGGTTGAACGTTGTTGTTTTGATCCATATTCGGTGTGATTCCGGCTGGAAAATTCCTGCAAAATAAAGAACGGCGGGCCGGGAGTTGATTCCCGGAAGGCCCCTCCGACGCTCAAGTCAGTGTTTTTATAGAGTATTGGCTGTTGAGAATAAAGAAAAAACTAGGGTTGTGAGCTCATACCTCCGTTCGGTAGAAATATTACCTTATATATGCCGTAAATTGCCACTAAGTTTAGGTCTTTACATCGATCGTTGTGTTTGCATGGGAGTCTAATACCTGTTGGGCCGAACGGGCCGTGGACATGTGGAGATGGGCTTGGGCCTAGCGCAGCCGACCCGACCATAATTTATAATTATTATTAGTAATAAAATATTTATTATTATTTTAAAAACTTTGAAAAAAATGGGGGGGAAGGATAGGTAGGAGGGAGGGAGGGAGGAAAATTTTGAAAATTTTGCAAAAAGTCTCTCAATTTTTTTAAATTTTTGGTATTGGCCAATATTTAACCGATATTTTGAATATCAGCCAGTACAGCCAAAATTGGCCGGTACAGGCCGGTACCAAAGACAAAATCCGGGTACTGCTTTCCGGCCAGTACCGACCGGTATGAAACGGATTTCATTACATTGGTTGTGAAAGTTTACAAGTTTAGTTTGAAACAACTGTAAAGTGAGAACTTACGATGAAAAGGATGCAACCTAGTAAGTTTTTATTTAATTTATAATTTACTTATTAATAATATATTTTTTAATTCTTATAACTATTATTTTAAAATATAAATTAGTGGTAGAAATTATTAGGCAAAGGTGTTCCAATATTAAGAAAATTCTTCTATATTAAGTTTTTAAATCATATTCATATAAGCAATCGAAATCATTGGGAACATCAAAGATTTAATATTTTTTTTTACGTTACTTATAATATAAGCATGAAGAATAAATATTTTATTGATTTAATTATATTTTATTTTTAATTATATGATTTCTCTATTATACGTGCAAAGCAATTAATAAGGTGATAACATATAATCTTAATAAGACGAGAATATATAATACAATTAATGTTTGATTGTATTGATTATGTTGATTTTTAGAATGAAGAAGAAAAACCATTGCCTAATCTTTGATTGTGATGAACATGAAAAGAAGATTTACGGAAAAAAATGCATTTGTTATGATAAATGAATTAAAATATCTACTAATAGTTAGTTGATATCTTATTTTATACATATTTAAAAATTAAAAGTATGATTATTATAATAAACAATAATTTCATATATTACTGAACTTATAATCTATTTAATGCAGTGGAAATGATGCATACACTTTAGAAAAAAAAGTGTGATTTATTAATCTTTAAATAATACTAGAAAATTTGAAAATTTTGATGAAACAAACACATGCGTTTGTCTGATATGACATGCATTCGGGCTGAAACTGAAACAGTGAAACAGCAGCACTCAGAATCAAGTCAATCCTTGTTATGTTTGCAAATTCCTGACAATTTTACAAGCACTCTTAACAAAGCAAAAACAACAAAAGAATCAGGAAACAGCTACAACAAATTTGTGGAATACACAAGAAACAGCATTGTATTGTATTGCATTGATCAGTTTTATACTATACATCGTCGAAGAAGATATAGGATTACGTCGTCAAAGTATCAGGAAGTTTGACGGAATGAGCTCCAATTACTTTACCACCAACATCGGGGAAAGTCTCACTTCCAGGAAGGGGGTCTATCTTCCCATCAGCAGCTACCGCCACTGGATACTTGAGAAGATGGCCCTCCAGTTCTTGGAAGCTTGCATCTTTGTATTTCTCCCAGTTCTCTTTAGCAATCCTATTCACTGTCTTCACACATTCCAAACTCTCGGGATCTGCAAATGTTCCGTGTATTTTACCAAGATGCTCAGCCCACAGCGACATTCTATATCCATACACCTGTGTGACAAAAAAAGGTAAGCCAAATACTCCCTCAACACAGCAGGAGAAACACCAATAATGTTTGCCACCAACCTGATTGCGTGGATGTTTCTTCCTTGCAGCCCATGTGTGATGAGGTTGATAGCCACCCATCGCTATCTCAGTGTCCTTTGTACCAGCCATGGATCTCTGGTTAATATTGGCAGATCCAACTACAACATACTCATCATCTACTATCATTCCCTTTGCATGGACATAAATCATAAAACGTTCGAACTTTTGGGCATCCGATACCTGATACAAAAGGTTGTATTTGTGATTCAACAAAACTTCAAAGATTGTGTCAGCCACTGACCAGAAGTTATCTTCAAACTTAACCCACTCGATGGACTTTATATACAGGAGAAATCGAAGTAAGCTCTATTAAAAATTGTGGACTGTAAAAAGATAAACAACATAAGATTTTACTGGAAAAACCTCCAAAATTTGGGAGCAAAAGACTAGAGATTTTATTATCCGAAATTCTTTTAAGACAAAATGAAAGAGGAAGTGTCTTTTATGGGATAAAAGAATGAAGACCTTAACTTTTATTGACACTAGACAAAATTTGCTTTCCAAGTAGTACACTCACAAGTCAACATTACCTGGTCCCAATCCAAGTAATGTGATCTTCAAGTACAAGTCTCCCAAGTGTTTGCCACTTCATTAGTCTCCACATAAGCCTAACAAACTCATCGAAACCGGCTGAATTGTCGGGTAGTGTCTCCCTTTGTCAACATGTGAACAGAATTTCTCACAACCAAAATCTTTCTTAATGATAACGTCCTATCATTAATCACCTCTCAAATATAATGATACTTAAAACTGAATGTGCTCTATTCACAAGTGAAACACTGCCGGACACTTTGACAATTTTATTGTCACTAAACAAGACACTATTATCTTGCCATTTGCCAATCTCCTTTAGAATCTGCAGCCATACCATCTCCTTTCTGGTTTCCAATATTGCAACATATTATACTTCTATGGTTAAAAGGGCTACACAATTTGGCAATCTTAACACTCAACTGATTGCGGTACCAGAGAGTTTAAACACGTATCTAAAACTGCTCTTCTGATTGTCAATATCACCACCAAGATCTGCAGCTACAAAATTTTCCAAAATCATATTACATTTTCTAAAACATAGTGACATACCTGATGTACGTTTCAAATATCTCAATAGCCACTTTATTGCTTCTCAATGTTCTACACCAGGGTTTGCCATGAAGCAGCTCACAACTCTCCCAGCATGAACAATATCATGTCAAGCACAAACCATAGCATGCATTTTGAGGCATAGGGCACCTTGGCCATGTATTCTCTTTCTTTGTCGATCTTAAATGATTGCGCCTTCGAGAGCTTAAGTGACTTTCCAAAGATGTCCTTTACGGCTTAGCATTTTGGATGTTAAACCTCTCAAGAACCTTTTAAATATACTTTCTTTATGACAATTTTGAAGCTAATGTTGCCTAGTCTTGAGCAATGTACTTGTCAAGAATTTGACTTACAGGTTCCAAGTCCTTCACCTTTGACAATTGCTTCTTTAGTATGTTGATCTCCTGGATGCCAAAGCCTTGCTACTAACATAATATCCACAAAAAACCTGATGTAGCAACAATACTCCATGCCACATTTAGTGAAACCCCAACTACATATAAAGGGGACAAATTTCTTATACCATTTCTTGGTGTCAGTTTCAAACTGTATAGGCTTTTCTTTAGCTTGCACACTAGATTATCTCTACTAGAAACTTTGAATCGGCCAAGTTGTACCATGTAGATATCCTCCACAAAATCACCATGAAATAATGTTGTTTCACATCTAACAACTCTAAGCAACAATACTTAGAACCATTCAAATGGTATTCAACTTCATCACCGATGGGAAAATCTTTATGTAGTCAATTCCTTACCTTTTGTAGCAAATCCTTTACCAATAGTCTTGCTTTATTCTAATTACTACTAACAAGTTCATCTTTTATTTTGTACACCTATTTGTCTTCCATCGCTCTTTTACCCATGGTAGCTCTCACTTCATAGAATGTCTATCTTGCATGGCCTCAACAAAATATTCTAGCTCACTGTCATCGGTCAAAAGTAAATAATATAAGAAGGGAAATACCGATTCACTAGTCATAATTCTATCTCCTTAAAACTACTTCCATGGGTGTTTGTAGTTCTGATTTAGTAGCTTTGAAATTTTGTGGAAATCTAGCCCAACTCAATTTTTGACACTTGTTTTTCCAATGCACATCTAAATTGATCTTTCTACATCATATCTTCGTTGAAAGGTCACATTATTTAATCTGATTATCCTTCGGTTTAGTTCATCCATAACCAATAACTGAAATAGTTTGAACAATACCCCAATAAAGAAACATTTTTTAGCCTTTGCATCAAGTTTGTCTCTCTTTTGCATCGGCATGCACATATGAGACATCCAAAACTCTAGGATCAAATTGATTACCTTTTCTCCCATCAACTCTTCTACTGGAAACTTGAAATTAAGAGGAACTATGGGACTTCTATTGATTAGATAAGTTGTTGTGTTAGTCGCATCAACTCAAAGCAACTCCTACACGCTCATTAAGATTCTGATTCATCCTCTTTATGACACTACTATGTTGTGGCCAATTTGGAATCTTTTTCAGTATCTAGATTCTATGTTCTGCACTAAATGTTATGAAGTCCTCACTGCCATACTAGCCACTATTGTCAGATCATAGACACTTGATTTTCAACCTTAGCTTTCCACCTTTTTAAGTAACAAACATATGAGATTTATTTTTAAGAAAATAAACCATACCTTTCTAGTAGAATCATCAATAAAGGTAACATAATATTTCAAGCCTCTAAGAGAATGCCCCAATGCTAGTTCCCCATCTTCAATATGTACCAATAACTTTTTATTTTAGGGTTCTTGTTTGATCCTTAATAAACTAACTTATCTCTTCTTGTCGAGCACACAATCCTTGCAAAATCCAACATCTACTAATTTTAGATTGGTTATCAACTCCTTTAAGGCTAAGAATTTCATTCCCTTCTCGCTCATATGCCTATAACTTGGGTCAAATTGCCCCTTCACTAACCATGTTATCTATTTTCCCATTGGTCACATAGAATGTTCCCATCTTGCTATCCTATGCCACAACTATAACCTTTTCTTCTTTCATGAACCATTCCCAAATATTGTTTTATAGCCAATACTATCCAACAGACCTATTGAATAAACCTTAAACCTTTACGTATGATCTCAATGACTCATCATCAGCCAAATAAACCTTGCCAAAATACCTATCACAATGCTATGCATAAATTCTCTCTTTTTTTTAAGGAAAGTTATGCATAAATTCTTTATAAGGAATAGAATGAAAGAGGCAACTGAATCTAGAGTCTAAGATTCAATTAGACCCTTGATGCTCAAGACTAAAGCATCTTCTTATTCTAATGTTGCATTCACTGCCTTTTCCTTTTCCTTTTCCTTAGTTTGACTCTTTTTCTTTCTTGAAGCCTTTCAATTTTTTATGTACCTTTCCCTTGCAATTCCAACAAATAAGAACATTGTCAGTCTTGATTTGTTTCTGCCTCTAAACTTCAACTTTCCATGGTTATTACCCCATTGATAGCTTCAAGCCCTACCTTTTGTACTCAAGGTATCACTTGAAGCCTCACTCGTCTCCCTTCTGTAAACATCTTCACTAAGAATCAGATCTCATTTCTTTTGAAGTTTTAACTTTTCTTTTTTGGAAACTTTCAAGCAAGGAAGACAATAAAATTAAATCTTTTTACCTCATCATCAAACTCAATTTTGATTGAGTTCAATTGAGTAGTGATCACGTTCAACTCATTGATGTGTTCGATCACATAAGAACCCTCAACCATCTTCAAATTGAATAGTGATGCATCGAATGTATCTTGTTTGAGGCAGACGGCTTCTCGTACATGTTTAATAAAGTTTTCATCAAAACCATCATTGTTTTCTAGTTGGCAATGCTACAAGCAACATTCCTTGCCAACGTCAACCAAATCACACCAAGTGCTTGTCAGTTTAATAGCTCATACTCATTCGTATCTTTTGGTTTCTTCCTCATTACAGGTATATACTTCCTCTTTTGATAACATAAATCCTTTGATTATTTGGGTCGAGTACAAATAATTAATACAAGATTTTATTCGAAAAAACCTCCTAAATCTAAGAGGCAAAACTACAGCCAAAGACGAGATTTTATAGCTAGAAGAGAATTTTGATATAAGATAAAAGAGTTATTGTCTTATGTTGGATAAAAAGAATGAAGACCCTAACTCTTATTTATAGTAAAAAAAACTTGCTCCCCAAGTAGTACAATCCCCAAGTCAACATTACTAGGTCCCCGCTCCAAATAATGTGATTTTCACATATACTTGGTTTCAAAGTATTTGTCACCTAATTACTCCATCATAAGTCCAACAAGTAGACTTGACATAAGGCCAACAAGTTCATGTAGAACACCTGATGTAGCTTCTTTCAATGAGCCTCTATGCAAGAATTTGAGATGAAGATGCCATGAGGATACATGCCTAGATACAACTCATAACTTGCAAAGTCTAAAACCATAGGGACAAGTTTCCAAGTTGAGGTATATCTAATATAAACTGACTGAAAGGATAAATAATAAGACAATTTGGGCCACTGGATGCACTTATGTTTAGCATGGTTCTTATGATTCTAGATGAGGCACGAATGAGGTAACAACTTTATGATACCGTATTATTAGCAATTTTAGTAGGATTGATCTAAGAACATGCAAAGGCTGCGCACAATCGCACATACTATAGAGCCTTTCAATAAGCACTTAAAACCGAGGAAAGGATATAAACTAAAGGAAAATGGAAACAAAAACCTTCCAAACAATAGGTTCTTCAAGATGATGATCAAACACCTCAAAATATTGGAAAAGAGAAACAATAAGATAAAAGAAAAGAAAAAGAAGAATAGGGCATAAATAACAGATAACATCACATCTCAATATTACACCACTCTTTTTCGAACAAGTAGATGAGCTAAGGCACTAGTTAATGAGGCCACACACCATGGAGATGTAAAGATTATGTAATGACTGTAAATAAGAAAACTAGCATAGACCAAAGAGAACAAAAGAAATACCGTATCACCGTTAGTGTTTGACAATCCAATAGGATTTTTTTCTCGTTTGCCGAGGCAATAGAAATTGAGGTAATCTTGAGGATGTGAATCTACTAATTGCATTGACTTAAGCGCATTGGCCACAATTTCATACATCATTTGCATTGTTTGGCTCTGTCAAAAAGCAATTTGTAAATGTCAGGAATCCAAATTTAGCATATTGTTAGACTTACAATGGATATCCTAAAAAATATAATGACAAAACTACTCCAAGTTTCTCACAACAAGATGTATAAAATAAAATTAATACTTTAAAAAATATGGGCCTATTCATTTGTGACAGCTGGCTAACTCTCAGGAAGCTGCTTCAAGATGCAACATAAAATTGAGTCATTATTCTCAATCCTATTATACACTAAAATGAAAAAAGCTAACCTATAGATGTCTCATCCATTTGTAAAGTGCATTCATTCCAGCATTCTTAATAATAACAGCAAAGCTGGCGGGACACATTTTCACTTATGAGGCTCCTCAACTTTTTTTTAACCAATATACATGGAAGATATGCTTTCAGCACATGCTAATTGAAAGCAGAATCAAAGTTGTTCCAGATTCATTATTTCTCTAACACTGTGAAGCCAATGTTAACAAGCCACAACAAAAGAAAAACCTAAAATTGATATAAATTCATCAGCTTCAAATGTAACTCAATAGCTATTCATTTGTTTGCATCTGTAAAACAATGTTTGCAACAATATAATTTGAGAATGTTTACCTGCCAATATAGAATTTCTTGCATGACAATAGACTTTGGATCTCCCTCTGGCCACATTGGTATCACAACATACACTGCAAATCTCTCATTTGTTCGAATTTTATTGGAAATCTTTAATGCCAATTCCATAGGTATCAGATTATCAGCTCCTGCTCATAATACAGCAAGTATAACTAAAAAATGTTAATCCTTTTTTGCTACCTAATTTCCAACGTGTATTGATGGCATTCATTCAGATCCTTTTAGGTGTGAGCATTTAGAACTCAACTGCGATAGAACAAACAATTTTTATCTAGTGGATAAAAAGCACTTTGAGCAGTTCAAGTTGAAACTCTGACCTGCATTTTGGTATGATGGCCATGCAAATGATGATCCAAGAAAATACTGATTCTCAATATATATGAAATGCTGGGCAGATCTGATTGCCTGGATGTATGCAGTTTGAATGCTTTTATCTACCACTACATTTTTTGAAACAGTGAGGTTCTGCAAAAGAGATCTTTCTTCAATAGACTAGATTCCACTGATAATGAAAAGAAAAAAGAAGTTTGTAAAGTTGTACGCAAACCTGAGCTCGACACTCGTCAACATTTTTCGGAAATCCTTTCAGCGAACCCGAGTCAATAGACCGGAAAATCTACAACAGAGTACAAAATTCAAAAGTAAATCAACAATGAGGGGATAAAATTTTCTATTCAATTTTAAAGCTTTATACAACCTGAACATGCCAGCTTTCAGGATCATCTTCGCTTGACACATACAAAGATGGATCGTCTTTTGGAACTATTATAGTGCCATCCTTTGCAATGAAGTGAGGACTCAGTATCCATGAAATCCGTTCTATCTTTAATAATGCATCATCATGCCAATGAGAAGTCTGACGAAAACGTAGTCCAAATTCCTTCCATCTTGTTGCTTTTCTCCAACGCTGTTCAAAGTTTATTAGAACATCATATGCGGCAGGTCCATCGATTCTGCAGTGCAAGTCATGCCATGGTTGCCTTGGTGCTTTTGTTCCAGCCTTTACAAGCAAAATCCAGATGACCAAAACATGTAAAGATGTAGCAAGGTGTTACAGTTCGTGGGCTAAATTGATAAGAACTGCAAAGAATTTAGTATCCTAGATAAATAAATTAAAAAAAACTAGTTTCTACACTAAGATGGTTTTCAAAATAACTTAAAAAGAGGGGATATGTTTTGTTAACAACTTAAAAGTGGAGACACACAACAAAAGGTTGGATTACAGCTATACATTAAGAAAAATGCCACAGAAGAGTTTGAAGTGTAGCTAATCTCATAGTTTAAAAGAGACTTCCATAAGTAAGATGAATAGTTTGGCAGATAAATGACTTACAGTAAATGTAGGATTATGAAAATCATCCTTGAATATAGAGTCTAGATCATGAAACAATCGGTGCTCAGGGGTATCATATCGGCCATCACAAAGGTCCAAGCCTCCTAAAAATGCAGTTATCTTCCGATTATTGCCAAATGATTGTGTGTCCACAAGAACACATTTTTGGTGATGTGTAAAAAGGGTTCCAACAACCTGAACGGAAGCATGTGAGTAATATCATCAAGTTGTTCAATTAACTAAATTTTACTCTTTAAGAAAATGAAAGAAAGTTATTCAGTCAGCAGTAAAAAATAAAGAGAATTTTTATGGCCAAAGGAAATTAAAATCAAATCAAAATCCTTGTAGGCATCACAAGAATCAACCTAATCAACATGCACTTTGGGAAAGCTATGAACAAGGCAACAAAAAATAGAACAATGATAAAAACTTGCCTGTTGTTTAATGTAGCTAAGCTTACTGCTGGCATAACGAGGAGCTAATACACAGATGACAGATGAATGTTTGAAAAACTTTCGGGTTTCTTCATCGTGCGTCTGCATCACTCCTGCCTACATATATGACACTTCAAAATTAGACCAGTGTATATCACTAACGTGGCTGAAACGTAAAAAAATAGTCACTGAGAAATTCAAATATATACTAGGTGAGCCTTGTTCCCCTCGTTATACAATCCAACTGTAATCCGATTCGACTTGTAAAAACAGCGAAAACAAAAGCAGGAACCGTTGTACAGTTCTTAACTTTGATTCTCTCTTCAATTCCATTTCCTTTGAGTTTTTGACGTTGTACTTTGTCCAGCACACACTATTAAGTGTAATCTAATTTGTCAGAACCTTTTCTCAAGTCTCTCCCAACCACTCCATCAGTAAGGGGTTTATTTGATTCTTTTATTATTCTTCAAAACAACAGACAAACTAACAAGCATATAATAAGTGAAAGCAACACGAAAAAAGAATCAAGTTTGCAAGGATGATTAGAACTCTCACCGTCGACAAACCAAATTTATCGTGGGATGTCTTATCATCCCAAACGAGCAACAGAACTCGAACTCCTTCCTCAGACTTATACTTAAGCAGCTCCCCAAGAGTCAAATCCCCACCACGTGGCAATGGCCGAGTTGGCTCTCTGATCAACTTAATTTTATGAAATACCGACCAACCCACAATGTAAATCATGTGGTGAGCTTCTGATATTGCATAGCAAATATCCTCCCAGCAGTTATGTTGTTTGTACACTTTTCCATGATCAAGTTCAATTTCTGGCAAGTCATGGTCTCGCACATGAGCATCTTGATACAAAGTCAAGGTGCTTCCTTTCCTCAAAGGGAAGTAAGTGTTCCTCACTCCAAGGTGGTCGGGGTCACCTGCGACACCATGTCTGTAAAGCGGGTTTTTTTCCACCGGCGTGAACTTAATCTGCAAATGAAGTGCAGTGTCCGGCTTCGGCGGTTTCCCGGAGGACCCGATAATAGGAAACCAATTGTGAATTAACTCGCCGGAAGCAATTTTTTCAGCGGAGATTTTGGATACCCCAATAAGCTCAGCTCCAAAGAGATCGTTGTCCTTCACATGAAACTCCAAATCGATCACTGGATGTGCGAGAGGTACGCAGAAGCGCTGATTCCACTTGGGATTTCGGGCGTTTTTTAAGACACGCGTCCTTGCTACGGTGGCCTGAGGGACGACCACGGTTACATAAGGATCACTGGTGACGACATGACGGTGGGTGTGGACTCTTTGGTCAGTATCACCGCCGTGGTCTCCCTCACGGTCACCGTCAGAGGCGGAGGGAGTTCTGCAGGCGTTGCATACAGTCAAACAACGGCGGAGACGGTTGGAGACAATGTCCATATTGGGCAAGTTTCGAGCTTCAATGATAACCAACTCCATGTCACCGTGAAGGTAGATAACCTTCTCGCCATTAGAAGCATCAGCCATTAAAAAGATTGGTTCTTTTTTTCTTTCTTTGTCACCGTAGAAACCGTGTAACTGATTGTTCAAGAGAAGAGAAGGAGAGCAATTGAGTTCTGGCTAATGGGTTTTGGATGTTACAGTGAGTGCGACTGCAAGAAAGAGTAGGAAAATTTACAGAGGAAAAGGGGAGAATTGTGGAGAAAACACACAGGGAGAAGGAAATCAGAAGCAAGGAAGGAATGTGACAGGATTTGGCACAAGGCGAACGAAAGAGCGGATCTCGAGATTGCTTTGCTTGTCATAGAGAGTTAAAGTTGGTGTGCATGTAGGTGGAATTTGATGGGATTACAATTAGACACTATTCTATAACACCCTTGAATCTGAAATTGAATTGAAACAAACCCAGTTTAAGCAAAATTGTGAGGCGGGATTTGCTGGGAATGAAAATTGAATCAACAAAAATTTGATCTTTACAAGTTCTGTGTGGCGGGGTAGGCGGTTGGGTTGATAGGACAAGACTGATGACACGATGGGGACAGCATAACAGAGCTGTCAGTATGAAATGTTGATATTTTGTAGCTGAGATGTGTCGGTTTTCTGCCAATAATGGCCGTGGTTAGTAGAAACTGTAATAATTAGGAGGGTTACTGGTAACCGTGTGTTCCTGCAAGTTACAATTTTGTACTGTTGCCTTGCCATAATCCACTAACCAGCAGCCTTTTTCAGCTTCTGTCATTCTCTTCTTCAGCTTTCTCTGTCAGGTTCCCAGAAGGTTTAAAGGTGAAAACTGAAAACTTTCTCAATGTTCCAATTATAAGTTTTATGTAGTAGACTGTAAATAGCATCTATTCAAGGTTAACTCGGAAGACAATTGATATGATTTTACAATAATCTAAATTGGGAAACTATAATATAAGAAGAAAGCAAATGAGGCGTATATGTGCATTCTTAGAAAGTAAATATTGAAAGCTTCCATTTCCTAAAAGAAATCAACTTAAATGTGAGGGTGTCAAAAGCAGAAATCCCTTTAGATACCAATCCTCCTCCATGCCCACTCTCCCACCCTGTCCCACAAACAAGGCATCAATCTAAGAATTGCCCTCACATGGTCTACGTATTGGATGGGAATGAATTCCAAACTTCAAAATCAAACCAAAGTCTGTATTAAACAACGAAAAGAAGAAATTCCCCCCAACCATGTTATTTTCTATCGGTACTTTACTCAAATATCTTCAAAATTAGAACATCAAAACCTGAGTTATAGGAAATCCCATTGTTAGAAGTGAATGATTTGACTTTTATAACTCATATTAGGTTTTTTGGAAGTATTGTACTCAAATTAAAATAAATTTATTTTATTGTAATTCAAATCAAATTTGAGTTTAAAATATTTTGGAAGTATTGTACAGGGGTAGGTACTTGTATTGGATCAGATTCATTATTATCCATAATTCTTGCAACTCTTATCGCATGAGGCACTTCGCAACTACCTGTCATTTGCTTACCTACCCCGACGTTTAACTTCTGAAATTTCATTTTCCCTTTGGCTTGTGTAGGCACACCTACTCGAGCCACGTACTAATTGCCTTATCGGAAACGTGGCAATGAAGGGAGCACAATGATCATCACAATGAACACACGAATTATTAGATTACACCCAGAGTAAATGAATAAATCAATTGTGCATAGATGTTGACAATATATCAATCGTGCACCGTTTAATCGACCTAGGAATTTGCGGTTCCTGCATAAGCTTTCTTGGCTCTGCCGCCATGTCCCCATCGGCTACTACGACTGGCAGAAGCTATAACAACATTTTCACCATCTTCGTCATCAGCAAAATTTTCTGTCTCATGCCTCTTCATCCACCTCAGCCGGAGCCTTCCAGTCAGAGTTTTGTAAGCCACCACGTGTCTTGGAAACCGTTTCAATTGCCCTAAAGATGGGACAACCTTTACAGCAGTATATTGTTTGTCACGATGGAAGTCATCAAAACCTTCCTTTTCGCTGTTGCTTGTCATTGAACATCTTTATTATCGGTTTAGGACAGAACAACAACGCTGTTTCCTGTGGTTTTGTCATCACATTTTGCTTATTCTGCTTGTACTTGATTTGGCCTAGGCATGATATTCTAGGAGATGTGGGCTCTCTGACGTGAAAACTTCCACTCCTTGCCTGTCTTCGAACCTCTCTGGGAACAAGCGAGACTATGGGACTTGTGAATCCTCTAGCGGAAGTGGTCACAATGGGGCTCGGAGGTTGGCTTATCAAGTTTTTTGCTAGAGAACCTGGGATCTTAGTCTTTCGCTGTTTACCCATTAAAAAGATCAATGCAAGTCTTGGATTACAAGCTTAGATATGGATTATGGAAACGGACTATAGAAACAGATATAATGGATCTTCAGGAACGAATGGAATGCAATTATGTTGCTCTTTCAAACTAAAGGATAAAGGCAAAAAGTTGGAGAGCCTTGTCAATATACGCCTCTTAGAAGCCTCCCATTGCCAGCCACTAATTAATTTATAATCTAGAAGAAGGGCGTAAGTCCAATAAGATGGGCCTATGAGTAAGACCATTTCCTGGTTCCGTGCCATTAAGGTTCTGTTACACACTGTTTGGTTACCGTCTTTGGACGTGAGAATGGATGACAAGGACAGAAAAGTTCTGTCATTCGATGCGTTTGCTTATCGAGGACAGAAATTTCTGTTCCGTTCTCAGAGGACGAAGGCAAAAATTTTTGTTCCTCTCAAAATTGAGGTACGAAAATTCTTGTCCTATGGACAAAAATAGCTTTATCTTTTCAAATCTAACATCAATAATAATATTATTAATCAATATTAATAATTACTAATAGTTAATAATATTATTAATTAATATTATTAACTATTATTAATACTATTATTAATTAATATTATTAAATATTATTAATATTATTAATAATATTAATTAATAATAATACTAATTAAAGAATAATAATAATAATACTAATTAAAGATTAATAATAATCATCATCATCATCATCATCATCATCATCATCATCATCATGATAATGATAATGATAATGATAATGATGATGATGATAATAATAATAATAATAATAATAATAATAATAATAATAATAATAATAATAAT
>JANZLX010000213.1:10022386-10041795 GCA_025531955.1 Erythroxylum orinocense | reverse complement strand
ATACTTATATCATATAATTAAGAAATAAATATATCAATTGATATATTAAATATTAAATATTTGCCTTAAACCATTTCTATTTCTCATATGTGAAATTCCGGGTTCAGGCACTTTAAGCAATTTTCCTTGAAATCTAAAAACTGAATTTAATACCCGATTAAAATGCCTACTAACTGTTTCTTCTGAGCGTAAGAAATCAGTTTTTATCGTATGATTTTTCTCATGATGTCCAAGAATGTACAGAAACATTGCTACTCATGTAGTCTTGTGCCGGGTGGTATCTCACCTGTATCAGACAAATCAACATCGTTTGAATGACATTCAGTCCCAGATTGTTTATTAGGTCAGATGTCACACAATGACACAAAGCTTGATCCAAACTCAAATTTATCTTTATACCCACTAACTGAAAGGCTGAGGCGAACTGGAGACGGATGATATTGCCTTCCTTATTGACTAGAAGGCTCCCCCCAACGGAGGGACGGACCTGTTGGGTGATATCGTTGTTCTGCAAGACTTATTCACTGCCCCAGTGCCAACGTGATATCGTTTCTAAACATAAATCACAACTCCAGGAACTGCCTTACCACAACAAAAAAGCCTGTACTTTGATTTAAACACAATTTGACAACTTAAAAACCAATTTGGAAGATTTGTTTTCATATTAACTCGTATAGTGGCTAAAGGAGTACATGACACCAAAGTTGAACAAATTAAGGTTTTCAAATCCAATTGAAACTGGATACGAAACGCGACCTGCCAAAAGAGTTTAATGTCCGCAATTCTACAATCGTAGCTTTCCAGCAGTCAGTTCTGACTTATTCCTGAAACAAGTGTCCACTGGGGAACCAAATCTTCAACCCTTAATACATGTTGCCCATATTTATTTTATGATTGGTTGGCCGCAGCAGCCATGCACATCAATTTAACTGTAGATCGATTCAATGTTTAGCATGAATCAAATTCCTGATTACATATTGTAGAATGCCTCCGTGATCAAAATATGCCAGCTCAACCTACATCAAAATTACCAAAGTTAAGGACACTAAAATATATATATATATATATAAGAAACTAATGAACAGAATGCCATTTAGAGTTACCATATTACCTCCGTATCAAAACGCAACGTACAAGTGAATGACTTATCATTGTCCGTCACCACAGTGACATCTTGACCAGGTCTAATTTCACTCACACTGCCTGGAAGATTGATGGTATAACGTTCATGACCAGTTAAGCCCAGTGTCTCAGCGTCCTGTCCAGGTTTAAAACATAATGGAATAATACCCATTCCCACCAAGTTACTGCGATGAATCCGCTCAAAGCTCTTTGCTATCACTGCCTTCACACCCTGGATCAATAGGAATTTAATTAGTATAAAGGTTAACACTTCTTCAGGAATTAGAGGAATTAACTTGAGAGCAAAGAAATACCAGTAGCATTGGACCCTTGGCAGCCCAGTCACGAGAACTTCCACTCCCATACTCAGCACCAGCCAAAATAACTGTATCATGCCCTTCACTTTTGTATCTCTGTCAATGTGAGCAATAGAAAATAAAATATGAAATCTTTTCTACCTAAATGAAATCAACAACAGGACTCGCATGTAAAATTGAAACGAGGAATCTTGAAAATATTCTTCAAAGGTCAAGCTGACCCCATACATGATTAACTTGAAAATGAAGTCTCCTGAAATCTAATGGTCAACTTAGTTTCAATGACAATGAATCTGTGTCCTTGTAAGGCACTTTAGTTGTGACCTAACAGTAGGCCAAACTATTATTTGCAATGATATTTATTTAAAAAAAGAATGGTCCTTGACAATTAGGAACCAGCTAAGATGCAATTAGAAGAAATTACCATGGCAACATCAAAAACAGATAGTTTCTCTCCGCTAGGTACATGTATGGTTTTAGGCCCAGCTTCTCCTCCCAATAGTTTGTTGACGAGGCGAATGTTTGCAAAAGTGCCCCTAGCCATCACCTCATCGTTACCACGGCGACTTCCATAAGAATTGAAGTCTCTTCTATCCACCCCACGTTCGATTAGATATCTGGCTGCAGGACTGTCTTTATGAATGCTACCAGCTGGTGAAATGTGGTCGGTCGTAATACTATCCCCAAAGTTTAACAAACAGTAAGCATCCCTAACACTATGTGGGCCGGGCGGTGACATGCTCATACTTTTGAAATATGGAGGCTCATGAATGTAAGTTGATTGTGGGTCCCATGAATATAAAGTGCCAGATGGTACAGACAATTGGTTCCACATAGCATTTCCTTTAGTTATTGCTTCATATGTAGCCTTAAACATATCAGGCAGAACACTTGATTGTACAGCCTGTGGATCATTCAAAATTAAAAGCTCATTTAGTGGTCAGAATGGCTCATCAAAAATAAGTTACAAAATTAAAGGAGGTTAAAATGCTCACCTCAGCAACTTCATCATTTGATGGCCAAATATCTCTGAAAAATATCCTCTGTCCATCCTTTCCAACCCCTATTGGTTCTGTATCAAAATCAATATCTACCTGCAAAATTGTTTCCATGTATGTCACACAGTAGTCTTACTTAAATTGTGAATACGAAATTCTCCAGCCACAGGTATGTGTTTGAAAAGTATAGCATTAGTACCGTTCCAGCAAGTGCATAAGCAACAACAAGTGGAGGTGAAGCAAGGTAATTAGCTCTCGTTAAAGGATGCACACGACCCTCAAAGTTCCTATTTCCAGACAACACAGCTGCAGCAACTAGATCTGGAATAGGGTGCAAATTCAACAATATTAATTGGAAGGTACTTCCAGAAGATTTATCTCTTTTTTGTTTTTTTCTTTTACTCTACGAGAAACCCCACCCACCTCCTCCCAAAGCCCATCTAAACAACACCAGTAAACATAATAATCAAATGCATGGAGTGGGAGAGGAGTGAGATTGAGACTCTTTAAAGAAACTTTGTAATAACTATCAAATGCAGAGAAGAAAACAATAACCATTTTCAGTAATAGCTGATGCCACTGCTTCATCAATATCTCCTGAATTTCCAATGCAAGTGGTACATCCATAACCAACAATGTGAAACCCCAACTGGTTCAAATACTTCTGCAAGCCACTGCAGCAGTACAAATCTTAGAAATCGTTTTCAATATGTGCAATATTCTGATTTGTGGAACCTAAGAAGCAGTACCTCTTCTGCAAGTATTTGGTCACAACCCCAGAACCAGGAGCCAGACTGGTTTTAACCCATGGTTTCACCTGATAAAAGTAGAATGAAGTTTAAATATGGCCACCTCATTGTATAACAAAAAGAATGAAAAATATATTACAGATTGTATCACATACTTGACATGTAAGATATTCTACATTAAGAAGAAAAAAACTTCACAATAGTTTAATCCACAGGGCAGTATCGATTCTATCAGCTCCTATAGGTAGAGTTCTTGAGAGATAGTACTCTTATTCTAATCAAAGAATCATAACTTTGCACATCACAGAATCATAGTTTGTTTTAATATTGAAACTGTAATTCATATCGAGGAGCCACTCTAATCATACTTTGAAGGTATAAAGAAGGGAAAATAACCTCTAATCCCAGCTCACAAGCTTTCTTGGCAACCACAGCAGCTCCTAGCATCACACTGGGGTTTGAGGTATTTGTGCAACTAGTGATAGCAGCTATAACAACATCACCATGCCTCAGTTGTGCTGGAGTCCCATGGAAATCGAACTCTGCGACCTTGGCTTGAGATTCTTTTGGCACAGCAAAACCCTGAATCCCATGCAAGAGAAAAAAAAATGAGAAACGAGAGAGTTTCTGCATTGGGGCTTGAGTACATGAAGATACAATTACAAGGTCATGCAGATGGTCATAACATGGCAGATGAGCACAATCAGACTTCTCAATACGACAAAATTTATAGAATTCATATCTCCCAACTCAACTTTTCCATCTAAATTTAGGTTGGTTATTCCTTTCCTGAGCTCCATGACCTAGCAAACCCAAGATAGTCCATTTCCTAGACTAGATAAACATGAATATCTTTGTAATCGCTACATTCTATTGTAGGATATAAATCCGTTAACTACATGGGTTTGACATCATTGGAGGCAATTTTGGCAAGTAGAAACTCATTAAAAGTAGTATGTGGAGACAAGCACGCTAACAACATAAATCACAGAATCATGCAGCTATATCAGAAGTGTAGAGCGTATTGCAATATCTATTTGGTACATCAATTTTTGCAAGTAGAAACTCATTAAAAGTAGTATGTAAAGGCAAGTACGCTAACAACATAAATCAGAGAATCATGCAGCCATGTCATAAGTGTAGAGTGTATTGCAATATCTATTTGGTACAATCACAAACTTATGGAAAGTCTTCTTAGTAACCCACACACTGACGGTATTCCTTTTAATACTCACCTTAAAGCCAACCTTACTGTCTAAACATGAATGCCAATCAGCTTTCATCTCTTTCAATGGAACTCTATCATGTGGCCTGAAATATATCCAACAATAAAGGCATGCACTATAGAAAATAACCATTTCACTAAGACATATATATATACAGTTTTACCGTTTAGGTCCCGAGACACAAGGTTCCACATCCTCAAGGTTAAGTTGTAGATTTGATGAGTAGTGTCTCTCAATCTGAGGCTGCAGTTGGATAGCGATTTGGCAGTAAGAAATAATATCATTAAGTGCACTGAACAAGAAAGCTAAAACTGTTAAATTTCACAAGCGTAGTACCTCACTATAATCCACAAACATTTTGTTAGCCCTTAAATAGGATTCAATCATGGAAACCTGCATTAGTATGATTCAGGTTAGTAAATAAAATGGATGCATGTGGTCTAAAAGAACTTCATTAATCACTTACAGTTTCATCACTTCTGCCCGTCAATTTCAAGTAATGGAGGGTGACATGATCCACAGGAAAGAAACCCATGGTAGCACCATACTCGGGAGACATGTTGGCAATGGTGGCACGATCTGCTAATGACAATTCACTCATGCCTTCACCTATATAAAAGAGAAGGTACCAAGCTTAAAATATGACAAAGATGCAGGAACAAGTGATCAAAATCAGAAAATGACTGACCATGATGATACCCATACTTACCATAGAACTCCACAAACTTGCCAACAACCCCATGCTTCCTCAGCATTTGAGTTACAGTCAAAACCAAATCAGTGGCTGTAACACCGTTTCTCAGTTTCCCTGACAACTTAAACCCAACAACACCAGGGAGAACCATGCTCATGGGCTGCAACAAAATTGAAATTCAATTCAGACCATTATTGACAAGAACGAAGAAGTCGGAATTAAAGATCAGCATGAAAAATTATTCAACTATTATCTCCACATTCATTGATCAATTTATTGAAGGTAGGCCAGATTCAGAGAATTGCGAAGTGAATTCTGCCTCCTTAACTCCCCAAGGAACTCATTCCTATACATAAAGCAATCATATGAAAGTGACAATCTTGCCTGGCCAAGCATTGCAGCTTCAGCTTCTATCCCACCAACTCCCCAACCAGCAACACCTAAGCCATCAATCATAGTTGTATGAGAATCTGTTCCAACAACACTGTCAGGGTAGAGCATTCCATCTGTGTTGAATACAACTCTTCCAAGGTACTCCAAATTGACCTGGATATCATATTATCAAGTCCGAACAATCATGTACAATTAACTAGTTCAGCAATTCAGCAAGTTTTATAGTCTCAAAAACTGATTAGTGAAACAAGATGCACTTTTGAGTTCCCATGGGAAAAAAGGTCAAGTGCATGGTACAAACCATGCTTGAGTGTATAATGGAGAAGTTTTCCTCACCTGGTGGACTATACCAGACCCAGGAGGAACAACAAGCATGTTATGGAATGCATTGGAACCCCATTTCAAGAAAGCAAATCTTTCTTTGTTTCTTTGGAACTCAAGTTCCATGTTTGCTTGCACAGCATTTTCTGTCCTTGCCACATCAACTTGAACAGAGTGATCGATGACAAGATCAACAGGAACCTAGACATGCAAAAATTCACACATTAAAAACAAACACAAATATACATACCTAAGCTCGTAAACATTCCTGTCCTTTACTGAATAATAATGCATGTGAAATAGTGTTGGTAGAGTAACCAGGTCAACAAATCGGGAAGAATAACAAACTCACCAATGGATTAATTTTATTTGAATCACCTCCAAGATTATTCATTGCGTCTCGCATGCACGCAAGATCGACGACGGCAGGCACACCAGTGAAATCCTGATAACAACAGAAACAACATTAGTGTCCAATTTACTGATAATAATAATGAAAATGAAGACTTCTTCAATTCACAAAAAATGTGAGGACCAAAATGAACTTGTTCACCTGAAGAAGCACCCTGGCAGGCTTGAATGGGATTTCCACTTGCTTAGGAGAAGTATTCTCCCAATCAATGATCTTCTCAACATCCTTACTCTTGACCTGAAACTCATCGCAGTTTCGTATGGCCGACTCCAGAAGGATCTTAATGGAATATGGTAGCTTATCTGAAACATACACAATTATCCACGTGAAAAGAATGAAGCTACTGTATAAACTCAAACGAAACCCAATCTTTAACGCACAGCACAGGTTATACAAAAACTCTTTTTCTTTTAGCAAGCGAAAAATACTATATAATTGTGCTTTGAGTAAAAGTAGAAGAAAGTCGAAGATAACTTAGTAAATAAGATTCATCATTTCTGCAATCACCCAAAACAAACTGAATGACTTACCAACTCTCGGGTCATTAAGAGCGGGCAAGCTATAGTACTTGCCGAATTCTCCGCCATCGGGCTTCTCAAGCGTTTTGAGTATGCTCTTGAAAGGATTTTCACTCACTGAAATCAAATCCAGAAAAGAAGAATAAGAGATAAAAATAAAATAAAATTTGGTAAAATAGATTACAAATATCTCCACATCTCGTTTTACCCATGGCAATGGATTTGAGGATGAAAGCGTTATATGAATGAAACGGATTGGGACACACAAATGAAATAGCAGCAGCCTGGGGTAGCTAGGGTTACTTTATTGATTGGACCAGAAGAAGTAGATGTTACTTTTTTTATTTAATGTAATTGCAAATATCAGCACATTCAGGAACTGATTTTGTCTGTATAGTGACTGCCTGTTCTTTTCTCCCTTATCGTATTCTTCACACTTCGGAAGTCGTATGCTGACGTGTTATCGATTTCTGTTTCTATATGCTGGTAAATTGCGTAACACTAATTCCATTCTGGGATTTGCCTAATTAATCGTCATCTACTTCAATTATATGGCAACGGAGTTTAAGCATATTAACTTATGCCTGACTAGTGTTCCTTGACATGCCTATACTGCTTGACTAGTCTAATGGCACATACCTTCATCGCTTAATTAAGAAGTTTCGGATTTGATCCCTGTCTTTGAGAATGCAGTAAATTTCTGGGTCAACTATGACCTCTATTTAAGATGTATCGCGCAGTAAAAAAGGATTAGTCACTAGCTTCGGCCCAGTTGACACTTCCTAAAAAACCAAAAAAAAAGAAAAGTCTAATGGCCACTTTGAATACTGATTTCTGTCTCCAGGAATGGAATTAAAGCGTGCGTCAAGTTTTCTAACTCCGTTTCTATCTCTAAAACGACGTTCGTTTTACGTGTAAAGGATTTGAACCCTTTAAAGTGACCCATTTTTTGAAGTGTAATGAACTAATGATACTACTCTCTAACCAACTACAGAATAAATTAACTTAAAATTTAATCATTAAGGTTAACAATATTAGATAATTTCAATATGTGGCTCATATATTTTAGTTTAATCATTTAATTATATGAAACTTATTAGTTATTTGAATAAGAGATATTAGGTTTAATTAAAATAAATAATATGATGTATTTACTTTGATGGAATATAAAAATAAAGATAATGAAAAGAAATGTCTTTTGAATTTTAAGCTGATAACTACTTCTTCTGTCTCTCTACCTATTAAGTTTTTTACACATTTCTTCATCAAACAATATATGAAAAATAACAAAACAAAGGCCAAGAGAGAAAAAACAAAATTTAAGAATATCTTTAAGATTATTAGAGATTATATGTTCAGAAAATATTGAAAATACGATGGCTCAAGGTACACTTGTGTTATTGTGAAAAATTATTAGATTCTAAAATCTTGCAATTTATGTGTGTAAATTTACACGACAAAGTTTTCATGTTAGAAAGATTACATGTTATCAAAGCATGGTTTTATAAATGAAACTTCAGCTTACTTGTGGCATAAATTTTTGAGTCATATATCGAAAGATAGAATGACCAAATTAATAAAGAATGAAATTCTTCCAGAATTAGATTTAACTGATCTTGAAATTTGTGTGAATTATATAAAGGGAAAACATACAACTAAGAAAGAAGCTACAAGAAGTACACAACTCCTTCAAATTATATACACTGATATATGTGGGTCTTTTGATATTCCATTATTTAGTGGAGAAAAGTTTTTCATCACTTTCATTGATAATTTTTCACGTTATGGATATATTTATTTGCTTCATGAAAAATCTCTGCCATTAGATGCTTTAGAATTATTTATCAATAAGGTAGAAAGACAATTAAATAAAAAAGTAAAAATTGTCCGATCTGATAGAAGTGGTATATATTATGAAAGATATAGTGAAAGTGGACAATGTCCTGCCCATTTGCTAAATTTATTGAAAAGCGTAGTATATGTGTTCAATACATAATATCAGGTATACCACAACAAAATGGTATAGCAGAAAGACACAATCGTACCTTAATGGATATGGTTAGTCTTAAGAAGAGTAAGAGAGATGTGGGAAAAGAGAGTAAAGTAAGAAAGATGAGGTTAGAGAGAGAAAAAATATCTCAATTAATTGAAGCTACAGTATACAAATGTCTTTATATACATCATCAGTAATAAGCTAATTATCTAACTCTAATTAGTAAGAAGCTAATTAACTAACTCTAATACAATTACACAATAACATAATAACACACAGCATTCTTCACAGTTAGGAGTATGATGAGTCATTGTTCTGTACCATCACCATTGTGAATGTATGCATTAAAAAATGCCATGTATTTATTAAATAAGATTCCTTGTAAAGCAATTCCGAAAACACCTTTTGAACTATAGACAGGAAGGATACCTAGTTTAAGATACCTACATATTTGGGGTTGTTCGGCAGAAGTACAGATATACAATCCACATGAAAGGAAATTGGATTCAAGAACTACCTGTGGTATTTTCATCGGTTATCCAAAAAAGTCTAAAGGATTTATATTTTATTGTCCTAATTATAGTACAAGAATTGTTGAAACTGGAAATGTTAGATTTATTGAAAATGGAGAAATTAGTGGGAGTTTAGAGTCACGGGAAGTAAATATTCAAGAAGTTAAAGCGCAAGTTTTCTTACCTATAACTTCTTCTCAAATGTTTGTTCCTGGAGTTGTTGAAAATTTTAACAACTTACAAGAACAACAAGTGCATGACCAAGCTCCAAATAATGAAATCACTGTTAATGAACATGTTGTAAATGAGCCACGTAAATTTGCATTAAGAAGATCTCAAAGACAAAAGAAATCAGCAATTTCGGATGATTACGTGGATTATTTACAAGAAGTAAAAGGTGATTTAGGTATTGATAATGATTAAAAGGTGATTTAGGTATTGATAATGATCTAGTTTTATTTTCACAAGCTATTGAAAGTAAAAATTCTAATAAATGGTTAGACATCATGAAAGAAGAGTTAAAATACATGGATAACAATCAAGTTTGGGATCTTGTTGAATTACTAGAAGGTTGTAAAAGAGTCAACTGTAAATGGGTCTTTAAGACCAAACGTAACTCTAATGGTAATATTGAGAGATATAAAGCTAGACTTGTCGTCAAAGGTTATACTCAAAAAGATGGTGTTGATTATAATGAAACATTTTCTCCTATTTCTAAAAAAGATTTATTTAGAATTATTATGGCAATGGTAGCTCATTATGATTTAGAGCTCCATCAGATAGATGTGAAAACTACTTTTCTGAGTGTGAATTTAGAGGAAGAAATTTATATGGATCATCCTGAGGGTTTCCTAGTTAAAGAAAAATAAAACGTTGTGTGTAAACTTAAGAAATCAATATATGGGCTTAAGCAAGTCTCTCAACAATGGTAGCTCAAATTTAATGATACCATTACTTTTTTTAATTTTAAAGAAAACGTTGTTGATCAGTGTATATATCTAAAGATCAGTGGAAGCAAATTCATATTTCTAATCCTATATGCTGATGATATCTACTTGCTGCTAATGATCTTGGATTGTTACGTGAGACTAAGATGTTTCTCTCTAAAAATTTCGAAATAAAAGATATGGGCGAGACATCTTATGTGATAGGAATTGAAATATTCCGTAATCGATCACCAATAATGTTAGGGTTATCTTAGAAAGCATATATCAAAAAGATTTTAGAGAGATTCAATATGGACAAATGCTCTGCAAGTGTTGTTTTAATTCAAAAAGGAGACAAATTTAGTCTTAAGCAATGCCCAAAGAATGAATTGAAACATACAGAAATGGAAAGAATTCCTTATGCATCTATGTTAGGAGTTTAATATATGCTCAAACCTATATTAGGCTAGACATCGGCTTTGCTGTTGGAATGCTAGGCAGATACCAGAGTAATCCTAGATTGGAACATTAAAAAACTGCAAAGAAAGTTTTAAGATATTTACAAGAAACGAAAGATCATATGCTCACTTATAAAAGATCCGATCATCTTAAAGTGATTAGATATTCAGATTCAGATTATGCCAGATGTGTTGACATGAGAACGTCAATGTTTGGCTATATGTTTCTTTTAGTTGGAGGAGCAATCTAGTGGAAGAGTATAAAGCAGTCTGTCATTGCTGCATCCACTATGAAAGCTGAGTTTTTGGCATGTTTTAAAGCTACAGTTTATGGTTTATGGCTGTGAAACTTTATTTTAGGATTTGAAATTATCGACAGTATTATTAAGTCGCTGAAAATTTATTGTGATAATTCTGCAACAGTCTTCTTTTCAAAAAACGACAAGTATTTAAAGGGTGATAAACTTATGAAAATCAAATACTTTGTCGTTAAAGAAAAAGTTCAGAAACAAAGAGTGTCAATCAAACATATTAGCATTGATCTTATGATAGGAGATCCATTAACAAAAAGATTGCCACCGAAGACATTTAATGAACATGTCGAAAGAATGAACATCATTCGTTACCATGATTGAACAACATGTTATTATTTATATATTTTATGTATTCGATACTCTGAGCTCATTTATATGTATTGTTTATGATATTATATCTTGTTATTCATTGTTAGTATGTATATATGAATAGTTATGTAAATTTTAACAGGATTTGTTTTTTACAAAGACATTATTGTTGAACCATTAAGATATATCTCATAATAGATCATATTAAGTTATAAACAAGTTTTGTGATGCATAAAAGGAAGTATATTACATTAAAAGATGTACAACCGCTATAATTCTTTTTAGTTTTTTACTTAATTATGATTAATATTGCGCCTAAAGAAAATAAAGGGAATTTAAGTTTTATTATATGCATATTATGTTATATTATTAAGCTATGATTAAGCTACATAGGTCAAGTGAGAGATTGTTAGATAATTTCATTATATAGCTCATATATTTTGGTTTAATCATTTAAGTATATGAAATCCCATTTGTTATTTAAATAAGAAATATTAGGTTTAATTAAAATAAATAATATGATATATTTACTTTGATGGAACGTAAAATTAAGGATAATGAAAAGAGGTGTTGTTTGAATTTTAAACTAATTACTACTTCATCTCTCTCTCTACCTATTAAGTTTTTCACGCATCTCTTCCTCAAATAATATAGGGAAAATAACGAAACAAAGGCCAAGAGAAAGAAAATAAAATCTAAAAATATATCAAGAAAACAAAATCTAAAAATATCTGGAAATTATATGAGAAAGTATCGAAAATACAATGGATTAAGGTATACTTATTTTATTGTGAAAAATTATTAGATTCTGAGACCTACAATTTATATATTTAAATTTACATGATAAAGTTTTCATGTTAGAAAGTTTGCAAACAACCCTTCTTCAAAATTATCCCTTTGTTATGCTCTTTTTGGTGAGATCATCAAATTCGGTTGTTGTAGTTTCACCGAACAATATAAGAGAGATTAGTGAATAAGTCACTGATCATTTCCCTTGACAAGCATCAAATGAACTTGCAAAAGATTGAACCAATACCAATATGAATTGCCCTGCACGACTTTAATCCCATTCCCATTTCTTTGAACTGACAAATATGGATTCATTACTCCACTCTTCAGAATGGGCAACTTAGCCTTGTTTAGTATTAACTTGACTGAAGATATGGACATAGATAGCTGTAAAAGTACCCCAAAAAAATATTGTAAAAGCCAGCACCTGGTTTGAAATTAGTGGATTTGTCCAAACCACTGCCCACAGTTTCGTTTAAATATTGAATGTAGGCCAACCAAATGCGCAAGAGATGAATTGTTCGGTGGTTTGAGAATCACTGAAGCCAATTATCCCTTCTTTTTCTTTCTCTCTTCTCTTCACTCCTGAACTTGGCCAAAATGTAAGTTGAAGATTGCAAGTATATCAATTCTTGTTACAGTTTTTATTAACCATCACACACAAGGACCATGTAAGTTGAAGATTGCAAGTATATCAATTCTTGTTACAGTTTTTTTTAACCATCACACACATCCTGGTCCTTGTTTAGCTTACCCACCCAAAAAGAAAGTTTTAAAAAGAAAAAGAAAACAAGCAATGGCAGCATGGACACCCAGAAGAACAAAATCCTTTTTAGTTTTCCGGACTCAAAGTTCTTCCTTTCCTTGTGGCCTCAACATGAAATTAGATTTGGAAAACTGCATCAAGCAATCTATTTTCACCGCCAATACCCTAATCCTAAATCATTATTGTTACGACGCATGTAATATTATTATATCGTTTGAGATGAGGGTTTATAATAAAATGGAATAGAATGAGATATAAAATGATAAATAACTTTTCATTGGTTATATTACAAATTCTTATTCCAAACAATATTTCATTATATTATATTATAAATCTTTCCGTCAATCTCAAATAATAATATTCTAACATTATATCATTTGATATCGTTAAAAATTTTTACGTCCAACTAAATATATTATACGTTAGAAATAGAATCCTCCAGCTTTCAAGTCCTATCAGAAATTTTGTATGTTTCTTTCCCTTTAATGGAGGTAAGGACTGTACATTATTCTATAAAGAAAAGTAGGTCTAAAAGCGCCCTGAAAATTAATGTTGGAAAGCAATACTTTTGCAAACTGGGGACAGGACAGAGAACAAAGACTCACTAATTGAATGCTTCTCTCCTCTCTCTTTCACCCTGAGTTGGACTTTAGATAAACACATAAAGATCTTGTTCGAAACAATTATTTTGATTCAGCAGGAACCAATTTGTTCAAGGTTTGGAAATCAAAATTTGTAATGTCGCAGACCCCTAAATGAAGTCAAAGGATGTATACAGTTCAACTATATAAGATACATGCTTATCGAAGCTTAATTATGTGTATAGATTAGAAGGATAGTCTAAAAGTCAGTTTCAGAGCAGCCATCTTTGATCCAGTGTGATCCGTCTCTACTTGAAGACTGCGATTGTTGAATCCAAGTCTTTCGTTTGACATTCAATAGCCAAAATGAACGGTTGTTGTTGATTTGATGGTCTTACTTATATAAATGATTCAACAATTCAATGAACAGTACGAATGTACATTTGTAATTGCAAATAATTGGATTTAACATGTAGAGGTTAGGTCAGGTCAGGTCCTAATTTGGTCTTACATATTGAAGAAGAGAAATTGCAAACCGGTGCTTCCAGAACATCTGGACATAGCCATTAACCAGAACATTTCCATTTTGAGGACTACCAGAACACATGAAGGCTTGTGGGTGCTAATTTGGAAATAATCGATGCAAATGACCAATTTGCCTAACAAAATAGAAGGAAAAGAAGAGGGAGTACAGGGACACCGAGGTTGAAAATTTCTTCTACATGTGGTGAATGTGGGCCTGGCCCCCAAATCCCATACTCGTCCATAAGTACTTTCTTCTCCTGACCGTTTGAGATATTTTCATCTACACACGTCATTAGACAAGTATTTTAATTAAATTTTTATTTCCATTACCAATATATAAACTGTATAATGTTTTCTAGTTAATCTACCCTTTAGAAAGAGACCAACTAGAATGTCAAACCGACCCTTGTTTGTGTTCACGAATTGCATGCGACATTCGCAAGGATCATTAATTAATAAAAGACTTAAGCGAATTATCTTTTTTTTAAAATAACAAAAAGACTTGGAGACTTCTTGAAGGATAACTCGACTAATACCATGAACGCTTGAAAGAGCTCATGTAATTCGGCATCCATTATTTTCCATCCTATGGCTAGGAGAAACCATTTACCTAGTACCAAGACAAGACATCGTTGGTTTGTCCAGAACACTATGAAAATGAGTCTCCTACATATATATATATATGAGTTTACTTGGAATTCTGGATTTTGTTAGGGAGTAGAAAATAAGAGAAAATGAAAGATGGAGGGCGTAGATAGAATTGGTGTTTCAAAGAAAACGGGGTATAGAGGAAACTTGTGTCGGAGAAAATTATAGTAAGGCTTTAAATGCGAGTTGGTTGATGATGTCTCTTTTTGTTTCGTCTTCTTAGGGACGAAGCATACCAAATAAGTCTTCCATTCCACCTCTCCTTTTACTATATAAAGTCTTTGTTTAAACTAAAACTCCGTAGGTCATCAATAATCCTTAACAAAGTCTCTGTCTTTAGAAACAATGGAGGTCTATCCATGCCTATCTCGGTTTTCCATGTCTTCATTGTTTTTCTGTGGTAATTGCCTTGAAAGGGTCAAGGAAGTTTGCAACTTTGCGGTTTCTGCGGTCATTGGGAACGTTTTCTCTGCGATCTTCACCTTCTTCTTTGCCTTAGGTTTGTTTTTTTTTCTTATTTACATGACCTCTCTTCTTCCCTTCGACGTTGGTGGATGTTCTTTGGTCTTGTCATTGTTTGTACGAGATTTGCGTTTTCTTAGTTATATAGTGACGGATCTGTTTTCTGTCCTTTGATGTGGGTCTTAGGTTAAAAACGGATATCGAGTTTTGTTTTTGAGATTTCTCTTCAATTAATGTTTGCTTATGTTTCATGATTCCATTTTTGGTTTAGTTCCAGGAACAAGTGTTTTATGTGCCTTATCTCAAATGTTTAACCATAAAGACTCGCCACTTGGTTGGTTTGTTTCTATTCATGCATTGATGGGTCTGCTTGGAAGCCAACGTTGTTTGGATTTTGGTCTTTCATTCATACTCAGGAAGAACGTTTTGCAACAATTATTGGTTTCCTTTAGAATACAGGCATAGAGCTTAAATTCTGAGGATAATTTTGCTTTGTGGTAACCTTTTCTGAGAAGATTAACATTTTTCTTTTCTGCAGTGGGCACCTTGTTAGGGGCCATGACAGGAGCTTTGATAGGCCAAGAAACTGAGAGTGGGTTTGTTAGAGGAGCTGCAGTTGGTGCTATATCAGGAGCTGTTTTCTCTATTGAAGTATTTGAAGCTTCTCTTGTTCTTTGGCAATCAGATGAATCTGGAATTGGGTGCGTCCTCTATTTGGTGAGAAACTTGGCTTAACCCTTACGATTTTACTTCTAGAAAACAACTATTAAGTTCATAAAATTTGAAGGTTTAACACACACTGTCTTGTGCTTATATTTGTTCTTCAAGGAATCTTGTATTTATTTAATATCTCTGCTTAATTCATGTTTACTGCTTCTTATGGGCCAGATTGATGTTATTGCGAGTCTTCTCAGTGGAAGACTTGTACGCGAGCGAATTGGTCCGGCCATGTTGAGTGCTGTGCAAAGTCAGGTATTTTTCTATCAAAGAGTCATTAGATTGCTGGAATAGATGTTGAATGCGCATTCCCATTATTCTTTGCTTACAAGTTGATTGTGTTCAATTAGATGGGTGCCGTTGAAACAAGCTTTGAAGAGGTTCCCAACATCTTTGATACTGGTGGTTCCAAAGGATTAGCTGGAGATTCTGTTGAAAAGATCCCAAAGATCAAAATCACAAGCAAGAACAATGTGGACACTTCTGGTGATAAAGTCTCGTGTTCAGTTTGCCTTCAGGTTTGATCCTATATCACGGTTTTTGTTTCCTTGGGTTGTGCCTTCTGAACAGATTATGCAGCACTCTTGGGAATGGTCTTTACTGATTGATTTTGCAACATTTTCTACTCTCACAGGACTTCCAGCTCGGAGAGACTGTTAGAAGCTTGCCTCATTGTCATCACATGTTTCACCTACCTTGCATAGATAAATGGCTTCTTAGGCATGCTTCTTGTCCCCTTTGTAGAAGGGATCTGTGATGTTTCTGTAAATTACACGACATAGAAATGTTTCTTTTGTTCCTTGACTAGTCACTGCCTTCACGGCCTCTGTAATTTTGTTCTGCTAGATGATTCGTTGCCTTGTTGCCTTGGGTGTTTCGAGTCTGCAACATCATGGGATCGATCCTTGTACTAGAGTAGTGGTCTGTATAAAAAGTTTTCAGATTTGATAGATTTAGTTACTCTTCCTATGTTTCAACACTCAAAAATAAGCAAAGAAAAGAACTGTGGAAAAAGAACCGAAGAGCTAAAGAAAGTTTTAGTCTTTAGAATAACGTAATATTTTCCAGAATATGCACAGATGGTCTTTTTGAGCTTGAGTTACTCATCATCTACTAAGACGACACATCGACATGTTTTACATTTTCCTGAGAGGAGCTATTTACTGGGACTTATTCAATGTTAGTCTTTAGGCACACTTGTTTATGGCTCCATCCCCTCCAATGACAATACCGACAAACCTGAAAGGCACGCCAAATCCGTACCCCCCCTCTATCTACCCTAAAAAATCATTAAACCTAGTATAATATGCTCTTCGAAGACAAGCACGTTACTGGTCCTTGCAATAAATACCCATAAAAGGAAGCTGATGGGGTTTGGTTAGATATTTCCATGCTGAACTTCCCAAAACCAGAATTGGATGGTATGAGAGGAAACTGGAAATACTCTGGTTATCATTAGTGTTGTTATTTCCAAAACCATTGTTTGTTGATCACTACAGAGATTGAATGTAATGCTTAACAGACTTGTGTGTGTCTTTGTTGACAAGCTACCTCTTAACCATAAGATTAATGGCAGCCTACTTCAAAGGACTGGATTGTGAACAGCTTAGTAGCACAGGTTGGTCCCAAGTCTAGTCTGCAATCTGGGGGTAAAGGAAATGGGGAACGGAATCCTTAACCTCAAGCTTTGAACATAAAAAACTCAAGCTTTCAGCAAACTCTCAGCACCACTGAACTACCAGCGAAATTAATGGGTTGGTCTAATTCCTGCTAAGGATGAAATTTTACATTGTGAAATTCTGTTAAAACAGCAGCTGCAGCTAATCAGCCAGGCTTTGGAAATCCCTGGCATTCACCAGACTAACTCAATAAATTTACCATAATTTATCCTTCTCTAGAATCCCACGTCAAAGGAACTTGATTCGTTTTCCATATCTCTAGCCATAATTACTGAGATTCTTCTTCGTTATTGTTGATTGAAGGTTACCCCTATCTCTCTCACAAGTTGGTGAAAAGATACCGGCACCAGATTATTAATGAAAGCAGGTCTCTGCATTGAGTAACTTGTCAGTAAGCTAATTGCTATCTGAAACTTAACACCTAAGTGAACACAAAATAATTTAATGGGCAACAATAAAATATGAATTTCCAGGATCATGCATTGGTAATATCATCTAAAGTTATAGCCCCTCCAACGATTATACAATACAGGGACCAAAAATTCCAAAAAGCAGCACTAAAAGACAACTTTAATAATGTTCTCAAGCAACCTCAACTCAGGGTAGCAAATTAGCCACCAGATCTTCTATGTTAAAGGTCTAATTTTGTTCCTACACATTTATATGAATATCGAATAATGGTCGTTTTTGCTATTAGCTCTCACACGCTACGATAAATAAATAATCAATAGGTGCCTAAAAACCTTCAAACTTGGCCATCAAGACTACATTTGCTGCACATAAGAACACGTTGGAGACCATTATTTGCTTAATGATGAAGTTTAACCGCCAAAATCCCAAGATAAAAGTGCAAAATATTTATATAGAGAGGTCCAGACATGGGGCAAAATCTTCTTATTGTTTTCTCACTCTTGTCCATAGCCAGCTGTATTTTACTTGAGGTGCATCTAATAAGCATAGACAGAGCAGCATAGATTTATTGCAGTTCAGAGCACAACATGGTCTACTCTATCAAGAAACTAGAGAGGACCCACTAAAGAAAATTTATCACTAAAACCATTGGCCAGCAATTGAAGAGTTTTAATTAGGATTCAAGAATTCACAAAGCAAATTGATGACTTGAAAATTCCTTGTTCTTGGGGTTCCATCTTCTGGTGATCAGTGATCAAGCTGGAACAAACCCATTTCGGTATTGGTTTACTTCCACCTAACTAGCCATTAGGATTTATGAAGATAGACACGGGATAGATCTTTATGTTTCTATCTTTCCTCTTATGTTTTTGTCTTCCTCTCTTCTTTTTCTTGTTCTGTACAAATATATCTTCAGGTTAATTAGTGTGTTCTCCACTTCAATGGGGGAATCAAGTCCCTGTCAGCTGTGTCATAGTTGAACCTCTACAAACCCAATTTTCTGCAATTGTCATTTTACTCCGCAAGAACTTAATCGTGTTCTTAGTGGTTTATGTTACATAGCATGCGATCGATAATTCTTCAACCCAACGATTATGGGAGTTTAACAACAGTCGCTTTCGTTGCCCAAAAAGACGATAGCCTTGTGATCTGCTCACATGTTCAGTTTGGTCTTGATGTTATACTTCCACTTCACGGACTATTGTTAACAAAGTAGCGGCCTTCAAAAGACTCGAACTTCAAACTGGTCTTGAAATTTGTCTGGTAATGGGAGAAGGAACTGCTCAATGCCTTCCCTTTTGAGGTAAAGAAAATGACATCAGATTATGGAGTCCATATAAATTTGCATCTCCATGCTGTCAATGCCACAATCAACACCCAAGAATTAAGTAAGAAGTCAGAAGAACAAGCAAAAACAAGTTAGTGGTCTGGGTTTGTTACATTGCATAGTCTCCCATGCCCCATAACTTTTCTCGTCTTCTATGCCTGTCAGACATTTGCATCATCTTTGTGTGATGAGCATATACCTGAAATTCCTTAATATAGCAGGCACTAATTCAAGTTAATTGA